>CM035791.1:1993701-2313701 GCA_020466265.1 Siphamia tubifer
GGACGAGCCCACACAGCAGGAGCAGCACTGCGTGGACACACAACACACACACATGTGACACATTCAGCTGCAAACTATGGCAGAGGAGCAGAGGAGCACACACAGCTGCAGTTACCGAGCAGACGGAGACAGACCCAGGCCATGTCCGGTCCCTTCTGTCCCGTAAACACCGATTATGTTCTGGTAAAATCCAACAGAAGTAAAGTCCTGCAGCAGGAGCTCACAGACTGCCTCACTGTGTCTGTCACATATTGGATGAATGGAGGGGGGGGGGGGGGCAGCCCTACAGGTCCGGATCCTAGTCCCGCCCCTTCTGCCTGCCTCAGCCAATAAGGATGGATGATACACAGTCCTGAAATAACTCTAATAAACAGAGGTGGTCAAAGTACTCACATTTTGTATTTAAGTAGAAGTACAACTACTGGTGTGTAAAAATACACCGGTGAAAGTACAAGTACTGATTCAACTGTTTTACTGAAGTAAAAGTAAGAAAGTACATCTACTCTATTGTAATAAAGTAAAAAAGTAAAGTTTGTTTTTTTTGCTATGGATGAAATAATACATACTTAAGCAGGAAAAAGCAATATCCAAAAATAAAGCTTTACTGAGTAGATGACGTGTTTTATTGGGTCGTGGTACTGAGTTTAGTGGGTATGGACAGAACATTTAGGAAAAGTTCAAAAGTCAAAAATAGGAGTTTTTTTAAAGCATAATTATGAGATTAAAATGTTAAATATATATATATATATATATATATATATATATATATATATATATATATATATATATATATATATATATAATATATTATTATATTATATTTAAGTCAAATGATGAAAAAGTCAGTCACGATTTCTTATTTATGTCACATTTGTCTGATTTAAAAAAGTCATGAATCTATTCTGAGAATGTAAAGAGTATAAAGTACAGATATTTTTACAAAAATTTAAGGAGTAAAAATAACATTTTGCCAGAGGTAGAAGTACTGATACCTAAAAACTGTCCTTAAGTACAGTAAAGGAAGTACTTGTACTTAGTTACTTCCACCTGTGGTAATAAACAGAGCTTTGTGATTCAAAGTGCTTTTGTGCACACGGAGGAGCATTCAGGGCCGGTCCTAGCTTTGAGGGGGCCCAAAGCAACATGTTGTTTGCAGGCCGTAGTTTGTCAAACTGTGATGAACAAATTCCTAAACGAAGAGTTTTTCAAATTCTGTGATAATGACTCTCCCCTAAAAGACCTCAAAACCAAAGATACCCCCCCCCCCAGGAGAGAAAAACTAAAGAAAAAGTAAAGTACTTTATTTGTCATGATACACTGTACAATGACATGTGTCCTGTGCATTTAACCCATCCTTGATGCCATTGGGGCACCTGTAAGCACCAGTGGACACCCATGGGCGGTGCCTGGGGGCCCATCTCCTGTTGGCTTGAGGAATTTACCCTAACAAACATGTTTTTGGGTGATGATGGAAACCAGAGCACCTGAAGGAAACCCATCCACACATGGGGAGAGAAACACAAAAAGGCAGAAATGAACGAACTTCTTGCTGTGCGGCAAGAGTACTAACCGTTCTGGCAACCTTTGTTTGTTTGTTTGTTTAAAGGTGAGATAGATAGATAGATAGATAGATAGATAGATAGATAGATAGATAGATAGATAGATAGATAGATAGATAGATAGATAGATAGATAGATAGATAGGTAGATAGGTAGGTAGGTAGGTAGGTAGGTAGGTAGGTAGGTAGGTAGGTAGGTAGATAGATAGATAGATAGATAGATAGATAGATAGATAGATAGATAGATAGATAGATAGATAGATAGATAGATAGATAGATAGATAGATAGATAGATAGATAGATAGATAGATAGATAGATAGATAGATATTTTCAGCCCAGACCAGCTCACCAGGTATTGAGCAGGGTTGGACTTGGGCAAAAACAGCAGCCAGGGTATTTGTGCCTGACAGCCAAACCATAGTGGTCTGCCTGTTACTGATGAAACTAGTGTCACATATGTGTTATTCCAAAGTTCAAAGGCTAATTTTAATATTATCCTTTTAAAAGTCTATGTAATGTAACAGGAATGACATGATTAAAGGCTATAGTGAGCAGAAGACTAGGATCAGCTCAGAGAGGCACAGACAGAACCTTAGATTTGAAATTGGTTCGATATGCAAAGAACCCAGTCTCTGGTGTGCCATTGGGGCACACTCTGGTAAAGGTAAACACACACAGAGCAATAGGGGAGGGGGAGTGTTCCTTCACACATTCTGAGCCAATCAGAAATGCCTCATCAACGCATCATGGACATGTATGAGGAAGTACCAGTAAACTCTGTTGTTCCACCTGAAGTCATTTTTCTACCGTGAAGAAACAGCTGGAAACAAAACAATCCAGACTTTTTTTAAATAGAACCAACACACAATGTATTTAATAACAATGAAGAACAGAACAATATTAATCAAATAACCATAGAATGACTCCTTTAAACCTCTTGTGTCCGTCTCTTCAGCACGAGTTTGTCTGCCCTGGTTGCAACTAATGAGCGTTCTATATCTTGTGCTTGATTCTCAGTTAACGACGTGTTTTGGGTTTTCTGGTTTTTGGTTTCTGTCTAGTCCTTGTTTGTCTAGTATGCATATCCCCTGTTGCCTGATCTTGACCTCAATTCTGCCGACCTCGACTGCTCTCGGATCCCCGGCCTGACCTTCGTCCGCACATCTTTCCCTGAACTCATCTCTGGATTGTCTGTGTACTGACCATGTTTGCCTGACCACTGTTTATGCACCCTGTTCTATCGTTACTGGTTTTAGTAGAGAACCCATTAACCAGATGATCCGTGGGATGGAAGAGAAAGCTTTGTTTATTAATATTGTTATTATCAATAATTATTGTGAAACACTATCCCTGTCTCAGAGTTCTGCATTTGGGCCCACTTGTTGAAAGTAAGATAAACAATAACATTAGCTGCTTTTCCATCACAGTTTTTCACAAAACAATGGTGATATTACTACAATTTTGACAATGTATATTTGCGCTTTTGTAACCCAGGTGATAAAACCTGTGCCTGCCTAGTATTTCTGCCCTTTACCTGTTAGCCACTCCCTGCGGTCCTCTTTGCGTCAGCGCAGCCAATCGGTGAGTCTCTTTGAAATGTAACTGCATTCGGGTCAGTCATGCACGAGCAGTCGGGGAAGCAGGACGAGAGAGGAGCTACAGGTCTGTTTCGTTGTGTCTTTGCTATTTATTCTTCATAAACCCGGTTGTTGCTTAAAAGTGTACTTATTAACTTGTAGGGGCCGTCTACCGTGCCAACCGTGGAAGAAAGTGAAGCTTATATGTTGATAAAATCGCGGAACTGGTGAGTCTACAATTGTTTGTAGCTTAGCATTAGCCGCGCTCCATTCATTTACATGGTGCCGGTTAGCTTAGCGTTAGCCTACCTGCTCCCGTGCTTCGTCGGGTGCAGGTAGCACATTTGCTGCAAACTATGCCTGGTTCTGCCAACTTGGGTCATTGAAATGAAATGTTTTGACTACTAACTGTCCATTACTAAACACGTAATGCCAAATTCCAGTTGCCATATTTCACTTGTCCCTTTATATGGAGGCACATTGCTGCTATTGATTCACTGGCATTTTAGGTGCTTTGCTATTAGTCCTTATGAATGAAGTGCTGTTTATTTAAACTGAGCACTGTTACTCAGCACTTTTGCTCAATGATTAAGATGTATTTTGAGTGAACTCTCTCCCCCACTCAAACTCTCTCCATTTGCCACCGGCCACCTCAAGTAACAATTTCCCCCTCACAAACAATTTCACCCTCCCTCTGGACTGAACAATAGTGAACCCAGACTTGGGTTCCATAAATGAACTGTGGGTGGGATTGGGAATTTCCGGGACTGGTTTCTTTGTGATATTTTGTATTGTCAACTGTATTATTGCAAATTTCTATTTTTTTTTTGGTATTATGCACTGTAAGTAATAACACAAACTTGTCCGTTCAAAACCAAAATATATGGTACCATCAAAAGCAAATTTCTCAGTCTTCTGCCTCTCGGTCCATGAGCGATCCTAGCTTCTGATCACTAGCCTATAACAAACGTTGGTATTCCCACAGCTAAGGTAATACTTAACCATATTTTTCCCATATATATATATATATATATATATATATATATATATATATATATATATATATATATATATATATATATATAGTACTCCACTGGCTCAGAGGCTTTGGTCTGAAGTTGTCCCCAGACAAGTGCAAATTTTTCCAGACATCTGTGGCTATCTGGGCCATGTCGTCTCTGAACAAGGTGTGGAAACGGATCCAGAGAAGATAAAAGCTTTAAACTCCTGGCCAGTTCCTCGGACGCTGAAAGAACTAAGGTCTTTTCTGGGATTCGCCGGTTACTACCGCAGGTTCATTCAAGGTTACGCCGAAATCGCCAAGCCCTTGAATGATCTGACGAAGGGGTACACACCAACTCGTCACTCCAACCGTAGAGAGTCATCCAGTCCCAGCTACGATGCCAAGCAGCTGTTTAATGAACGATGGACAACAAAGTGTCAACATGCATTTGACACACTCATCTCCCGACTAACAATTGCTCCAGTTCTTGGGTTCGCTAATCCCAAGCAACCGTATATTTTACACACTGACGCAAGCACCACGGGTTCTTGTTCGCAACGTCAAGCTCCGTGGTAAACACAAACTGGAAGACAAATGGGAGAGGGACATCTACGTGGTTATTAAACGTGCTGGTGACCTTCCCGTTTACACTGTGCGACCTGAAGCAGATTCCTCTGGATGAACTCGAACCCTACATAGAGATCTTCTACTTCCATGTGGTTTTCTACAGGCAAGTAAAGAACCTGATTCACCATCTACCACATCAGCACACAGACCTCAAACACGTGGTCTGAAGAAGTCTGTGGTAGTTCCAGATCCATGTGAGAGTGAAGAGGAGGGAGGTTTCTCTTCTAATGTTTGAGTTCCCCCAACTGTAAGATTTAGGGTTGAGAGAACTCTTCCTGTGGTGCCCTCAACCAGCCAACCAAGTGTTCCAGAGTCCACTCACTTACCTGCAAGTAACTTAACCGTGATTGGAGAGTCCTCTCTGCCATCCGCTGTTGAAGATCCATCTTTGTCCAATGTGGAGGGGGATGTCGTCTCTGAAGAACCTGAGGAGGGAGATGAACTGGAAGCTGGGTACTTACCTGAATCAGGACCAGCTAATTCTGTGACTCCTCCTGAGACGATGCCTGAGGAAGGCCCAGAGCTCGGTGGCCAAGTAGAGACAGCCCCTCGTGCGGCACTTGAATCACCACCTTCCCTTGAAATGCCCACTGCTATCGCTAATGCAGGAGGTGGGGATGTTGACAATGCTGTTGATTCGGACCAAGCTATTCGTCGATCTTCGCGACAGCGACAACCGCCGCAACGCCTACAGTATTCTGGGTTGGGCAAGCCCTTAATTTCGGTGGTGCAAATGTTTTTCCATAGTTTAGCCGACGCATGTGGTGAGGCTTTTTCTGTCCCGGCGTTGGATATCCAGTGTCCTTATGCCCCTGTGTCCTTGTAGTGAGCATGCATCGGAGTTGCATGGGTTTAAGGGGGGAGGGAAATTGTTACTTGAAGTAGCCGGTGGCAAAGGGAGAGAGTTCGAGTGGGGGAGAGAGTTTTGTGGGTTGCTAGGAGCCCCCTACCGGCCTGGCAGGAGAGATGCGACTCCTTGTTTCTTCAGCAGATTTGCCAGACAGTTTCTTTTAGGCTCTAGGGCCTGATCCTTAGCTCGCCATCAATAATTGGAACCTGGCCTGTAGAACAGGACCAAAGTTGCAATGAATCATAATGTACATTATCTCTTTAAATCTATCATTAGCTATGTTCAATGTGCACACAATTCAATAATAAATAGCACTGATTGCACTATAAATATCACAAATTACATTTCAACAATAGAAAACATTTTAAATACAAAATACATTAATATCAAATACCAAATAAGATGTGCAATATTATTTAGCAACATTTCAATGAAACAGTATGAACACTCAAAATACATCTTAATCATTGAGCAAAAGTGCTGAGTAACAGTGCTCAGTTTAAATAAACAGCACTTCATTCATAAGGACTAATAGCAAAGCACCTAAAATGCCAGTGAATCAATAGCAGCAATGTGCCTCCATATAAAGGGACAAGTGAAATATGGCAACTGGAATTTGGCATTACGTGTTTAGTAATGGACAGTTAGTAGTCAAAACATTTCATTTCAATGACCCAAGTTGGCAGAAACAGGCATAGTTTGCAGCAAATGTGCTACCTGCACCCGACGAAGCACGGGAGCAGGTAGGCTAACGCTAAGCTAACCGGCACCATGTAAATGAATGGAGCGCGGCTAATGCTAAGCTACAAACAATTGTAGACTCACCAGTTCCGCGATTTTATCAACATATAAGCTTCACTTTCTTCCACGGTTGGCACGGTAGACGGCCCCTACAAGTTAATAAGTACACTTTTAAGCAACAACCGGGTTTATGAAGAATAAATAGCAAAGACACAACGAAACAGACCTGTAGCTCCTCTCTCGTCCTGCTTCCCCGACTGCTCGTGCATGACTGACCCGAATGCAGTTACATTTCAAAGAGACTCACCGATTGGCTGCGCTGACGCAAAGAGGACCGCAGGGAGTGGCTAACAGGTAAAGGGCAGAAATACTAGGCAGGCACAGGTTTTATCACCTGGGTTACAAAAGCGCAAATATACATTGTCAAAATTGTAGTAATATCACCATTGTTTTGTGAAAAACTGTGATGGAAAAGCAGCTAATGTTATTGTTTATCTTACTTTCAACAAGTGGGCCCAAATGCAGAACTCTGAGACAGGGATAGTGTTTCACAATAATTATTGATAATAACAATATTAATAAACAAAGCTTTCTCTTCCATCCCACGGATCATCTGGTTAATGGGTTCTCTACTAAAACCAGTAACGATAGAACAGGGTGCATAAACAGTGGTCAGGCAAACATGGTCAGTACACAGACAATCCAGAGATGAGTTCAGGGAAAGATGTGCGGACGAAGGTCAGGCCGGGGATCCGAGAGCAGTCGAGGTCGGCAGAATTGAGGTCAAGATCAGGCAACAGGGGATATGCATACTAGACAAACAAGGACTAGACAGAAACCAAAAACCAGAAAACCCAAAACACGTCGTTAACTGAGAATCAAGCACAAGATATAGAACGCTCATTAGTTGCAACCAGGGCAGACAAACTCGTGCTGAAGAGACGGACACAAGAGGTTTAAAGGAGTCATTCTATGGTTATTTGAAATACAAGGCAGGCACAGGTTTTAAAACCTGGGTTACACTTTCAACGTGTTTCCATTGACGGTTGTTCTAGGCAGGAGTGTTGTAATTCTTGTGAAATATCATTCTGTGATATTTCACTGCTGTCACCTTAGGAGCTTCAGATTGTCCATCACCCTGATAGCATTAGCATGAATGAATCGGCTAATTGTCTGGTCAGTAAAAGTCCCTGGAGAAGTCTTTAAAGACACTAACATGTCAAACAAACCAGCTGGTTAACATTATAAGGGTCTGTACATGTGGTCCCTCCATTGTCAGTTTGAAATATTAAGTGTAAATATGCTCAGCGCCTAACAACAACAAATTATAACTGTATTTAGTGTTTTACACAGTTTTGCACTTGACAGTTTACAGAACAGAAAATATATTTATCTGTGAAAAAAAAAATTAAATGTTGAAAAATTAAATCTTCACCGTGCCTACTGTAGGAATCGCCTTGATCACCACTCCAAGATGGCTGCCGTAATTCTGACCCCTTTTTGGTACACAGTACCAGCTTTTGGATTGCTCTTTTTATGTTCTGCTGGGTTTCTGGTTTTGATCTGTTTAACATTCTAACATTTCCTCTGTCCTGTTCCTTAGTTGCTGTCAGTGACACCTCACACCTGGCAGTCCTCAAGACAGCAAGTCATTCATGATCATATTATTACTATAATAAACTTATGGTACATGAATCCTGCATTTGGGTCCAGCTGTGTTCTGGAAGCAGCTCAAACATGGAATAAACAGTGCATGAGTGGATGGCCGTTCAAAACAATGGTTCAGAAAATCAACTCAATACAGAATTCAATAAAACAATATTAGCTATATTAAATAATTACTTAAGATTCAGTCAATAATGCATTTGATCAATCAACAATACATCAATATACTAAACTTTAGTAACTAAAGTGATCAATATAAAAGATCAACATGAAATTATTGGATCATATTTGAAATAAATAATGTGTAACATTGTTCATCAACTTCAATTGATTAATAGTATCACTAATACCAAGTGCAGATATAATAAATTGTCAGTGCCATGACTCAGAATTAAGGTGTATAGACATTAATCTTTGAATTGCATTTAATTTACAAGTTTCATTTTTATTAGTCTAGTTGCGCTATCCCCATTCATTCCATGTATGGGTCAAATGGTGCTTCATAGTCAGAGGAGGCGGGGCTAAAAGGTTGTCTTTCAAATCCTCTGTATGCAATAGGACGGTACTACAACCAATCAGTGTAATCTTTAGGATGACGTAGTTCGAGCGCCAGAAAGTTGACAGAGGAGTCCGGAGAAAGTTAGGAATGACTAAACAAAATGGTGGATTATGGAGCTGAACGACTGTTGTCACTTCTGTAAAAAATAATTTAAAGATTGATGACATTTTTTACTCTCAATACTCAGTCCACCCCTGATCTGCCCTGAACGTGTTTGTCCAACCTAGGCAACGCATTAGTCTAGTGCTAGCATTAGCCTAGTATTAGTATTAGCCTAGTGCTGGCAGAATCCCAGACTAATGTGTGCTTCAGGTTAATGTGGGATTTTAATCTGGAAGTGCATCAGTGAAAAGAAAAGAGAGTGTACAAAACACTGTGGGCTCGAGTTTCACAGACCTGGCACAAGCGGGACGCAGCTGGTCTGCATTGTGCCAATGGGGTGTGTCTGGCACATCCCTCCTCTGTTCCGTCTCCTTTCTCTCACTGGCGTAAGTGGGAATGAGGAAGGAGAAAGGGTGTGTGGTGGATTTAACACAGCTGATTCAGATCCACCATTTGTATTCAAATTTCCAACAAAATACAGAAAAATACACTAATAAACACAAAAAATATGGAGAAGAAAAAAATCACAAAAAATAAACTAGCACAAAACTTATTCAATAACTCTTCTAAAATCCAATAAAAAACACCAAGGAGTTTACTAAAATATCCAAAATGTGTAAAAATGTGAATATATATGCAGTTAACATGTTTATGTAAACAACTGTAAATAACTGTTCCACAGAATTAAATATTTAATCAGATTTTAATCAAATTAATCCATTTTCTGATCCATTCATTTTGACAGACCTACTTTAAAAAACCAAATACAACCAATGAGATAACTTATTTTTGTCATTAGTATTTGTTTTCATTAAGGGGTCATATCTGGGCTACATTTAAGGGTCCCATGTGGGTTTGTGCAGTTTCCATGGTAACCCCACATGCATTTGTCCAGATCAGAATCAGAATCACAGATCTGACACCTACAGGAGGTCACACTCCAAGCCTACACAGGAAGGACTGTTCAAGGTCCTGGAGAGGAGGATCCAGGTTTATCTTGGACCAGGTCTATGCTGGATGAGCTCTGTAGTGGACCAGGTCTGTGCTGGACCAGGTCTACGCTGGACCAGGTCTACATTGGACCAGATCTACTCTGGAGTAGCTCTACTATGGGGCGGCTGTGGCTCAGTTGGCAGAGTGGGTCGCCCAACCGCCCAACGCTGTTCGCGTCCCAGCTCTGGCTGTCCACATGTCGAAGTGTCCATGGGCAAGACACTGAACCCTGACTTAGGCCCCCAGTAGGACTGACCTTAGACCTTAGAAACCTAGTATGAGTGTGTGTGTGAATGGGTGAATGAGAGGCCAATGTAAAGCGCTTTGAGCACCATGAAGGTGGAAAAGCGCTATATAGGTGCAGTCCATTTTACCATTTACAATGGACCAGGTCTATGCTGGATCAGGTCTACGCTGAACCACATCTATGCGGGACCAGGTCTACACTGGACTAGCTCTGCAGTGGACCAGGTCTATGCTGGCTCAGGTCTACACTGGACCACGTCTATGCAGGACTAGGTCTACGCTGGACTAGCTCTGCACTGGATCAGGTCTATGCTGTACCAGTCCACATGTGTTTTGTGGATTAAGAGAAGGCATTGGATTGTGTCCCTCATGGTGTGAGTGTGTGTGTGTGTGTGTGGGGGGGGTCTCTGTTAAGGCCAGTCCAGTCCCTATAGGACTAAAGCAGGAGTCTGGTTCTCTTTACTGTAAGACAGTCAGACCTGATCCAGGGTCAAGTGGACTGGACTGTCACTGGTTCTGTTCACAGTATTCATGTCCAGCCACAGTCAGGGCTGGTGGGAGTCAGGTTTGGGGGCTCTCTGCAGTAGTTAACATTTAGAGCAGATACTGAGCAGAGCATTATGGGTAATTATATTCCATGTCCACTGTTACAAAGTGATCTGAATTCAGAATGTGTTTTATTTTATACTAACACGGAATTAAAGTAAAAGCAAAGATTTTTACTTTTGACAATAGATTCACAAAAGACAATAAAATGTTAATATGTTAATTCTACCATGTTTTATTATATTTTTGTTATGTATTTATTCAGGTATTTTTCATGTAGTATATGTATAAAAAAAAAAAAAATTTTCCTCTCACCCCACGTGGGCGGTGTCTCCTTCAGACTCGGGTCCTCTACCAGAGGTCTGGGAGCCTGAGGGTTCTGTGCAGGATCTTAGCTGTTCCTAACAATGTTCTCTTTTGTACACAGATCTCTGATGTTGTTCCTGGTATCTGCTGGAGACATTCTCCCAGCTTGGGGGTCACTGCCCCTAGTGCCCCCATCACTACTGGTACCACTGTTGCCTTCACACTCCACATTTTCTCTAACTCCTCTTTCAGCCCTTGGTATTTCTCTTCTCATGTTCTTTCTTTCTCATGTTGCTATCACTGGGGACTGCTACATCTATCACCACCACTGTCTTCTCATGTTTATCCACCACCACTATGTCAGGCTGATTGGCCATCACCATCTGGTCAGTCTGGATCTGGAAGTCCCACAGGATCTTGGCCTGTTTGTTCTCTGTCACCTTTGGGGGGTTCTCCCATCTTGACCCTGGGACCTCCAGTCCATATTCTTTACAGATGTTCCTGTACAGTATGTCCTCTACCTGGTTATGCCTCTCCATGTATGCCTTACCTGCCACCATCTTACACCCTGCTGTGATGTGCTGGACTGTTTCAGGGGCTTCTCTACACAGCCTACACCTGGGGTCCTGTCTGATGTGGTAGACCCCGGCCTCTATTGCTCTGGTGTTCAGGGCTTGTTCTTGTGCAGCCATGAGTAGTGCCTCTGTGCTGTCCTTTAATCCAGCCTTTTCCAGCCACTGGTATGTCTTTTCCATATCAGCCACTTCCTCAATTTGTCGATGGTACACGCCATGCAAGGGTTTGTCCTTCCATGATAGCCCCTCTGGTTCCTCGACCTTACTGGGCTTTTGTTGCCTGAGGCATTCACTTAGCAGTTGGTCATTGGAGGCCATTTTCTTGATGTATTCCTGGAGGTTCGCCGTTTCCTCCTGGACAGTAGTTCTGACACTTACTAGTCCTCGGCCCCCTTCCTTTCGCTTAGTGTACAGCCTCAGGACACTGGACTTGGGGTGGAACCCTCCATGCATGGTAAGGAGTTTCCTTGTCTTGATATCAGTGGCTTGTATCTCTTCCAGTGGCCAGGATATTATCCCAGCTGGGTATCTGATTACTGGCAGGGCATAGGTGTTAATGGCCTGGATCTTATTTTTGCCGTTCAGCTGACTTTTCAGGACCTGTCTTACCCTCTGTAGGTATTTGGCTGTGGCTGACTTCCGAGCTGCCTCCTCATGATTACCATTTGTCTGTGGGATCCCCAGGTATTTGTAACTTTCCTGCACATCTGTGATATTCCCTTCAGGTAGGTCAACCCCTTCAGTTGTGATCACCTTTCCTCTTCTAGATATCATCCGCCCACATTTATCTAGTCCCAATGACATCCCAATGTCTTCGCTGTAGATCCGGGTGAGGTGAATTAGGGAATCAATGTCACGCTCATTCTTGGCATACAGCTTGATGTCATCCATGTAGAGGAGGTGGTTGATGGATGTTCCACTTTGGAACTGGTATTTCGAAGCCACTCTTTGAGATGATCTGGCTGAGGGGGTTTAGGCCTATGCAGAACAGCAGGGGGGACAGAGCATATCCTTGGTAAATGGACTACGGGAGTAACCCCAGTGAGAGAGGGTATATATATATATATATAGTAATTGAATTAAGAAAAAATATATATATGTCAATTTAAGTTAAAAAAATCTTGAATTGAACATAAAAAATGTTGAATTAAACAATAAATAAATACATAAATGTAGAATCAAGCAAAAATAATACTCTTGAATTAAACAAAAATACACTTTGAATTAGGTAAAAAAAAATATATACAGAATTTTTGGAAATAATACCATTGGAAGCAGATAAACAGACCTTGTTCAGATTAGTTCAGATCTATTGTCTATAAATTACTTCTTCTATCTGACTGAAAAGTTCTTCTGTAGGTGATTCTGTGTTACACAGATCAGGATATTCCTTTTTTAGTTTTGTGTTGTGTCTTCTTTTAAAATGTAAAATTTGAATCAATAAATCAATGAATCATTCAATCTATCAATCAATCTATCTATCTATCTATCTATCTATCTATCTATCTATCTATCTATCTATCTATCTATCTATCTATCTATCTATCTATCTATCTATCTATCTATCTATCTATCTATCTATCTATCTATCTATCTATCTATCTATCTATCTATCTATCTATCTATCTATCCCCATTGCCCTCTGGTGGACATTAGTTGAATAAGATACCAGACAAACTAAAGTTATTTAGCTTTAATTTGTCTTTTATCTTCGGGACACTAACAAAGGAATGGTGGAAACAAGTATTTTATGTGTATATTTTAGTTTCTATGAGATGAACTGACAGTCAGGGACCATATGTTTATATGGAACAGCCCATGCACACGCTGATCACATGCCTTTACATGTTAAACATGTTGACAACGCTTCCACAAGGTCCATTAAACACCATGTGCTTTGTCATTTCCTTTGGCCCTGCAGCAGTTTATGTAAATACAGTGACAGATGGAGTGTTTTCATGTGGGTTCATATTGTCTTTATCCAGGAATATTCCTTTATTTCCTGTTTCAAAATGAAGATGATTCTTCCATTAATGAAAGCTATCATGTGTAGTGTATGTGGACTCCAGCAGATAAACCCACAGCTCACAAACCCAACATCAGTTATTGTCAAAAACATATTACACATCTGGATCTTGTTATTGTAAAAACATTGTATCATTACAGCTCAGGACATTTTCCCACCAGTTTTCCATCAGTCTGCTTCTGCTTAGTCCAGAGTCTTCTCAAATTATTATTTTGTCTTTTTGAATACTTGCAAAAAAATAAGTAATTGGTCAAATATCACTGATGACCTGCTCACCTCCACTGTACTTTAGCTCAGTGATGAGGTGGCCCTCCTGTGGGGGGGCGCTAGAGGAGTTCAGGGGATGCATGAGAAAAAATAACCCTGAATAATAAAGGAAGATATGGAAACATGTAGTTAACATACTACAGTACATGTAGTTAACATACTACAGTACATGTAGTTAACATACTACAGTACATGTAGTTAACATACTACAGTATATGTAGTTAACATACTACAGTATATGTAGTTAACATACTACAGTACATGTAGTTAACATACTACAATACATGTAGTTAACATACTACAGTACATGTAGTTAACATACTACAGTACATGTAGTTAACATACTACAATACATGTAGTTAACATACTACAGTACATGTAGTTAACATACTACAGTACATGTAGTTAACATACTACAATACATGTAGTTAACATACTACAGTACATGTAGTTAACATACTACAGTACATGTAGTGCTTCTGTCTTACAAAAAAATGCCATGTCTGATATTAGACTGAAAACCACCCTCTGCAAATTAGATAATATGGATAAATGACACATTTTCTGCCAGTGTTTCAGTGTTTGGTTTTGTTTCTCTGCCACAGCATTAAAAGACAAGAAAATATTTAGAAATAGCAGGAAAATGTGTGGGACTAAACGTTTGAAGAGCTCCAGGGTTGGCTGTACTCATCCACAATGTTCACAAAAGGGTTTAAATGTAAGTTTAAAATGATTCCAAACATAATGGAATAAAATATTTCAATATGTCCAACATATATTTGGGCACAGAGATGAACAGCACTGCAAGAACAGCTGGGGGGCGATGACCAGTGCTCTGGGGTGATCTGTGAATGAAGTCCAAAACAAGTGGAATCTGGCAAGGGGCCGACATGTCCGGGCTCACAGGGTACTGTGGTACCGCTCGCATGTCAAAAGTGAGCAGGGGTCGTGCCCCAGACCCACAACATCCCATATTGCAGCAGCTTAAGTGGACACACACTCCACCATCTTCTTCTTCTGGTCCATTTTTCATGCCTCCACAGTAAATACATCAACTACATTTTCAATTCAATTTTATTTATAAAGCCCCAAATCACAACAAAGTCGTCTCACAGGGTTTTACAGAAACACAATCAACTACAGAGATATATGAACAGTCCCAAACATCCCATGTCCTTAGACCCTCCTTCATGGCAAGAAAAAACTTCCAAACCCAGTGGGAAAAAGAAGAACTCTTGAGGAGAACCACACTGAAGGACAGATCCACTCCCATGGACGGGGCTGGTCCAGACACTAGACAGGCAAGGGAGGAGGTCACAGGTCAGCACATGGGAGTCACCGCAGATCCTGTCGTCCATGGCTCCCACGCAGACACTGTCAAGAGAGCCACCACTCCCCCCAGGGGCGGGGGCACCAGGTGACTAGCCATGAACAGACTTGGTATGAAAGATATAGATAGATTATAAACCACGGCTTCAATAGACGCCATGTTTCTTGAACCCTCTGCAATGTGACCCGTTAGCGCCCCTAGAGGATTTCATAACACCCATCATATGGACGGAGCATAAACACCAGCTCTGGAGCAACGTCAGGAACAGAAAGATGCATTTCTTCCAGTTCTGGAGGAATTAGTCTTAAAGCCCTGTGAGATGATTTGAATTTTAAAGGATTCTAACAAGTGCAGTTGTGATGTTTTCACAGTGTAACTCAGACTATGTGTGTTGGGTGGTTTGTGTTTGTGATGCCAGATGTAAACACAGCTGTGCTCTCAGTCTGAACACCAGAGCATTTACAGCTGGACCAAGATGAGAAGCTCAGGTTTCCATGGTTTACCTTCACACTTTATTAATACACTTAATGGTGGAGGGGGATGGAAGTGATCTAGACACACAATAAAACACAAAAATCCACCACTACTTCATTTGTTTGTCGGTACATTTTGTATCCAGAAGCGGTAAAAGTACTCCCATTTTGTACTTTAGTAGAAGTACAGCTACTAGTGTAAAAAAACTGTAGTACTGTAACTGGTTCAACTCCTTTAAAAAAAAATTTAAAAAAAAGTACAACTTCTGAATTGTAATAAAGTTCAAAGTGAAAAGTAAAACTTTAAAATTTTAAAACTTACTGAACTAAACAAAATTATAAAGGTATTAAAAATATCCAAAAATAAAGCCTTTAGTGAGTTATTGTGCAGATAATGTGTTTGATCAGGTCACAGATATCTGGGAGTACCTTTAGTGGACAGAAAATTATGGAAAAAAAAGTCACAAGTGAGATAAAAAGTCATCATTATGAGATTTATTTAAAAAGTCCTAAATATGAGATTAGAAATATATAATTATGAAGAAAAAGTGAAATTCTGAGATTAAAAAAAATCATAAATGGGGGATAAAAAGTAAAAAATAATTAAAGTCATAAATATTAGAAAGTGAAAACTCTGAGATGAAAAGATAAACATGAGACAAAAAGTCCTAAATATGAGATAAGAAATGCATAATTATCAGGAAAAAGTTAAAACAATGAGATAAAAAAAGTCATAGATAGAAAGTCAAAATAATGTGATAAAAAGTCATAAATATGAGATTAAAAATATATTATTATGAGACAAAGAGTCGAAATTCTTAGATAAAAAATCTGAATCATGAGATAAAAGTCTTAATTCTATTCACTAAAGTCCCAGTTTCTCTCCTCCACTGATTTTCCCTCTGAAGTGACTTATATCTATATCTGTCACATCTGTTTAGTTTGAAAAGTAACAAGTCTATTCGACAAAGTGTTTTGATAGTGATTAATTGAAGTTAATCCATATCAACCCTGGTATTAATGTAATTAAAATGTGTAATCATTTTCACTTCTAATTATAATGGACCATCGGAGCCAGACACTACTTGAGCTGAACGCTTTTTCCATCTGCCATTGGTGTGGAACCCAGTTCTAAGAATAGATCCATGACTAAAACACAAAGCACAGAACA
Source organism: Siphamia tubifer (assembly GCA_020466265.1). Classification (NCBI taxonomy): domain Eukaryota; kingdom Metazoa; phylum Chordata; class Actinopteri; order Kurtiformes; family Apogonidae; genus Siphamia; species Siphamia tubifer. The sequence continues at coordinate 2,010,318 of CM035791.1, forward strand.
AACTAACACTATTACCCAGTTACTGCTCAGCTGTCTAAAAGGCTGCTAGTCGACAGAACATGCGTGTCAAGTCCAGACAGTTAAAACTGGGATCACACCTACAATTTTATATCATTATGTCACTTTAAACACAGATGTGAGCAAAAACATGGGGAGAACACATTTATGTCGGCTGCAGAGTAAAATATTTAACCCATAAAGACCCAAACCTCCAGCACCTACCATCACTACTGATCTAAACGGTAGAGGTAACTTTGAACCCTAATATCTAATCTAATTTAAATCATTTGACACATATATTCAGATCATGCTAGTATACCACTGAGGAAGAAGATCATAACCGTGACAACACCTCTGCTCTGACCTTTTCTTTTGGACACAAAATTGCATGCAAGGAGTTTTTTTTTTTCATTTTATTAACTTTTACAGTCTATTAAAAATCAGAAATCATGTTTCAGAAATACTTTGTAATTCATGTAATTAAAAAAAAACAAACATGGTCAATCAAACAGTAGAGATTAAAGGGTCAGGAAATGCTAATGCTAATTGCTAATGTTAATCACTAATGCGAATCACTAATGATACAAACACAAAGAGTCAATACATCTCATTTGAACCAAGTCACAAATTATGTTGGTAAGATTGGTGAAGGAGTAATGTTTGAGTTTTAATACTTTAGTTAAATTTAGGATCAGTAAAAAAAAACATAAAATCTATGTTTTTTGTTATAATTGTCCCTGTGAGATGGAAAAAGGAAAAAAAAGTTTTTTAATTGTGATTTTTGTATTGTGACCAACAAAGGGTTAATAATAATAATGGATTGGATTTATATAGTGCTTTTTTGGCTACGTGAAGCACTTTGCACTTATTAGTGACCCATTATTCATACACTCTCACAGGAACCCTCTGGTGGTGGTAAACTACATATGTATCCACAGTTGTCCTGGGGCAACTGACCACTCTGACCACCACCAAATATTCATACACCACTGTGAGTGACACTGGAGGCAGGAGGTGAATTGTCTTTGCCCAAGGACACAATGGACTGACTAGGACAGAGTGGGATTTGAACCACCAACCCTTCAGTTACTGGACGGCCCGCTCTACCACCCCTCAACCTGTTGATTCTCTAATTTTATTAAAACATGTCAATATTTGGTGTAAAATACAAATCAATTACAGTTCAATTACATTTTATTTATAGAGCCCCAAAGTACAACAATGTCGTCTCCCAGGGCTTTACAGGAGAGAACAATTAATTACAGAAATAGATGAAGTCCCAAGCATCCCCTGTCCTTAGACCCTCCTTTGCAGCAAGAAAAAACTCCAAACCCCGGTGGGAAATGTGGAAAGCACTCTGAGAACACAGACACCCCCCCCCCGCAGATCACCACCAAAATCGAATCATTTCCAGATCTCCTCGTTACCACCCTACCCTGAAAATTTCATCAAAATCCACCCATAACTTTTTGAATGATCTTGCTAACAGACAGACAAAAACATCACCTCCTTGGCAGAGGTAAAAAGAAATCTTGGGGAGAACCACACTGAAGGACAGATCCACTCCCATGGACGGACAGACTATAGATGAACATCCATTTATAGTAGATGAAAGGGGGGGCAGGTCCATCCATCAGACAGGGAGGCTGAGGGAGGAGACTCTGGGGTCACAGGTCAGCAGAGGACACAGGTCAATCACTGCAGATCCTGTTGTCTCTGACTCCTTATGTGGATACTACTGAGAGAGTAGCCATTCCCACCAGAGGGGGAGGTGGGGAAAGGGGAGAGAGAGAGAGAGAGAGAGAGAGAGAGAGAGAGAGAGAGAGAGAGTACAGTTTTTCCTCTTTTCATGGTCATCAGATATGAACATATCTGGACATTCAGACACTTCATAGTTACCATGGAAACACTGTCATCTTCAAGAACATTGACTCACCAGTAGTATTTATTTATTGTAGTATTTATGGCAGATCAATGACAGTGGATGGAGACATTGAGTTTATGGTAAATTAATGACAGATTTGATTGAAAAAGTCACTTTTCTTCGGTTTTCTCTGTTCTTGACATAATAAACCTACCCCCCCCCCCCCATCTAAAAACAAATGGCATTTTCATCATTAGTACAGTTACTCATTTTACTCGTCATCTGAACCCACTTTATCTTCACTAGGGTCACTAGGGTCACTGGGGTCTAATCCAGCTCCAATGGGTGAAGGCGGGGTCAGAGGTCACCCTGTATGAGACTCCAGTTCATCTCAGGGCTGAACATATATAGACAAACAATCACCGTTACATTCACACCTATGGGTGATTTAGATTAACCAGTTAACCAGCTAACCTATCAGTGCATGTGTTTGGATGGTGGGAGGAGCCAGAGTACCTGGAGAAAACCCACACAGACATGAGGAGGACATGTAAACTCCACACAGAAAGGTCTGGTGTGGGAATAGAACCAACAACCTTCTGTGAGGCATGAATGCTAACCACTGCACCACCGTGCCACCCATTAGTACATTTAACACACTAAAATGTCTGATTTATGTTGATAAAATGCAAAATACTGTCACTTATATTATATAATATGTGGGGGGAACACCTAGGGAGAGTCAACTATTAATATTATAATATTATAGTGAAAAATCACTTAAAGGTTAAATATCGAGAATTTGATGGTAACAACAAAACATTTTGTAAAAGGCAGAATATTAATACTGCACTGCTAAATGATTATTTTAAGATGATTAGAGCCAACAATGTCATTATGTACAGTATTTCTGGTGAATGATACATCCTACGGATGCGCTGGGACGCATCATCAGTGATGTGACCTGGGTTCATTGGGTGTTTCGGGTCTCACAACATCATACACCCTCGCCCAGGCGACCCAGCCAGGGTTGATCAGGCCCTGACTTGCATCCCAGCAGCGTCGGCCCACGGATCCCCCCTCTTTATCCACAGCCATCGGGAAGCTCTCGCGGCTGTGTCGGTTACGGCCCTGATGGCTATCCTCTTTGCTGGCCCCCTTATGCCCAGCTCCTTGTAGAGCCTTTGTAGTGAGCGTCCTACAGGATGACAATGTCTGGTCGCAAAGATGTTACTGCGATGTGTGCTGGGAACTTGAGTTGCCTGCCCAGATCGACCATTAGCTGCCAGTCCTGTGCAGTCTGTAGTAGGCCAGCAGAAGCTCTGGGTTGTGGCTTGGGCTGCTTTCGTGCCTTGAGGAATGCCAGCTGCCTGCTGGGGTGGCGATAGTGCCTGCTAGCTGTTATGGCTGAGGAGACACTCTCGACAACTGCCTTCAGTACCTGGTCATGTCGCCAACGGTAGCGACCATCTCCAAGGGCCTTCGGGCAGCTGCTCAAAATGTGCTCGAGTGTCCCTCTTCCTGAGCAGTGAGGGCAAGAAGGTGTGTCAGCCTTGCCCCAGAGCTGGAGGTTTGTCGGACTGGGGAGGGTGTCATATACGGATGCGCTGAGGAATTTGATACGCTGGGGTTCTGCTTGCCAGATTTCATTCCATGTGAGCTTCCACTCCACTGCGCTCTCCAATCTCATCCATGACCCCTGCTGTCTCATGCCGGCCATCCTGCTTGTTCTTGTTTCTTCCATCGTAGCCCTCACCTCCTCCTGGACAAGAAGCCGCCTCTCCTTGCCCTGGGCTTTGTTGTACCTTGGTGTTGGGAAACTCCCCAAGCCTGTCCTTCCCCTCGCCACTGTCCCCACCACTGCCTTGTGCCTCAGCCTGGCCTCTGCCAGCTCCCAAGCGGCGCTCCATTTTCGACCTGTGCGGATTTCGATACCGGCAGCTGCGACTTTAGGGTCTTTTGAGTCTCGGTACTGCAGCGCCTTTCTGGCCCTGGAGACCTTGAACTCCTCCATGACACTGTTGAAGGGGAGCTGCAGGATGTTATTCCTCCCATACAGAGCTGCACTGCTTAGGCTGCATGGTAAGCCAAGCCACCTCCGGAGGTAGGAGCTGATCTTCCGCTCCATTGATTCCACTGATGTAATGGGAACTTCATAAACCAGCAGGGGCCAGAGAATGCGAGGCAGAATGCCATGCTGGTAGATCCAGGACTTGAACTTCCTCGGCAGTCCTGACTTGTCCACTCTGCTGAGCCAGTTCTCTAGCTCCTTGATGGATGTCTGGATGGCAGCGCTGTCTCTGAGACTTTGGTCAAAGAGTTTTCCCAAACTCTTGACTGGTTTCTCATTGATCGATGGTATTGTGCTAAATGATTATTTTAAGATGCTTAGAGCCAACAATGTCATTATGTACAGTATTTCTTAGTTACAATCAGATATAAATCAGCCAAAAAGGAAATGTTATGTAACCAATACAAACAGTGGCTGCAAAAAAAAAAAAAGTTTTTGCACAATTTCCGGGACATTTGAGAAAAAAAAAAACTATACAAATAAATGACTTCAGTTGTCAAAGCGTTGATGAGGCATTTCTGATTGGCTCAGAATGTGTGAAGGAACACTCCCCCTCCCCTATTGCTCTGTGTGTGTTTACCTTTACCAGAGTGTGCCCCAATGGCACACCAGAGACTGGGTTCTTTGCATATCGAACCAATTTCAAATCTAAGGTTCTGTCTGTGCCTCTCTGAGCTGATCCTAGTCTTCTGCTCACTATAGCCTTTAATCATGTCATTCCTGTTACATTACATAGACTTTTAAAAGGATAATATTAAAATTAGCCTTTGAACTTTGGAATAACACATATGTGACACTAGTTTCATCAGTGACAGGCAGACCACTATGGTTTGGCTGTCAGGCACAAATACCCTGGCTGCTGTTTTTGCCCAAGTCCAACCCTGCTCAATACCTGGTGAGCTGGTCTGGGCTGAAAATATCTATCTATCTATCTATCTATCTATCTATCTATCTATCTATCTATCTATCTATCTATCTATCTATCTATCTATCTATCTATCTATCTATCTATCTATCTATCTATCTATCTATCTATCTATCTATCTATCTATCTATCTATCTATCTTTTTGTGTTGTTCTTAGTGATAAAAAATTACATAAATGTATCAAAATATTAAAAACATTTCAAAAATAAATACATTCTAAAACATTTTTTGCACTGTACAGGTACAGGTTGAAAGAAGAGGAGGCGGGGCTCCACAAGGGGGGTTTACTACTGCAGTGTCACGTTGTTGCAAATCACACATCGTGTTTTCTCTTTTAAACAAACAAAAAGAAACAAAACCAAAATAAAACATTGTGTTTTACCCATTTTCATATTTGCTGTTGAACAACTTGACAGCCCTAGGAGGACCCTAATGGGCGGGGCTTCAAGTAACTGCCTGGCTTGCCTATTCACAAGCTCCACCCCTGAATAGAAATGCACCAAAAAGAAGGTTTAAGACAATCTGATCAAACGTAAAACATAAGAGCACGCAGCAAAACTATGCACATAGGCTATATTTATAAGATACAAAAATGAGATTAAAAGTAGAAAAATGGGTGACGTCACGCGATCCCATGGTGCCACATTGGACGGCAAGGAAACACAGTGCTTTATCATTGGTCTTTCTGACTACGCTTCAAAGTGGTCTGATACTCATAAGGATCACTATTGATGGAAGATTGAGCAGATAGTATGTTTCAACCCGTATATGCGACCAAAAGACATGCTAAAGCTGTTAAATTAGAGTTTGTTTTTAATATAGTTGATGTACAGGTAGATGGTGTCTCCTGCTTAGCATTGCTGCCTGTCGCACCTCCTCCGGTGCCCATGGGTCAGTAAAATGCAATAATAAAAACAGTAAAAAATACACTAAAATGCACTAAAAGTGTAAAATGTCATAAAATACAGGACAATTTCACAAGAATGCACAAAAAATTGAGTGAAATGTAAAATACAGTAAAAATTCACTAGAATGCACTAAAAGTGTAGGACTTTTGACGAGATAGTCGTAGATGGGTGGCCACTCGATATTAGGCCATGTTGTGGAGTCATTTCACTAAGAACCTGCCGGGAATTTATACAGACAGCTCTCCAGTTGATCCCTGATCATTTCCATTCATATCTGTCTTTAGCGGAGGACAGACGTTTAGCAAAATAGTCGTAGGACATCGTAACAGAGATATCTGTCTAGTGTTGATATGCTATGTTTTCCCCTTTTAAAATGGTGGTGCATGTTACTAGATGATGCAGTGACATCACCCAAAGCTATGTATAGTGCTTATAAATAGTTCACTAAAGATTCAAACACCCCTACAAAATGGCCTGGTCCCTATATAGTGCACTATAGAGGGGTTAGGGAGTGATTATGGACACAGCCTATATTATGGGATAGATTTTACTCAATTATTTGAAGTAGCAACTGTTACTGTTTACAAAAAGTTAGAATTGAACCCTTTGTTGGTCAGCTCAACCGTTTGGTAGAGGTATCTTTGAACCAGGGCGGCTGTGGTTCAGTTGGTAGAGTGGGTCACCCAATGACCGAGAGGTTGGTGGTTCGCCTCCCAGCTCTGGCTGTCCACATGTCGAAGTGTCGTTGGGCAAGACACTGACAGAACCTTAGAAACCTACTGGTGTATGAGTGTGTGTATGGATGGGTGAATGTGAAGCTACTGTAAAGTGCTTTCAGATTAACTATATAAATGCAGACCGTTTACCATTTAATCTAAATGTAAGTAGGTGGTCTCCCCCTTTTGTAAGAAGCATGTAATGCACAAAGACACCACTTGGTGGCACTGTCAATGATATATTCAGGTCATGCTATTATATCACCAAGGAAGAAGATCATAACCGTGACAACACCTCTGCTATGATATTTTCTTTTGGACACAAGGTAGCAAGTTTGATTTTTTTGTCATTTTATTAACATTTACAGAGTCTATTTTACATAAATAATCATCATGTTTCAGAAACACTTTGGTATTCATGTAATAATTTTTTTTTAAAACATGCTCAACCAAATGGTAGAGATGGGGTCATGAAATGCTGATCGTTAATGCTAATCACTAATGATACAAACACAAAAGGTTAATACATCTAATTTCAGCCAAGTAACAAATTACGTTGCTAAGATTGGTGAAGGAGTAATGTTTCAGTTTTAATACTTTAGTTAAATTTAGGGTCAGTTAAAGAAAAAAAAAATCTGTTTTATGTTATAATCATCCCTGTGATGTGGAAAAAGGGTTAGGGTTCAGGTTTGTATTTTGTTTCATAGTGATTTTTTTGTAGTGTGACCAACAAAGGGTTAAATAGGCATCATACATTTCACTAACAACTATTGTAGCAACAACCCAAATAATTTTTTACAGTGTAGTAGAACATCTAAAGGGTTTGAGTTTGGGTCTTTTCATCATAGTTTGACAAAGGGGGCCCCAAGCAGCACCTAACTTCGGGCCCCCACAAAGCTAGAACCGGCCCTGCTGTCCTACATAGTCTGTATTGAGGAAATGCTCTGAGCGTTTGTGGAGAATAAACAGTTGACTCTCCCTCTGTGTTCCCCCCACGTCAGAATAACAGCACACTTTTTCCACAGATGCGTTCCATCTCTTATGTAACATTGTTTGAAAGTGAAGCTGCAGGCTTTCGGTTCAGGTGGGGGAGTTCAGGAGACACACTCAAGCTGTTCACTTTCCTTCCAAATACAACAAAAATTACCTTAGATTTGTGTCTGTGGCTCAGTGCTGCATGGGCTGACTCAAACTCTAGTAAGTCATTCATTAAAGTGGAATTGCTGTATAATGTTTGCTTTTTAATTTTTTTTTGTTTTTGTTTTAAAGTTTCCAATTTTACAAAAAAATTATAAAAAAAAACAGTTTACACTAAGGTAAAAAAAAAAAAAAAAAAAAAAAAAAATAATAATAATAATATAAAGCTGCAAAATAAAAATGATGATGATAATAATAATAATAATAAATTATATTTGTATAGTGCTTTTCATGGTATCTCAAAGACATGTCTGTCTGTCTACAGGATACGTCACATTTAGACCTTTTGTGTTGTTCTTAGTAATAGAAAGTCAAATAAAAAAACTAGATTTTTTTTGCAATATATATATATATATATATATATATATATATATATATATATATATATATATATATATATATATATAGATAGATAGATATAGATATATAGATATATATATAGATATATATATATATAGATAGATAGATAGATAGATAGATAGATAGATAGATAGATAGATAGATAGATAGATAGATAGATAGATAGATAGATAGATAGATAGATAGATAGATAGATAGATAGATAGATAGATAGATAGATAGATAGCAATTATAAATAATAATAAATACGCTTTTTTCAGTTCACCATTGGGCTTCCGTAGTATTGTTATTTTACCCGGAAGAGGTTGTCAAAGCATGACGTCATTAAATAACCTTAAGATGGCGGAGACGGAGGAGGAGGTAGATGTCTTGGTCCAGAGAGTTGTTAAAGACATCACTAACGCCTTTAAAAGAAACCCCAACATGTGAGTATGAACTAATGTTTAGATAAAAAAACAGGAGGAGAAGCGGTGGTGTTGGTAGAGTACTGTAGGAGGAAGAGGCTGGAGCCGCACACCAACTGTGCGGCCTGGGACTGTTAGCTGGAATCACAGCCCTTCACACGAACTTAGCTTCAAGGATTTTCCAGCATTTTTTGGAATTGATTAAACCGTTTTCTTATGTATATCTCCCAGTCGGTTCAGTAGTTAATAGTGAGTGTAGGGTTTGTTTGGAACGGCTTCAGTAGAGCAGCATGGACCCGTGGGACGGTGCTTCCACAACTGTCATCAATAATAGATTTAAACTGGCAGCTGTTTGATAACGTTTTTTAAATGACTCATTTGGGGTCCGTGCTTTTATTTTGAGTAATGGCTTCAGTGTGGATGAACTGAATTAATCCACAAAGACCCAAATATCCACTGGTGACCTAAAGCATCTGCTGAGCTAAACGGTTTAATTCCTGTTAATACTAGAGATGAACGGTGATACAGGTGTAAAGCATTACTGTAATGATAATACTGCAGTGAGGCAAGTGTTTGAGTGCAACTGTAGACCCTCGACTGTAGCCCTAGTTACTACTATAGAGGGACAAACCCTTTATAACAGGTTCATCAGTATCTGTGTATTTATAGGTTAATGCTATTAGTGTTGGAACACATAACTGTTCAGTCTATTATATGAACATGTGTCACACATTTGTTGTGTAAATAATTTGACAGTACAGACATGATTATTGTCAAATGTATGAGTGTCTGTGTGAATGACACAATGACACAACAACACCATGCAGTACTTGTCATTTCACAGACTTATCATCATAAGAGGATTTCCTCAGCCTGTTAAATTTATCCTCAGGATGAAATTTGATAGATTAGAAAGTGCCCAGTGGTCACTCGTACCTGGTCTGATGACACATGTCTAGTTGGGGCTGAACTATCTATCCCACAGGTGTCAAACATAAGGCTTGGGGGCAAAATCCGGCCTGTCTAATGGTCCAATCTGGCCCTTTGGATGAGTTTATGAAATGCATAAATTACACTGTTATCCATCATTTCAGTTCATGGTTCACATTCGGACCAATTCAGTCTCATAATAACTTATAAATATTCACATGTAAAAAAAATAAATAAATCCTTTGTAAATGTACTATTTTCATTTGACTAAAATGTATAATTTCACAAAAAATCTCAACGATTGGAACAAATGTGAAAAATTGGAAATGTCTTTTTTTTTAAAAAGTAGAATTTGTAATAATAATCCACCTGTTACTAAATATTTGGTGTATCTGTAGATCCACTGTGATCTGTAAGTTAGAATGTAAATGATAATCTAAGGCTAATATTGTTTATGTTCATGCCATTTTACTTTACTCACTCTAAAACAGAGAAAGGTTTGGAGTTGACATTGTTTACATATTATTATCTTTGCCTTTGTTTGTTTTGTTTTTTTTACTGCTTCGGCTTCACTTCAGATCAAATTTAGCTGAATGTGGCCCCTGTACTAAAATTAGTTTGACATTCCTGATCTATCGTTATTGGATGAAAAATTGCTATTTCAGACGACACAATTTTGGAGTCGGGGATGTTAACGGATGACCGTTTGACTAATGGTTGACCACATCAACGTTGTCCGGTCATAATGCGGTTTTGAATCGATTTTTGTTAATTCAGAATTTGTTTTTTTAATGGACCGTCATGTTAGCAGTGGACACAATTTTTAAAGTAAAACTCTCACATTTTCAATTCAATTCAATTCAATTTTATTTATAAAGCCCTAAATCACAACAAAGTCGTCTCAGAGGGCTTTACAAAAACATAATCAACTACAGAAATACATGAAAAGTCCCAGGCATCCCCTGTCCTTAGACCCTCCTTCTCGGCAAGAAAAAACTTCCAAACCCAGTGGGAAAATGAAGAAATCTTGAGGAGAACCACATTGAAGGAGAGATCCACTCCCATGGACGGACAGGCTATAGATGAACGTCCATGTATAAATGCAGGAAGGGGGGCTGGTCCAGACAGGCAGGGGCGGTGGTCCGGGGTCACAGGTCAGCACAGGCGAGATACTCCAGATCCTGTCGTCCATGGCTCCCGTGCAGGCACTGTCAGGAGAGCCACCACTCCCCCCAGGGGGGGAGGGGGGAAAGGGGACACCAGGTGACTAGTCATGAACAGACTTGGTATGAAAGATATGTTATAAAAATTACAGAAACAGATGTGAGGAAGAGAAAGAGAAGAAAGAACTCAGTGTCTGTACTTCCCCCAGCATTCTAACTCCTAGGGCAGCCTAGACTGAACTGTGACTCGTACATCATGTATACATGATATATGAGTCACATAATTTTTAACTAACCTGACCATAGTCTTTCTCAAACAGGAATGTTTTAAGCCTAATTTTAAATGTAGAGACTGTTTCGGCGTTTTTAATATTAAAGGGAAGCTGATTCCATAAGACAGGGGCCTGATAACTAAAGGCTCTAGCTCCTACTGTACTTTTAGAAACCCTAGGAACTTTCAGTAAACCTGCATTCTGAGAACGAAGGGTTCTATTGGGTTGGTACGGAACCAGATCATCTTTAAGATAAGAGGGGCCCATACCATTAATGGTTTTATATGTAAGGAGGAGGATTTTAAATTCAATTCTAAACTCAACTGGAAGCCAGTGAAGGGTTTGGAGCACAGGGGTGATAGGGTTAGGGGTCAGGGGTCAGGGTTTGGAGCACAGGGGTGATGTGTTCTCTTCTATTTGATCCTGTTAATAATCTTGCTGCTGCATTTTGAACCAGTTGAAGCTTTTTAGGGAATATTTAGGACACGCTACAAGTAAGGAGTTACAATAATCTAATCGTGATGTAACAAATGCATGAATTAATTTTTCTGCAGTCGTTTTAGACAGAATATTCCTAATTTTGGCTAATGTTGCGCAGGTGAAAGAAGGCTGTTCTGCAAGTTTGTTTGATATGCATTTTGAATGAAAGATGTGGATCAAATAAAACTCCTAAATTTTTAACTGTGGCACTGGGTGTTACACTTAAGTTACCCAGAGTAACTATGTGGTCAGTTAGGGAGTCTCTCGCATTTTTAGGACCAATTATAACGACTTCAGTTTTTTCAGGGTTCAGTAAAAGATAATTGGCACTCATCCAAATTTTTATGTCTTGTACACAAGTACTTAGTTTATCTATTTGCCTGGTCTGATCAGGTTTAATCGATAAATATAGCTGTGTGTCATCCGCATAACAATGAAAATTAATGCCATGATTTGTAATGATGTTACCTAAAGGGAGCATATATAGTGTAAACAAAATAGGCCCAAGGACTGACCCTTGAGGAACGCCATAATTAACTCTGGAGGACTGCGATGATTGTTTGTTGATGTGAACAAATTGGTAGCGATTAGATAAATATGATTTAAAGCAGCAGAGGGCTGCTCCTCTAATACCTATATCACATTCTAATCTGTGCACTAAGATACTGTGGTCAATGGTGTCAAAGGCTGCACTAAGGTCTAATAACACCAGGACCCATATTAGTCCGAGGTCAGCGGCTAATAATAAGTCATTAGTAACTTTAACTAATGCCGTTTCAGTGCTATGATGGGCACGAAAGCCAGACTGAAACTGTTCAAATAAACTATTATCTTGCAGGAATTGGCACAGCTGTTTAACTATTACTCGTTCTAAAACCTTTGACAGGAAGGGCAAATTGGATATAGGTCTATAATTGGCTAAAATGTCAGGATCTAGGGTAGGCTTTTTCAGAATTGGTTTAATAACAGCATATTTAAATGACTGCGGCACATATCCAGTAATTAATGAAGTGTTAATTATATTTAGGACAGTGCTAATAATTAGGGGCAGAATCTCTTTAAAGAGTTTTGTTGTAATTGGATCTAAGAGGCAGGTGATGATTTGGAAGACATGATAATAGATATGACATCAGTTTGGTCTACAGTGGTGAAATTATTTAGTGTTACAGAGGGATTTATAAAAAGGCCTAGGTTTGAAAGCGCTACTTTTTCTGATCTAATATTTGGGAGAAATGTGTCTATTTTGTCTCTAATAGTTGATATTTTATTGTTAAAGAACTGCAGGAAATCATCAGGATGGAGCGTGGATGGAATAACTGGTTCCACGGAGGTGTGGCTGTTTGTCAGTTTGGCTACAGTACTGAACAGGAATCTAGGATTATTCTTGTTTTCTTCTATTATGGATGAGTAATATCTAGTTTTGGCTGTACGCAAAGATGGATTATACTTTATTAAGCTATTTTTCCAGGCATTGAGAGAATCTTCTAAGTTGGATCGCCTCCATTGCCTCTAATTTACGAGTTGTTTGTTTAATGGAGCGAGTGTCAGCGTTGTACCATGGGGAGGTTAATCTAATCTTAGTAGTTTTTAACTTGAGGGGGGCAACTATATCTAACGTAGTTTTTAATGTGAGCATGGTACTATCGACTAACTCATCACTTATACTGGGACTAAATGTGTCCTTTACATAATCACATGACATAGACACAATTAGTGACTGAATTAACTCTTTGTACTTTGAGACAGCACGGTCACATAGTATCCTTTTCATTTGCGTTTTAATCACTGAGGTAGAAATATCCTCAAACAAAACCTGGAAGGTCATTAAAAAGTGATCTGAGAGTATGGGATTATGGGTAAAAACAACGAGGTCATTAATTTCAACACCAAGTGTTAAGATCAGATCAAGAGTATGTCTGTGAATGTGGGTTGGTTTATTAACATTTTGGATAAAGCCTAATCCGTCTAGTAGGTCACTAAATGCATTACTAAGAGAGTCAGCGTTGTTATCAACATGTATGTTCAAATCACCAACTATTCTAATCCTATCCCAGTTCAACACTACACTGGATAGAAAGTCAGAGACTTCTAATAAAAACTGTGAATAAGGGCCAGGAGGGCGGTAGACTATGACAAAAAGGACTGGTTTTTGCTCTGGCCCATGGACTAAGGGTCATGAACGCACCACGTCCGTGCTTAGAATTAGCCGCTTCGCTGTTGCTAATCACCCTCTGTTTCCAACTCTAGTTCATATCCTCCTGGTTTATTACTGTGTGTAAATGACACAAGGTCAGATTAATAACAGTTGAATAGATATTATTATAAGTTAATGCTGTTTAATGCTGATGTGTTGTTGAAGCTAATACCATAATAAGCTAGCTGTCATCTGTGTGACTCATACGGTCGTCTATGGTCTTATAAGCAGTAATTTTTTCCCCCACCCCCTGCTTAAAATAAATTCTTTAAATATGAGGGGGGAAAACTGATTTTTGAACAAATAAATCGATTTAAAAATCATAAAACAAAAAATCCAAATACATATGTGAATCGATTTCTTTTTTTCTCCCAACCCTATTGTGTACAGAATGAGTTAAGTGTGTTGTTTGCTAATGTAGAAATAATGACTTCAGACAGTGAAGTCATTCTGTTCATCTGCTGCTTCGTCTTCTGGTTCTGAAACCTTTGGTTTTTTTGCTGACGCAACATTGGAAAATATGTTAGTCTAAGAATATTTTTGGTTTGGTTCCTCGGAATCTGTCGGTATTTTAAGTTTTGCTGAGGAAACAAAATGAGTCTAAATGGTTTGAACTGTAGTAAAGTCAGATGTTTATCTGTACAGTTTGACTTGATCACATTGCTCTACAGTCAGAAGCTTCTAGAATCAAACTAATGAAATGTTCCAACATGTGTGTTGGTGATAAAGAAAACTGAAGTCTGAAATGATGGGTGGGTCAAATTTCCAAGATAAGTCTGGACTGAAAATGTGAAATAGTTAAAATGAAGAAGAGAAAGGGTTTTAGTCCAAAGTAGAGCTGCACGATATATCGTAAAGAAAAGTGATCTCAGTTCACACCTACACACGATTTTCTTCTTGATGAGCGATGTTTTTTCTGTTTGCTTGTAGCAGGCTTTCTCCCTAAACCAATCATGAATGGACCAGGTGTCATTGTCACATGTCACGTGATTCAGCGTCAGGCAGAAAGACGTGCACATATCTGTATGAGGAACATGGATGAAAACCCAGTGGAGCTCTGCGATCTCAGTGCTTTTTCTAGTTAAGTTACGTTGTTAAGTGGCTTCGCATTTATTCCGAGTGTTGTCAGTCCTGTCACGCTCACGGTCGTCTGGAAGTTGGAAATGGAATGTTAGACACTTTAGTTAAAAACTGAAGTGTAATTCCTTAATAAATATAGTCATGTGAGAATGTTCCGAATAGGGATGTTAACCGATAACCATTCGACCGATGGTTGACCACATTGGCATTGTCCGGTCATTATTTTCTGTCACCAGTTAAAAAACCCCTCCTGCATCAGTCATGTTTTTCATTGTAGTGTAGGTTATAAAGAGGAAGCTGTGTGATCTGTCCATAGCATATCTCTATGAATTTGAGCATTAACAAAACAAGACAAAATGTATTAATAGAAATCACAGTGCTCAGTTCATCTATGTGGTACGAACATTTCACACCAGTCTGAATGTTTGATCAAAACACAAAGGGACAGGACGTCGACACCATGAAAAGAAAAAGTGAGGGAAAACTTTAAAAAAAAAAAGAGCATCTATAGCGATGTGAAGTCTTCACTCTCTGATTACGACGCTGATCCATCATCATCCCACATTCCCGGTTTTCCCCAACCCGATGAGTGAGCGAGATCCAGACGGTCCATCTCCCTCAGGGGCCGATGATGAGGACCACCACGGGGTGGTGCTCTGGCCCTGTCCCGGCGACAACAGCCCGCGAGAGTCCGATTGAAGCGCGGCGTTTCTCCCTCTGGCACCAGCCATGATATTTAACAGCATAATTTACTGTGACAACGAATGTTTTCTTCATGTGTGATGGTTTAAAACGAGCTTTAACATAACATCAGTACATCTGCTGTGACTGGTGTTGGAGCGGAACGTAAATAGCACGTGCGTGTGCGCACGCGCCAAC
Source organism: Siphamia tubifer (assembly GCA_020466265.1). NCBI lineage: Eukaryota > Metazoa > Chordata > Actinopteri > Kurtiformes > Apogonidae > Siphamia > Siphamia tubifer. The sequence continues at coordinate 2,025,762 of CM035791.1, forward strand.
AAAGCAAGTGTTTAATTTTCTTGGTGGCCGGCTAATGACAGGTTAATGAGGCTCAGTGGTCAGTCAAGATTTTCTATGAATTTCGCCATCCCATTTCAGACCAGTCACCAATCACATTGGTACTCAGAGAAAGAAACAGAACAGCTGTTAGCTTCTCAGCTAACATGAGGCTAGCATGTCAACATTACCTGTGTTCTGCTCCAGTAGCAGCAAAGCAAGACAATACGACCAACCTGTTTATTCAACTCAAACACCAGGATGATGAAATGGTACCAAACAAAAGCCCTGAAAATACATGAGCATAAACACAGACCTCGATAACCATCTTTTTGACTTTGTCTATTTTTATCTATTTTTGACTGATACTTTTTTGCTGAAATGGTTGTTTTTCTAGGTTCACCCACAATCCTTCGCACACTGTCCCATCCTTTTGCACACTGTCCTGTCCTTCGCCCACTGTCCTTCACACACCATTGAAACCCTTGTGTCTCTTTTTCCAGAGATGAAATCGGTGTGATTCCATGTCCAGAGGCCCGTTACAACCGCAGCCCCATTGTTCTGGTGGAGAACAAGCTGGGTGTGGAGAGCTGGTGTGTGAAGTTCCTGTTGCCGTATGTGCACAATAAGCTGCTACTGTATCGCCAGCGCAAACACTGGTTGGACAGAGAAGGTAAGACACTGCACATGTGCTGACGCTCACATGGACAGGAAATATGCTGCCACTTGGCATCGATCAATTATTAGCCCCACCGATATATGGGGCCAATATTCTGCATCTTAGGGTTATCGGTATCGCCCATAATTTACACATATTTCCACAGATCGATTCATATAATGTTTACATCCAATTTTGTGTCCATTTCGTTGTGAGCGCAGCTGTCTTAACTTCTGCTGCTCTCACCCCTCTGTACGAACACTGCCACGCCCCTCACACCATCTGATTTGTTTGCACATGCCGTGTTTCTGGTCACTTCTTGAAGGGGGTGTGTCCAGGTCAGTCAGAGTCAAGCTAAGGTTGGGTGGGGTTTATATGCTCAGAGAAAATCCAATGACAATGGAATTATCTGACTTAGTCATTTCCACTTCTCAAACTCAAGTTCGATTCAATTATAATAAAAATTTTGATTTTAATCAGAATAAGACTTTTGTAAGTGCCTATAAATGTACTGACTGCCTTCACACTTCCATGTGTCTGGTATTTTAGAATGAGCACATATCAACCACTACAACAATGTCGGCTGAAAGACGATACATGGTTAAAACCAGCTCAAAGGAGTAACTGAGACTTTTATATTCACAAAAACAGCAAAGACACATGGAAAAGCATCTTGATATAAAGTAAAAAATAAAATATTCACTTTTATTTTATTAGGGGATCATGTACAATTTTAAACATGAATGTCCAGATTGTAGCCACTGGCTAATTTGCATATGAAGTCCCTGGCAGGGTACCATAAATACACTATTATGAAAATAAAACACACATATACTTGTTTCCATGTCTCAGGAGGACCAAGTTTGTAATGAAGTAGCCATTGGGTAGTAAGTGTAAGCACTGTTTAAAAAAAAAAAAAAAATATATATATATATATATATATATATATATATATATAATAAAAAATAATTTAAATTTGAAAATTAAATTAAGAAATAAATAAACAAAGATTAATGAATAACTAACTAACTAAATAAACAATAATAATTAAAAAATTATAATAAAATAAATAATTTAAATTATAAATTAATTTGAAAAAATAAAAAGAAATACATTAAAAAACACTTAAAAATAAATGTTTTGTAAGTAAACACGTCTTCAAACCTTTGCAAAATACGTGTTTTACTTTGCACCTGTTTCCCTCATGCTTTATGGGGACTTCTGGAAATAAACAAATTAATGTATTTACAGAACCACATCATTTCTATTCTACTAGTGGGGACCTTTATTTATATTTAACTCTTGTGGGAACCTGAATTTTGGTCCCCATAGTGTGACTGTATAAACATATCAATGTCCCCATAAAGATAGAAAGGCAAACACACACACACACACACAGGATTAATCAATAAATACATGCTTACAAAATAAACAATCACAGACACATAATAAAACAACATTTTGTCAACAGCAGAGATAGGGGAGATAAATAATTTAAATAAAACAATGTGACGTACAGTGACATCAGTGATTACAGATTTGAATATTTTGCAAAAGTGGTTTCAGTTGTGAATTGAAAATGAAGTCACGTCGGTCCGACCTGTGGATGCTCTGTTGTAACGTCATGCTAGTGCTGTTACTGCTGCTGTTTGTGTCTCCAGCTTTAGTGGATATCACATGCACTCTGCTGCTGCTGAACCCAGACTTCACTACAGCGTGGAACGTCAGGTACCGATGCACCCACACACAGACCACCACCATAAAACCCATTCAGTGCCTTTAACACACACTGAACTGGTCCAGTGTAATCTGTGACGGGTGGTGGGTGTGTTACAGAAAGGAGCTGCTGCAATGTGGGGTCCTGAATCCAGAGAAAGACCTGTACCTGGGCAAGCTGGCTCTAACCAAGTTCCCCAAGAGCCCCGAGACCTGGATCCACCGGTAAGACGAGACTGGACAGCATGGTGTGCTTGTGTTAGCGCTGCCACATAGCCCCCCCCCTCCAAGGCCTCTAAGCTGAGCTGCTATGGACCTTTTTCACAACTTCCACATTTCACAGCGGAAATACATAAGCGGAGCGTACCCCTACTTCTGCAGCAGCAAAACTTAAATGCCAAACATGACCAACAGTTATTGTAACATACCAGGATGTTGTTGTAATGTCCAGAAGCATCTTATATTTAGTTCCACTCTTTCCCTGTTAACGGTGAAGCTAGACGAAAACAGTTCCAGGCTATTCAGTGTTATGAAGGGCCCAGTTTTCTCATTAAAACAGGAGCACTTCCGTCTGCAGCAGACACTTCACATCAGAACACTACATCTGAGGGTGAATGTTTGAAACCACAGTCTGTCTCTAGCATTTTTCTTAGAATGATTCTATTCCTACAGGAAAAAGGAGCCAGTATATGAACGGTGTCAAAAACAGCAGCTGTTAACGTCAGTATGAGTTAATGTAAAATAAATGTCCATGGTTTTAAAGTTATGGTGAACACAAATAAGTAATGTTGGACTTAAACTGTAGTTGTGACCTTTAACCTTTAGATGCTAGTACATCAGTGTCAGCAGTAAACAACAGTAGCATTGGAAGGAAAGAGTGTAAATAGTGATAGAACAGTAAACAGTAGTTAGTGCAACAGCAGTAAGTCACAGTAAATGTATAAACACTGATCAAACCTGGAGTTTGTGAGGATCCTCTTTTTTTATTTGTCATGGGTAACATCTAACCCTCACAAAAACCTGCCCGTCTACTACATTAGATATTATGACAAACAAACACCAACATAAATACACACTGCCAGAGAAAAATGAACAGATTATGATAGCATTGGGCTAACGCTAACATTATGCTAAGGAGACGTTGACATGAACCATAGACAGAACAAATATAAAATAGTCAAATAGTCCATGTCCTCTATAGTATCCATACATAACCCTAGAACCCTAGTCCTAGGTATAAGTGGATATACTAATGATTTGTGGTCATAGTTATCAGTTCAGTAGCCTTTATCAAGTTTCTTTTTCGTTAGTGAATGTTCCTCCACGATTCTTCCAATATCTACAAATGTCAAAATTTCTTCAGGAATTTGAAAAGATTCTTTCAATATTACTGGCTTTCTACTGTCTTGACGTTTAACAGGAAGGTCGGTAACGCTCCTCTGACGTATTTCTGCTTATTGTGAAAATGGTCCATTGCAGGGGAGCCACAATGCATCATGTTTTAATATGTCTGTCTTCTAACACACCTGATTCAAATGACCAGCCTGTCATCAAGTTCTGCAGAAGACTGATAATGACTGTCAGGTGTTCTACTAGAGGGGTATATGTAAAACATGCTGGATTGTGGCTCTTGAGGACCAGGGTTGGCCTCCCCTGTTCTATTGGGTCCCTGCAGGAAATACATTTTAAATTCTGAAAATGTAATATTTGTTGAAAGTTACTTGAATTTGTTCAAAATGTTCTATAACTATAGTATACAGGTGAACAAGTAGTGATGAAATAATGTCTGTGAATTATTATTAGTGAAAAAAAACCCCAATACAATGATTTCTATATATTCTTCTTCTATTATATATTTATTTACTGAGTTCTCATGAAGAACAACTTATGTTACAATCATATTATTTGTATTAAGGTATAGAAACCTGATTAGAAAAGAAATTAGTGAACAGAAAAGTAATTATTAATAGTGTAATTACTATTTTTAACAAATACAGCTCATGTGTGTGTGTGTGTGTGTGTGCGAGATAGTTTTTGTCTGAACCCAGGTCAACACTTACGCATCAATTCATCAAAATGTAACGTGTAATATAGTTATGGATAAAGTATTTACTCAGTCAAAATGTGGTTGCATTAGTAACACCTTTATACTCTAATGATGTTATTCCTAACACTGGTGACAACACTGAGGGGTGTGGCTTTGACACTAGGGTCTGGCAGGTGCACAGTGGATTAAAGTTTGAGACGGGACAGAACTGTGGCAAGAGCAATGATTTAACAGTTGTCTAGTGTGTTTCTGTTTGTTCATGCAAAGTGAAACACAATTCATATAGATTCAAAATGAATATTTAATCATATTAATCAAAATGAATCTAAAATAACTGCGATTAATCTGATGAAAATGATTTGACAGCTGTAAGGAAAACTATAATTTACCTCTGTACAAAATAAGTAGGATAATAATAATAATAATTATTATTATATATATTAACAACAGCTCATCAGTGTTTGACTAACTCCCATAATGCAGCAGTTTGTGTTCCCCTGCAGGCGTTGGGTGTTACAGCAGGTCATGCAGCAGTTCTCAGCGCTGAGTCGCAACAGGAAGAAGCAGCATCAGGCTGAAGGCGAGCAGGCGGATCCAGAGAGGATCCAGCAGATCAGGGACCAACTGGCCAGGACGCTCCACCAGGAGATGAAGGTCTGCAGCGACGCCTCCTGCCGTTACCCTAGCAACTACAATGCATGGTCCCACCGTATCTGGGTGCTGCAGCACATGGCCAAAGGCAACGTCAAGGTATAATTACAACAATAATTACAACTGGGGTCACAAATGAAGACATTTATGTCGCATTACCAGTTGATTTGTCATTAACAAAGGTTTTAGGAGGAAAAAGGAATAGGTTACTTCAATGTTACAGACTTCAATTTCTGTAAATAGTGTGTGTGTGTGTGTGTGTGTGTGTGTGTGTGTGTGTGTGTGTGTGTGTGTGTGTGTGTGTGTGTGTGTGTGTTACCTCATCATTGTGCAAAATTCAGTTTCAGAAGTTATTTCATTCACAAAAACAGTCATACGTTGACACATACCAAAATCTGCTGAACTCATTTATTGCAAGATGTACAAAATAATTTTGCACCATATGTACCCGTATATGTAAACAAAAATGTCTAAACAACTATGTAACTTGGTACAGAAAGTTGACCTGATCAAGCAAAACAAATATCATTTTTGGATTCATTATTTTAAATCAGCTGGAAACACAAGGACACAGTAGAACAGTGTTTGTCAAATCTGGTCCTCGTGGCCCAGTGCATGTTCTAAAAATAGCCCTTTTCTTCTTCTTTTAAAAAAAAAATATAATAATAGTAATAAATAAAATAAATGTAACAAATGTAAATAACAAAAAATAATAAAAAGAATAAAAAAAAAAATTAAATGTATATATATATATATATATATATATATATTTTTTTTTTTTATTTGAATTAAAAAGTTAATTCTAAAATAAATATCTCCCTCTTCCATCACACCTGGAAGCCATGACATCATTACCACGTTCTGATGAGATGATCAATAATATTTTTGCCCACGTTTATCTGTCGGTCTGTGTTCAAGATAACTCGAAAACTTATGGACGGATTTTGATGACATTTTCGGGATTTGATGGAAATGTGAAAAGGAAGAACTGATTTCATTTTGGTGGTGATCCGGGGGGGGGGGTATCTACTTTGGCGGAGGTCGGTGCTGTCAGAGTTCTTTTCTAGTTGAACAAAGTGATAGAAGAGTGAAATGATCAACAGGGGTGTCAAACTGCGGTCCTTGAGGGCCGGTGTCCTGCATGTTTTAGATGTTTCCCTCTTCCATTACACCTAGAGGTCATTACATCATTATCAGTCTGATGAGGAGCTGATTATTAACTCTTTACATGTCAGGGATGATGTGTTATGAATAGATGATGTTTAAATATTCAGAAAAATTCAACCGTTTTCCTTTTAGTTTTGTGCATGGGAAAGGTTCCAAAAAGCAAGAGTTTTTTTTTATTTCATTTAAACATTTTTAAAGGCAAAATTAAAATTGCTGGAACCAAATTTCAATAAAAATTTTTTCTTTTTTTTAGTTTAGTTTATTTCAGTCATATATTCACTTCAAAGCAGCAAAAAGAGAGAATAATACTGTAAAAAAAAAAAAGAATATTTTGAAAGAATGTGATTAAAATGTGCAAATTGTCTTTTGTCCAGTAGTTACTCTTTCAGGAAACTGAAAAAGTGATTTTCAAAATAAAGGAATGTAGTTAAGAGAGTTAGTTAAAATACTGCTTTAATTTAGGTCTAAAAATAAACGAGGGCTGTCAAAATGAACGCATTAATACAGATGAATCCATTGTGTTTAATTGGATCAAAAATGTTCAAGAGAACAGTTTACAGTTGTTTTGTTTAAACTGTTGAAGGTATCTAAGAAACATGTTACTTGCATATATAATCATATTTTGCATGTTTGAATTTGAGTGAATTTTAGCATGTTTTGTATGTTTTCTTAATATTTTTTGTGTTTCTTATTGTGTTTTGCACATTCTGCAAGATGGTTTTGTTTTCACTGAATCATTTCCATTTAAAATGTGACATTAACATGATGCAGTAATTCTGCTAACACTAGGCTAATGTTTAGACGAACACATTTAGTCCAGTTATCGTATTCACTTCTTTAATGAGTCTGTTTGTTCATGCAAAATAAAACACAATTAATCTAGATTAAAACTGAAATATTTAATCACGATTAATCAAAATGAATCCACAGCACCTCTGTGACTAATCAGATTAAAAATGTCAATAATTTGACAACCCTTAAAACCCTGTTGTTGGCCCAAACCCCCCCCAGTGTAAACCCGCTGTAACGTCTTCTGTCGTATTGTTGTCGTAGGTTTTCCATGACGAGCTGTCGTCGATGCGCCTTTGGGTGTCCATGCACGTGTCCGACCACAGTGGCTTCCATTATCGCCAGTTTCTGATTAAGGAGCTTATGAATGAGCTGTCCCAAACCCCGGCCCCTGGTTCGCCCCAGCAGCCCTCTGGCTCCGCCCACACCGCGTCACACTCCTACTGCTGCAGCCAATCCAACGGCGAGCTGCCGACGGCCGAGGCGGCGGCCGAAGATGGCGTCAGGCAGCTGAGCTTCACTACTGTACTTCAGGTCTTCCACCAGGAGATGGAGCTGTGCTCTGACCTCATCCAGTCTTTCCCTGGACACGAGGCGCTGTGGTGTCACAGGTGGGCGTCACTAGACTGGTCTGGGCTCAGTGGGTTTACTGGTACTAAAGCCCAGAACATACAGGGGTCAGTCCTGGGGACACTGGTCTTTATGTTCTACTGTTCTGAACACGACACTGTAAATATGGACATTATTAGTCAAGTGTCCAGAATGTCCAGAATGTCCAGAATGTCCATCAGTAGAAGGTTTCAGTGTAAACTTCCACATTTATTAGTTTTTTACTAATCACAAAACAGCAGAAATGACACCAACACTAGGAGGGTTTGGAGCAACTCATAACATAATAACTGTAATAAAAGTTAATAATGTAACACACACACACACACACACACACGAGTCCTGCGTTCAGTAACATTCATTGTGAACATACCTTTGCTTTTTTAATTGTATTGTTTCAGTAACTGTTGTAAATAGTAACAGTCTCATACTGACATTTAAAGTAATTAGTTACATTAACTGTTACTGAATAAAGTAACAGTGTTAGTAACACATTTATTTAAATGCTCTTATTCCCATCACTGGTTATTGTTATGTGTTCAGGATTTTATTACATGATGAACTTTTATTAGTTTGAACTTATTACACTATGTTTCCATCCCCACATATGTCCAACCTTAACCCTACAGGAGTGTGAAACGTGTTTGTTGTTGAACGTGTTGTTATTTATTGTTGTTTAACGTGTGCTGGGTTGTTCCTCGTAGGCGACACGTCTTCTACCTGTGGCATCAGTGGAGGCGGGAACACCAGCAGAACCTCAACGGCAGCACCAACGGCGCTACAGAAACGCTCCACGTCAACAGCGCTGATCCGGGTTCACCCTCCTCCAGCGGCGGGGTCGGAGAAGGGGAGGGGCCGAGCGCAGACAGACCGGGCCACGCCACTGCCGAAGCTATGGACGAAGACAGGGCGTCGCTACCGGAGCCACGAGACAGCAAGCGGCTGAAGAGGGGGGTCCTGATGCCCGGGACCCCGACCCTGTCCACTGAGCACAACCTGGTCAGCAGCGTCCTGGACGGCTGCTGTAACCCCGAGCAGAGACGCTTCGCCCTGGCGTACAGGAAGTGGTTAGACACTGTCATTGGTCAACAGCTTTGAGAGCGACAGAAGCCACGCCCCCCTGTCAATATTAACGTTGCCTTTAGACGCAGTTTTAGGACGGGCTTACCTACCTGTAGTGCTGACCAATAGGACGTCAGATGCAGTGATGAGTCACAAACGGTCGTTGAGCCGCATTTTGGCAGAGGTGGAAGTAACCAAGTAAAAGTACTTCATTAATGTACTTAAGTAGATGTTTTAAAGTATCTGTACTTTACTGAAGTATTTATTTTATTATTATTGTTTATATTTGTTCATAACTATCTGTACTTTATACTCTTTACATTCTTAGAATAGACTCGTTACTTTTTCAAATTAAACAGACGTGACCGAACCAAAAATAAGTCACTACAAACTTAAAATCAGTGGACGAGACAAATGGTGATTTTTTTTTGTCATAATTATGACTCGTTTGATCATAATTATGCACTTCTTACATCTTATTTATGACTTTTTTTATCTCGTAATTTTGACTCTTTATTCATAATTTTGATATTTTATCTCACAATTCTGTTTTTTTATTTAAATCTCAAAATGACTTTCATCTTTTTTTTTTCCATTTTTCTTCAATTTCTTGCCCGTACCCACAAATTTGAGTAACTGTGACCAAATCAAACACATTTTCTACACAGTAACTCACTTTTAAAGAATTTATTTTTGGATCATTTTGAAAGTTTTATGATTTATTCCTGGTTAAATAATTATTAGTTCATTCATGGCAAAAAAAAAAAAATCAATTTCACTTTTTACTTTATTACTTTTACTTCAGTAAAGGAGTTGATTAGTACTTCTACTTTTACCAGAGTATTTTTTCACACAAGTAGCTGTACTTCTATTTAAGTACAGAAAGCGAGTACTTTTACCACCTCTGCATTTTGGAATAAACATCCAAAATGTAATAACTTTATTTAATTTTGTGATAAAACCACATTTTGTAATAAAGTGCCCCAATGCACCAGAAACAAAACAAAAAACATCTATAATTTCCTGAATATTCCCTGTTAATTCAACCTTTGAATAGTGTAGTGATAGTAAACCCCAAGTACTGCTACTGGGTTAATACACTGATAATAATAGGACAAGCTTTGTACAAATAAAATGCAGTTAAACTAATAAACTATGCTTCAGAATTATTACATAGTGCACCATGTTAATACATGTTCCAAAAAAATGCAGTTGCATTTTGTAATAATCTTCTCAAAATGTAATAACTTATTACATTATGTGACAAAATGTATTACAATATGTGTTTGTTACAAAATGAAATGGAAACAGTTATTAGATTTTGGACATTTATGACATTTATGTATTTTGTAATAAGTGTCCAGAATGTAAAACCATTTTTATTTTATTTTGTAATAAACTGCCACATTTCATAATAAACTGTCCCATTGAAGCAAAACAAAAAAAACAAAACTATAATTTGCGCTATAGTCTCTGCAATAGTAATAATAATTATAGTAAATGCTAAATATATATATATATATATATATATATATATATATATATATATATATATATATATATATATATATATATATATATATATATATATATATATATATATATATATATATATATATATATATATATATATATATATATATATATATAAGTGGCACTGGAGCAAAAGTATCATTTATTTATTTAATAAAATCCAACATCAGACATTTAATCTTAAAACAATTTAAAATAAAAATATAATAGAGAACAACAGGCTGAATATGTGTGGGTATGCTAACATAACACATTCAGCTGACGTTACATGATGCATAAACAATGAACTGAGAACGTGTCTGGAACTTTAACGTAACATATTAACAGTTATTAAAGCATAAAGAACATGATCATGTTCAACAGCACCCTCTGGTGGTTGTCAGTGTCAAATTAATGTGAAATTATACAATAATGTTTTAATAAATTCACATATAAGTGGCTTTGGAGTATGGCTGAACGATTTTAGAAAGATTAAATTATAGGAGAAAGAAGGAAAATGGTGGAAAAATAAAAACCAAAACTGTAAAAAGAAGAAAAATGAAAAAGAAAATGGGGAAAAAAAGAAGAGAAAATGAAAAGAGTAACAAAGAAAGAGAGAAAAGACAAATGGTAAAAATGGAAGGTGTACGTTTGGTCATATTCATCAGTTTAATTCTCACTATTTATTAAAATTATTTAACTGTAATTAAACATTTTCTGTCATTGATTTTCATTTGACAGAGAAAAAAATATCAGTTTCTGCTCCAAATGTTAACAGCGTGTGTCGGTCGTTGGCTAAGGATGATGTAAAAAAACAAAACAAAACTCTGTATCCGCTATAAAATAGTTGACCAACCAAAATTAGGAAAACTACGGAAGAACGCAGTTTTGACCATCCCAAAATAGTGTTGTCTTATATCAAAACGATAAGTCACACCCTCAGCAAAATATAAAAGAAATAGAACTGCAATTTATAGTCTGAAAAATATGGTGATCAGTTTGATTCTGATGATGAATTTATCTGAGATAATTACGTAATGTGGTTAAATTATTCTATATTATAATGTGGTTAAATTATTCTATATTATAATGTGGTTAAATTATTCTATATTATAATGTGGTTAAATTATTCTATATTATAATGTGGTTAAATTATTCCAAAATGCCTTGGGACGGTTTATTACAAAACTAAACTTAAAAAGTTTGTACGTTTTGGACGTTTTTTTGCAAAACGTGGCTCAACAGGGTGTTTGAGTCAAAAACCAAGTTCTCTGGACAGTGAGGGGGGGTAGAGGGTGGGTGGGGTGGGTGTCACTGCCACCCAGTCTGTTCTTCCCCAAATGTCTATAAGCTTCGTCTGAGTCCCTTCTGCTCCAGAATGGACATGTCCAAACGTCCCCACGCACCCACTCGTCCCGTGTGCTTCTGTTCCACAGCCTTAGGTCAAACTTTGGACTTTTCCTGAAGTGACTGCATTTTCAGTCACAGTTGTTACATGTTTTAATTCAGCAGTAAATGAAATAAAGCACCACACAAAGAACATTACGTTCACATGCAGACTGATGTTCTACTAGTATTCTGAATGTCACTTCTCAACATGATTCAACACTTGTTTCAAATTAGCCCCCCCCCCCCCCTTTTTTTTTCTTTTTATTTATCTCAATAGTGGATTCCCACCCACGTATTCGCCATAGTGACGGTCTACCCTCCCTCTCCCCACATGTAGTCAGCTGCAAAAATTCCTAATTTAGTGTTAAATTATTATTAGATCAGTTCTAATGTAACTGTGTTTAGTCAAATATTTAAGCTTTTTTTTTTTTTTTTACAAATGTATCCCTAGTTTAACCTCAATTTTCACAACAAAATCTATGCTAAATAGGTTTTCTATTCCAACAATGAAATACTCTTGAAAATCTATATTTGAGTAGTTTTTAGGTCTAAACCTAACGAGGTAATGTTCCACATGTCCACTCAGTTCACGACTGACTAGACTGGATCAGGCTAATGCTAATGTTAGCTAGTGCACACAAACCTGCTGGATTTATTTGATAACAGAAAATGTATATATATTACTCCAACGTCAAACTATATTTGTAAAGAACTGATTTAATTACTTTCAGGAGTGAAATTTACCTGATCTAAAATTAAAATTTTCAATTTTATTTATAAAGCCCCAAATCACAACAAAGTTGTCTCACAGGCCTTTACATAAACACAATCAACTACAGAAATAGATAAAAAAAAGTCCCAAACATCCCCTGTCCTTAGACCCTCCTTCAAAACCCAGTGGGAAAAAGAATACAGACTATGGATGAAAATGAAGACTGTAAAGCCTCATGTGGTGCGTTATAGACGCCAAACACTGTCATCAGTGTTTTGTCTGTTAATTACAAACACTTGTTTCTTTTGGGATACGATATAAGACTATTCCTTTAACACGACCATGTTTTTGATTCCATCCTACTGTACGACAACGCTCAGACATTGTTGGTTTCTGCTGTTTCTGGAAGAAACTAGTGTTACTGGAGGTTCAGTAGTTAGCATTAGCATTAGCATGAGCACCATCAAAATGGAGGCGCTCTATGACATGACGACAAGTGGGAATCCCCTATTGGAATTTAAATTAGAATAATGCTACAAAAGTGGCCTATGTAATAAATCCTTCTGCTCCATCACTAGCACACAGAGGTAGTACACAGTAATATTTGCACAATAGCTCATATTTCATAATAAAAACTTTTTTTTTTTTTTTTTACTTTTTAGTTTTGACATTACAAACATAAGTCGATATGAATTTACATTATGATGCCACAACAATTTCCTGAAATGGCTGCATTTTCAGTCACCATTGTTAGTGTTTTAATTCAGCAGCAAATGAAATAAAGCACCACAAAAGTAAAGCCATCATTACATTCACATGCAGACTAATATTCTGAATGTCACTTCTCAACATGATTCAACACTTGTTTTCTAAATTTGGCCTTTTTATAGTGTTTAATGTGTCTTCAAAGAAAATTTTTAAAAGTTCAAGGGAAAAATAGTAATTAAAAATATGAAATAAAAAAAAATATTCAAATGAAAAATATGAAGATGGTGTAAAATATTTTCCTTCTCATCTTTCTCAGTTTTGTTTGTTTTTCTTTATTACGACTGTATTACGTCATTTTCACTGCCTGACTTTTTCATTGTGGTTTTGACACAAATGTGGCTGGTGGGGGCGGGGCTTCGTTTGGTGGATTATTATTGGTTTATTTCTATTTGACGAACAGGTAAGTAAGTGTATGAAGCGTCTCTGGCCACAGCAGCTACTCTGCTTCTGATTGGATACGTTTGCTTATCTGTCCGTCAAACACAAATAAACCAATACATAGCTTCGCCTAGTGACGCACGCCGCCATTTTAAAAGGGGAAAACGACAGCGTATCAACGCTAGACGGACAGCTCTGTTACTATGTCCTACGACTATTTCGATAAACGTCTGTCCTCCACTAAAGACCGGTATGAACGGAAATAATCAGGAATCAACTGGAGAGCTGTCGGTATAAATTACCAGCAGGTTCTTGGTGAAATGACTCCACGATGTGGCCTAATATTGAGTGTCCAGACATGTATGACCATCTGGTCTAAACTCCTGGTATATATACACCAGAAAAAATGTGAACTTATAAGAGCGTGGAGGCATATGTTTAGTTTGAGGTAGGTTACATCCATGTGTTTAAATACTTGTGTGCCCCTCACTCACCCAGCCTCCACAACACTCCACTACTTTAGTTTTAGATTTCAGACTCCAGGTCTTGCCATCATCAGATATTCTTCTCAGCACCTGAAGCCATGCTGCACGTTTTTAACCCTTTTCTGTCAGTACATGGAAAAAACACAGCTTCTCTTCCATCCAATCATGGTTATTACACCTGAAGGCTACACAAGATTTGGGCGTTTTACACCAAGTTTTAAGGGTGAGGACGGTGCAGTGGTTGATACGCTGTTGTTTTACCCTCGCAAAATGGCGGCGCATGTTACTAGGTGAAGTGACGTCACCATGAAGCTATGTATAATAATCCAGCAAAGGAAGTCCCGCCCCCACAAAACCACAATCAGAAAGTCGGGGAACGCAAACAAAAAGGTAAGGAAAAAGGAAAAAGTAAAAACTGAAAGAGATATTTTCCATCATCTGAGCATTTTTTTCATAACAATTTGATATTTTTCATTTGAATAATTTTTTTAATATGGTATTTTGAACTGACATTTTTTGCTTGCACTTTAAAAATCTTCTTTAAACTTCACACAAATTAAATTAATTTCTATTAAAGTATTTTTTTTACATTACAAACAAATGCACAAACATGAAGAAAGTCAATAGGGATTTAAATTAGAATAATGCTACAAAACTGGCCTATGTAGTAAATGCTTGTGCTCCATCACTAGCACACCGAGGTAGTACACACAGTAATATTTGTACAATAGCTCATATTTTATAATGGAAACAATAAATATAGAGTATTAAGAAACTATAAAGAATATTAATAAAATTACTGATTTTTCTGAAGAAGTTTGAGGGTTTTTTTCCCCAGTTTATTTACATCTCTTTTTGTGTTTGGATAGTTTATAAAAGTTGTCATAATTTATTGTGTTTTGGGTTTTGTTTTGTTTTTTGCACGAAAAGACAAAACGTAGTAGTTGTCATTATTTATATATTATGTTATTTTACTGGTCTGACCCACTGGAGATGAAAGCCTGTTGAATGTTAACCTGTCACCAGATGTTAACTCACCAAACATCTGGGACCCTTCCACAACCGATCCGTTTTCAAAGGAGGGGTGTTGAGCTGCATTTTGTAATAACAGTGCATTTGTAATAAACATCTAAAATGTAATAAGGTTTTCATTTAATTTTGCAATAAACTGCCCCAATGCATTTTGTAATACATTTTACCACATTTATATTTAATATATTAATAATTTCAAATTGTCTTAATGTCTAATATGTTTAATTACAGCCAAGACATAAACCACTCAGAATGTTTCAGTTTTAATGCCACACCACCAAACACCTGCTGCTGAAAAATGGGATAACTTATTATATAATGCGGCAAAATGTATTCCAAAATGAAATGAAACAGTTATTACATTTTGGACGTTTATTAGAAAACAGGGGCCTTATCTAAAATCTGTCCGTCATCTGGACTGACGCTGCTTCATCCACTCACATTGAACTGAAGTCATGACACATTACGTCACAGCAGCCATAGCTCCGCCCAGTCATGGGGTAGTCCCACCCCATGACACTCCTTCGTTTTGGTTAAAGCCTGAGCCTCAGATGGTTGTGTGAGCGCAGGCAGATGATGTGTGACTGTGCCTCTGCTTTAGACACTAACCATCTGTTTAAAGAGTCTAATTCTGCAGCAGGTCTCCCCTCTTCACCCAAAGGTGTAGTGAATGTCACGCTGCCTTCATGGGAAATGACAATTACATGAACTTTACATGGTGTTTTCCACTGTGAGAATTGGACAAAATGTCGCTGCACAAACAGATGAAATAACCTTTGACCTTTTCACCATGGTGGGTTTAACCCTAAGACCCAAACCTTGACCGTCGACCAAAACCAATTACTGATTTAACACCTGTTGATTCATGAATACTGTCAATACATGTCAATAACTGGTGTAAAATACACAGAAGTGGAAGTACTTCCTTTATTGTACTTGTCTCATAATTATGACTTTTCTCATCATTTTGACTTTGTATCATGATTTTGATTTTTTTTTTTTTTTTTAAATCTCATAATGACTTTTGAATATTTCCTAAACTTCCTGTCCATACCCATTAAACTCAGTACCATGACCCAATAAAAACACACCATCTTCACAGTAACTCACTTTTAAAGGCTTTATTTTTGGATAGTTTTCACATTTTTCAGTTTTTTTCCTGCTTAAATATTATTTCATCCATAGTAGAAGTTTTAGATTTTACTTTACTACAGTTGAGAAGTTGTACTTTTTTGTACTTTTACTTCAGTAAAGCAGTTGAATCAGTACTTCTACTTTTAGCAGAGTATTTTTTCACACCGGTAGCTGTACTTCTACTGTAGTACAGAATGTGAGTACTTTGACCACCTCTGAAAATAGAGTTCTTCATCTCGTCACGGGCATCTGATATAACCCAATTAGATGTTGGGAGACTCTGTAGTTGCCATGGAAACACTGTCGTCTTCTCCAACATTGATTCACCAGTTAATTCGGATTTTTTTCGATAACCGCCCGCTGCACCATTAACGCCCGCTGCCCATGGCAACGGGTTTAGTCACTTCAGATTCACTGTACCATATCACTCCGCAGGTAGTTCGGCCACTTTTAAAGTAAATATTAGCTTGGTTGTAACTGCTAGCTTATCCAGTGTTAACATATCCTGATGTTATCCTTAACGTAGTCAGGAAATCAGGATAAATCACCGTCTTCCTCTGGTACAGAATCTCCAGGGCCGTAGTCAGTATTTTACTCCTCAGTTAACTCCTCTATGCTGGTTTTTAGAAAACAAGGAGCGGTTTCAGTGAGCTTCGTTTTCAGTATTTATTTGCAAGAACGGGACAACACCTGCTCCGGTCGTAGACCTGACTGTGTACATCCGTCTTTCTCTTTTCTCCACCTAAAACTCTCTGCACCCCCCTTCTGTCTGCCCCGCCTATTTCACAACACTAGTCTGTTAGAGTAGAGACAGTAATAAACTGTAATAACCCGTAGAATAAGCAGGATAATACATGGAACACCAGTTAAGTTAAAGCGCTTTGAGCACCATGAAGGTGGAAAAGTGCGATATAAGCGCAGTCCATTTACCAGTTATTATCAGAAAAATATTCCCCAACGGGGCGGAACAACACGTGTCGGGGTGTTGTTCCGCCCCGTCGGGGAATATTTTTCTGATAATAACTCGTGTTCCATGTATTATCCCTTGCAAAACCCATGAAGTTATCAATGATAGTGGAAGGAAACACTGGGGTTACTGACATCATGCTGAAAAAGTAAATTTTCTCTGTTTCACAATCTGAGCTTTTATGAATATTCTACATGATCAATACATTAAATATAATAAACCATTTGATTTTCATTGATAATTTGCAACATACAGAGGATAATATGACAGTAAATATACATAAATCGCTTAAGAAGAGTTAGTTATTTTGATTATATTTTCATATGTTTACATTTAATGTATAAATGTAATTTTTAATCTATTCAGTTTCATTTTTCATGAACAAACAGATTTGAGGGAAAATTGAATATATCTGCACTGAAAATGTTGGTGCATTAGCCTAGTCCTAGCATTAGCCTAGTCCTAGCATTAGCCTAGTGCTAGCATTAGCCTAGTCCTAGCATTAGCCTAGTACTAGCATTAGCCTACTTTTAGCATTACCCTAGTGCTAGCATTAGCCTAGTGCTAGCATTAGCCTAGTGCTAGCATTAGCCTAGTGCTAGCATTAGCCTAGTCCTAGCATTAGCCTAGTACTAGCATTAGCCTAGTTTTAGCATTAGCCTAGTGCTAGCATTAGCCTAGTGCTATCAGAATCCCAGACTAACATGTGCTTCAGGTTAATGTGGTGTTTTAATCTGGAAGTGCTTCAGTAAAAACTAAACTCCATCTTGCAGAATGTGTAAAATACTTTCACTGGACTCTTGTGTCTCTGGTTTTAGTTTTAACTCAAATTTCACACAAAATACAATAAGAAACACAAAAATTGTAGAGAAAATAAAAACAAACAAAACGTGCTAAAATCCAATGACACCCCCCCCAAAAAAATTTATACAAAAATACAATGAAAGATCCAAAACATATTTGAAAACAGAAATAAAATACAGAAAAAACCTACAAAGATTTATATTCAATATCCAAAACATGCAAGAAATGTATATACAGTATATACATATATATATATATATATATATATATATATATATATATATATATATATATATATATATATATATATATATAAAATGTAACTTTTTCAGTGTGGGTACGTACACTGTTCTAATGTCAGATGTCGACAAACCTCAGTAAAGTAAAGTTCCAAACAGTATCTATAGTGTTTATGTCATAATCCTATAACCTGGTTTCCTGTCACTATAAAAAGATCGTTGACAGATGTTCACCAGATGTGAACAAAACCTGACGTCAGGTTGAAGAGTCCAATTGGGACGAACGCTCCGACAGCGTGGAACCGCCCCAGAACACGCCCACCTGAAATATAATTCAAACTTTCCCTGGAGCTACGTAACAAAGCTAGCTATGCTAATACTCACCAAACTGACACTCCTGGGTCCGGTCTCCTCGGCTGTGGTGGATTTTCATCTTATCTTTCATTGTTTGGGTCAGACTCAGGCTGCAACATGTACGGACACACGTCAAAAGTTGGAAACATGTGAGTGGTCCAAAAATAATCCTCCTGGTTCAATAGCCAGAGAAATTTATATTAAGACAGAAAAGTGTGTGACTTGATGGTTCAGTGTACAGTAGCCTATGTTAGCTTACCGCTATCACACAGGAACAAACACACATGTAGGGGTGGACCCAAAAACCTTGGTCCACCTCTGGAGGATGAAGAGCATAATAACCTGTTAAATTACTCCATATTTTCTTCTCAGGTTTTTTTTTTTTTTTTTGCCTATAAATGACAATTTCAGATTTTTTTCATTGTTTTACTGCAAAAAAATAACATTAAATGATGAAAATATTAACATTTACAAACTATCCTGTAACAATAAAATATGAACAACCTAAAATGTCTAAAGATAATTAGACACAATTTGAACCATTTTCTGCTTCAGTTACTAAGACTTTAGTGTCTTTGTAGAACTGATCCATAATAATTAAAACTAATGGTAAACTGAGGCAGAATATTGTGAAAATTGACCTGATTTTTCGAATGAAATATAAGGGGTTTTTGCATTTGGATAATTGATACAAGTAATAATAATAATGTAATGGGAGTTTTTTTGCAGTAAAACAAACACAAAAATCTGAACTTGTCATTATTTCTAGGTTATTATGTTTTTATTTTACTGGTCCGACCTATTGAAGATCAAATCAGACTGAATGTGGAAAATGAAGAACATACGTTTGAGAATAAAGGACACAGATGTGAAGCGCTGTTTAACCAAACCCTCCTGTTCTGTGACTGGTGTGATTTCCATTGTGACGACAGAAACCTCTTCTTTCCCTCTCATCATTTTCTTCCCCTTGATATAAGTGGTTGTTTTATCTGTGTAGCTCAGTGCTAACTTACAGACGCTAGCAACAACAACAAGACAAAAACAACCACACTGTCCCGACAAAAACAGAAAGGTCACACATACAATACTTCACTGCATCGCTTTTAGTTTTGAAAACCAGACACTCACACTGGATTTAACTCAGCACACGGGTCATCTATCTTCCTCTCAAAATGTGACACTGTGGGTTTGACCTTTCAAGGTTAAAGGTCATAATGCTAGTTTGAATCCCATGCCAGGATTTTTATCTGTCATTCATTCATTCATTCATTATCTGAACCCGCTTTATCCTCAATAGGGTCACGGGGGTCACTGGGGGCCTAATCCAGCTACAATGGGCGAAGGCGGGGTACACCCTGTATGAGACGCCAGTTCATCTCAGGACTGAACATATATAGATAAACAATCACTCTCACATTCACACCTATGGACAATTTAGCTTAACCAATTAACCTATCAGTGCATGTGTTTGGATGGTGGGAGGAAACCGGAGTGCCCGGCGAAAACCCACGCGGACACGGGGAGGACATGCAAACTCCACACAGAAAGGTCTGGTACGGGATTCGAACCAGGGTCCTTCTTGCTGTGAGGCACGAAAGCTAACCACTGCACCACCGTGCTAACCACTGCACCACCGTGCCGCCCTTTTTTATCTGTCAATAATGGTAACTAAGGCTTAATCCCATTTTACCCCCGACCCCTTAGTCATGGTAAATGTTCCTCACTTCTATAGTTCTTTTCCACCTTCATGGTTCAAAGCTCTTTACATTAGCCTCACATTCACCCATTCACACACACTCATACACCAGTAGGTTTCTAAGGTTCTGTCAGTCCTACTGGGAGACTCAGTGTCTTTGCCTAAGGACCCTTTGGTCATTCGTCAACCCACTCTACCAACTGAGCCACAGTTACCCAGCTGTAAGGGGTAGGGCTTGTAAATCAACCCCTATGAGTAGGGAACCCCTTCAACACTCACCTCCGTCATCAGTTCACTCCAACAGTTGTTACGTAACCAAAAACACAGCTTTAACCAGAACTAAACTAACATGTCTGCTGCTGTAGTTGTGTCGTTCTCCTGGATATGAACATATTTTTACTAATATCGGCGTCCAATCAGAGAAGATCGACTGATTACTACATGTTTACGGAAATAGTGATTTTTTTCATATGCGTTTTATGGAGAACATTACCATTACACATTGCAACAATGTCAAGCTTTATATAGTACAACAGTTATCACAACCTAAAGGAGTCATTTCATGGTTATTTCACTAATAAATAACCATGAAATGTTCTTCAGCGTTATTGAATTCATTGTGTGTTGGTTCTATTTAAAAAAAATAAATCCAGATTGTTTTGTTTCCCCAACACGTGGATGCACAAAATGGAGGATAAGGGCTGAAATGAGATTCAGCACAAGTCTTTATCTCCACTGTTTTTTTTCTGTTATAGTCCATTTTAGTTTTGTAAGTATTGACCCATTGACCCCTGACCTCTTGGGTCAACAATAGGTCAAAATATTGTGGTTTTGTGAAAAGGCTAACTCCAGAAGCTAACCATAGCCCCGAGGTCTCCTCCCGGATGGACATGCCTGGAACACCTCCCCAGGGAGGCGTCCAGGAGGCCTCCTCACGAGATGCCCAGCCACCTCAGCTGGCTCCTCTACACATGGAGGAGCAGGGGCTCTACTCTCAGTCCCTCCTGGATGTCCCAGCTTCTCACCCTATCTCTAAGAGATTCTGCCCCTAATTATTAGCACTGTCCTAAATATAATTAACACTTCATTAATTACTGGATATGTGCCACAGTCATTTAAATATGCTGTTATTAAACCAATTCTGAAAAAGCCTACCCTAGATCCTGACATTTTAGCCAATTATAGGTCTATATCCAATTTGCCCTTCCTGTCAAAGGTTTTAGAACGAGTAATAGTTAAACAGCTGTGCTAATTCCTGCAGGATAATAGTTTATTTGAACAGTTTCAGTCTGGCTTTCGTACCCATCACAGCACTGAAACAGCGTTAGTTAAAGTTACTAATGACTTATTATTAGCCGCTGACATCGGATTAATATGGGTCCTGGTGTTATTAGACCTTAGTGCAGCCTTTGACACCATTGACCACAGTATCTTAGTGCACAGATTAGAATGTGATATAGGTATTAGAGGAGCAGCCCTCTGCTGCTTTAAATCATATTTATCTGATCGCTACCAATTTGTTCACGTCAATCAACAATCATCGCAGTCCTCCAGAGTTAATTATGGCGTGCCCCAAGGGTCAGTCCTTGGGCCTATTTTGTTTACACTATATATGCTCCCTTTAGGTAACATCATTACAAATCATGGTATTAATTTTCATTGTTATGCGGATGACACACAGCTATATTTATCGATTAAACCTGATCAGACCAGACAAATAGATAAACTAAGTACTTGTGTACAAGACATAAAGACTTGGATGAGTGCCAATTATCTTTTATTGAACCCTGAAAAAACTGAAGTCGTTATAATTGGTCCTAAAAATGCGAGAGACTCCCTACCTGACCACATAGTTACTCTGGACAACTTAAGTGTAACACCCAGTGCCACAGTTAAAAATTTAGGAGTTTTATTTGATCCAGATCTTTCATTCAAAATGCATATTAACCAAACATGTAGAACAGCCTTCTTTCACCTGCGCAACATTAGCCAAAATTAGGAATATTCTGTCTAAAACGACTGCAGAAAAATTAATTCATGCATTTGTTACATCACGATTAGATTATTGTAACTCCTTACTTGTAGCGTGTCCTAAATATTCCCTAAAAAGCTTCAACTGGTTCAAAATGCAGCAGCAAGATTATTAACAGGATCAAATAGAAGAGAACACATCACCCCTGTGCTCCAAACCCTTCACTGGCTACCAGTTGAGTTTAGAATTGAATTTAAAATCCTCCTCCTTGCATATAAAACCATTAATGGTATGGGTTAGGGTTAGGGTTCGGGGTCAGGGGTTAATGGTATGGGTCCCTCTTATCTTAAAGATGATCTGGTTCCGTACCAACCCAATAGAACCCTTCGTTCTCAGAATGCAGGTTTACTGAAAGTTCCTAGGGTTTCTAAAAGTACAGTAGGAGCTAGAGCCTTTAGTTATCAGGCCCCTGTCTTATGGAATCAGCTTCCCTTTAATATTAAAAACGCCGAAACAGTCTCTACATTTAAAATTAGGCTTAAAACATTCCTGTTTGAGAAAGCCTATGGTCAGGTTAGTTAAAAATGATGTGACTCATATATCATGTATACATGATGTATGAGTCACAGTTCAGTCTAGGCTGCCCTAGGAGTTAGAATGCTGGGGGAAGTACAGACACTGAGTTCTTTCTTCTCTTTCTCTCTCTCACACCTGTTTCTGTCATTTTTATAACATATCTTTCATACCAAGTCTGTTCATGACTAGTCACCTGGTGTCCCCTTTCCCCCCTCCCCCCCTGGGGGGAGTGGTGGTTTTCCTGACAGTGTCTGCACGGGAGCCATGGACGACAGGATCTGCAGTATCTCGCCTGTGCCGACCTGTGACCCTGGGCCACCGCCCCTGCCTGTCTGGACCAGCCCCCCTTCCTGCATTTATAAATGGACGTTCATCTATAGCCTGTCCGTCCATGGGAGTGGATCTGTCCTTCAATGTGGTTCTCCTCGAGATTTCTTCTTTTTCCCACTGGGTTTGGAAGTTTTTTCTTGCCGAGAAGGAGGGTCTAAGGACAGGGGATGCCTGGGACTTTTCATGTATTTCTGTAGTTGATTGTGTTTTTGTAAAGCCCTCTGAGACGACTTTGTTGTGATTTAGGGCTTTATAAATAAAATTGAATTGAATTGAATAAGGCTGAGCCTCACCCACCCTACGATGGAAACTCATTTTGGCCGCTTGTACCTGTGACCTCATTGTTTGGGTCATAACCCAAAGCTCGTGACCACAGGTGAGGGTCGTTCTCTCTTTATGTCCACCATATTGGATTTTAAAATGGCCTCAGATACCACACCATTGTAGAATGTCAGTATACACCTACTGTAGACACAGGTATTAGAGCATGTCAGTATTGTACCAAAGACATTTACACCCATTTAACATGCTTCTATAAAATCATTGTACTTCAAAGTATTGTGTTCAGTGTAGTATTTGCCTAGATAATTTCCAAATACAATTATATAACAGACTATGAAACATTACGTTGAAGTTGGTACCATTGGGTTTTGCGTTGGATTAGATTTGTGCATTAGAATTTTACATTTGTGTATTTGATTTAGATTTGTGCATTGGATTGGTACCATTGGATCGTGAAATTGGTACCATTGGATTCTTTGAATCAAGTCAATAGCAGCATTTGTCCCAGAGATAATCGCAAATTCAAGTGGTGGCCATTTTGAAATTCAATATGGCGGACATAAAGAGAGAATTCCAAGTGGCCCAATATCTGAAAATGTTCACAACATTTTAATGTAAATGTGTGTCAAATGTGGTGCTTGTATCACAAAATGCACAATTCTTTGGAATATTAGGGCTATTAAATATTGCATATGTGCCCTTTTTTTTTTTTGGTCGGCCACTGTCGTTGCTATAGAAACAGGTCAGTTCTGATATGGGAAACTTTTAGGTGAACTAAGTCTGGGCTTCTTTTACCGGGTCAGTGGTACTGATGTTCACTGGTGCTACTGCTGCTGTTACCATGACAACCACCCCAGCTGTTACAGGTGTGCACGTTACAACAGCACTTTAGAATTCTGCACAGATGCTCAGTTCATCTGTGTTGTGTGGGTTCTCCGTTAGTAAACTACATTATTATCACCACTTTTGGAAATCTTTGTCATGTGTTCTGCACTTTTGCACCAAACTAGTCAACAAAACATCCAGAAACTTCATCTAGGCACTATGTTGTTAAAAATAAATAAATAAAAATAGAAGCAACACTGCAAAGGTCAAACCTTGAATATGGACGTATAACTGTCTCATCAGATTTTAAATTAGAAAAGCTATTAAATTTGTAGCACTGAATGTTTTCATTCTAAATTTATGAATGTAGTTGAATTCAGACACATATTTTTTGCACAATTATTGTGGGAAAAAAACCCTATTCAGATACTTAATTTCATTGCACAAAAAGATTCTGACACTTAATTTGTGCAAGAAAAACAAACAAAAAAACAAAACAGACACTTAATTTCAGTGGAAAACATCAATTTGAACATTAATTTTAGTACAAAAAAAACAATTCAGATAATTAATTTCAGTGCAAAAACCCCCCAATTCAGATATTACATTTTAGTGCAAAAGAAAAAGAAATGCAAGAATTTAACTTCAGTGCAAAAACAATTCAGTGTTAAAACTCCAATGAATTTTCTAATTAAAAATGTGATGGGACACATTTCCTTCCAGAGCTGTTTTCTATCTCAGTGTTCAGTTATCGTTCGTAGCATTGTATAACGTCTGCACAGCTGATCCTGCAGGAACATAGAAGGTGACAATGGTGTGAATATTCATGTTTAACCCTTTGTTTGTTCAACAGTTTGGTACAGGTAAGTTTGAACCTTACATCTAATCTAAATGTAAGTCCTTTGACACCAAACTCTCTCCCCCCAGGGCGTCCAGCGGTCAGGGAAAGGTCAGGGAGTTCAGTTTTAGGGGACTGCTGGATACCCTGTTCAAGGGATCATGAAGTATATCTTAAAGCTGTTTCACACTGTTGGAATGTCTTTATTGTTTTAAAGGTTTAATAGCCACTACTTGTGTGTTGTGTTAAGGTATGTAGTAATAAAATAGATATTGAAAATAATTCACTAGTTTGTTTATACATGATGTATGAGTCACAGTTCAGTCTAGGCTGCCCTTGGAGTTAGAATGCTGGGGGAAGTACAGACACTGAGTTCTTTCTTCTCTTTCTCTCTCTCACACCTGTTTTTTTTTTCATTTTTATAACCTATCTTTCATATCAAGTCTGTTCATGACTAGTCACCTGGTGTGTGTCCCCCCGGGGGGAGTGGTGGCTCTCCTGACAGTGTCTGCACGGGAGCCATGGACGAAAGGATCTGCAGTGTCTCGCCTGTGCCGACCTGTGACCCCGGACCCCCCCCCCCCCTTCATTTATAAATGGACGTTCATCTATAGTCTGTCCGTCCATGGGAGTGGATCTGTCCTTCAATGTGGTTCTCCTCGAGATTTCTTCTTTTTCCCACTGGGTTTGGAAGTTTTTTCTTGCAGAGAAGGAGGGTCTAAGGACAGGGGGAGGGTCTAAGGACAGGGGGAGGGTCTAAGGACAGGGGATGCTTGGGACTTTTCATGTATCTCTGTAGTTGATTGTGTTTTTGTAAAGCCCTGTGAGACGACTTTGTTGTGATTTAGGGCTTTATAAATAAAATTGAATTGAATTGAATTTATTGATTGTTTGTAATGTTGGATATTGCAATAATGGATTTGATGATTATATATTTGGTTCTTGACACTATTAAGAACATTGATGGAATATATATGAGGATTTACACATGATTTCTGCATTTTACATGATGACAAATATATAATGGTCAGTGTATATGGTCAGAGACTGCTGGGCATGTGTGTGTGTGTGTGTGTGTGTGTGTGGGGGGGGGGGGGGGGGGGGGGGGGGGGGGGCATGCTACTGTGAAAATGAAATTGAAAGTTCATATGCTTTCAACTTCCCAATCCTGCCTTCTGTCTATGGAAGTACATTTGCCTCATCAGATTTTGAATTCTAAAAGCCATTGAATTTTAGCACTAAAATTAAATATGTATCTGAATTCAATTATGTTCCTACATTTACAATAAAAACAATCAGATGCAAGAACTCAATGAATTTTCTAATTAAAATCTCATTCAGTAAATAAATACATAAAATAAAGACAATGCATTAAAAACCATTAAAAATATAAATATAAAATTATTATTTTTTAATCTGATGAGATTTACTTTGATATTTAAAGCACTGAAATTAATTATCAGATTTTTTGCACTAAAATTAAGTTCCTGATTCATTTCATTTTTATCTTTTGCACTGAAATTAAGTATCTAAATAGTTTTTCATTGAAATTAAATGAATGAAAACAATTTTGAACTGAAATTAAGTATCTAAATAGTTTATTTGCACTAAAAATGAAAAGATCTGTCTCTGAATTAAACTGCGTTACTCAATTTAGACTAAAAATCAGATACAACAATTCAATGTCTTCCCTAATTCAAAATCCTATTTTACAAAATAATTAGTAAAAAAATCCAATATATAATAAAAATATGAGACAGATTTTTACTTCCATAATTTTTGCACTAAAATTAGATATCTTTTTTTTTGCACTGAAATTAAGTATCTGAACGTTCATAAATGTAGAAACAGAAGTGCTAGAATGTAAAGTCTTTTCTAATTGAAAATGTGATGAGACACATCTACTTCGTCGGGGCTGTGTTGATGTAAAAGGGGGGGGGGGGGGGGGGGGGGGGTAGTGGGTGAGGGCGGGGCGGGAGGCAGGAACACACTCACTCATCCACAGTGAACAGACACTAACAGCCTCCACAGCACTAGCAGCCTCCACAGCACTAACAGTCTGTTCAGGGAAGATGGAGGACAGTGTGTCAGCGGCACAGCGGACCACCACACCGCAGCCCCAGCCCCGCTGAAACCCGGTGAGTCCGGTCCGCCGGAGCCGCATCCCCGTCGGCCTGCGTCTGCGATACGGGCCCGGTGGGGCTGGTGCCGCTGGTGTGGCCGATGCGCTGGCGCAGATCGGTTTGTTGACTGTTTAGAGGAGTGGCCGCGAAAACAGATGGACGGGTTAGAGCGGAACTGTCCCCGCGGAACCGGGAAAAGGGTCTGGCTTCAGAGGGTTTACAGGGTTTGGGTAGATACGGAGACAACCACCCCACAACCGGAAACCAGGGGGTGTGCGTGGGGCCGGTGCTGCAGCCGGAGAGGAGGCGCGCGAGGCGGTAATAGAGGCCCTGTTGTTAGCAGGTGCATCTGTGTGTGTGTGTGTGTGTGTGTGTGTGTGTGTGTGTGTGTGTGTGTGTGTGTGTGTGTGTGTGTGTGTGTGTGCGCGCGCGTGCGTCTGTACTTGTATTTCTATCTTTCTGGGGCCATTCATGTGTTGACACAGTCACACTTTTGGCACCAAAATTCAGGTCCCCACGACGGTTAAATATAAATTCAAGTCCCCACTAGTAAAATATAAATCTGTGTCAAGTACATGAATTCATGCAATTGATGTCCCCTTTAAACATGCTAACTTGTTTTTTTCTTTGAGTCCCCATAACGCATGAGGGAAAACCTGTGAATGGTGAAGCATGTGTTTTTCAAAGGTTTGAAGATGTGTGTGTGTGTGTGTGTGTGTGGGGGGGGGGGGGGGGGGGGGGGCTTTATTTTTCTTTATATTATTTTTTTAATTTTTGAAATTGTGTTTATTCATTTTATAAATTTGTTTACTTTTTAGTATATTTTATCTATTACTTTTTTCCTTTATTTTTATTTTATCTATTTATTCATTTTTATTCATTTATTTTTAGTATATTATATCTATCTCTTTATTTGTTTAATTTATTATATTTATGAATTTTTTTGTCATTTAATTTTTTAAATATTTATTAATTTATTAGATATTTTTTTAATTTTTAATTTTATTTTATAAAAAGGAAAGAAAAAAGATGTGATACCTTACCTCCAAGTGATGATTACAAATATGGTCCTCATGAGGCGTGTGTGTGTGTGTGTGTGTGTGTGTGTGTGTGTGTGTGTGTGTGTGTGTGTGTGTGTGTGTGTGTGTGTGTGTGTGTGTGTGTGTGTGTGTGTGTTTGTGTGTGTGTGTGTGACTGTGCACAAAAACACTATCAGGACATGTTTCATATCACTTTAATCAATGATGAATCCTGATACAGAGTTTTTCTTTTGTTAACAGGGTTACTTTATTTTAGGGCTGTCAAAGTGAATGCAGATTAATACATCATCATAATTAATCTGATTAAAATGTTAACACAGTTCAATGGAACAACTGTTTGCATTTGTATATATATATATATATATATATATATATATATATATATATATATATATATATATATATATATATATATATATATATATATATATATATTAACATAATTATTCAGCACCTTTAGTGCTTTAGTGTTACAATTTTTAATCAGACAATTTTTGACAGCCCTAATAATGATATAATTCCTAAAATTAATTCTTAATTTTAACATATGTACACAATGAACACATCATGCATTGATGGAATTATGCACAGCTAAATGATCACAGTAGTGTCCATTCCTGGTTTAAACATTTGTAAAAGGTTTTACACTGTTTTTATTTGACTTAATTGGACTCTTTTGTAATAGTTCTAATCAACTATGTCTTTGTTCACAATCAGCTCCATAAGTATTTGCACAGACAGGTTTTATATGTGACCTCTGCTCACCATTACAGTTTAAATCAATCATTAATGTGACTGATAATGTTAGGATTTAACAAAAATATTGCATAAATCATGTAGGAATTACATGGACCAATTTAACTTTAATCATTAAGGAAGTAAAAGTCATGTGTTGAATAAATGTGAGAAGACTGTCTGTCTGTCTGTCTGTCTGTCTGTCTGTCTGTCTGTCTATGCTTCCTTAGTCAGGTGACAGTCCTTATTTATGTTTTTAAAACAATTATGGTAAAACCACAAAATGAATAGTACCTAAATGAATTCCAATCTTTATTTTGAAATCTGTTTGATCATTATAGTGCAATAACTGTGCAATTACAACCACTGTGCAATACCCACTTATCTATTTATTAGTACGTTAAAGTACTTCACACTCACCTGTATACTGTGTATACAACTCAGCCCTTGTTGATTTATCATAGTTTAATGTACAAATTGTTTATACTATATTTAACGCATGTTCTTATTTTTATCTTACTTCTTTTTACCTTATTTCTTATCTTATTCTTGTGTCATTTGCATGCCAAAACTGCACCGCGGACATGACTGCATTCAATTTCGTTGTTCATTGAACCTGTTTTATGAAACAATGACAAATAAAGTCTAAGTCTAAGTCTAAGTCTTATAGAAATGAATAAAACATTTTTTATTCAAACATGGGGAAATTGCAAAGTTAGAGCAGCAAATGTATAAGAGCAGAAAAACTTCCATTTTAGTACAAAACTAAAAAAACACTCTAACAGCGCAGACCTCCACCAAGGTAGACCCATCAAAATCTGTCCATAAGTTTTTGAGTTATCTTCTACACAAACAAACCAACCAACGCTGGCCAAAACATAACCCCTTTAGCGCAGGTAAAAACAGAAACACAACAGTCAACTGACAAAAGTGTTTTCATGGACTTTTGTTTTCACTGAAACACATCCAGATTAGAATACAACATTAATATGAATCACTTGTTAGTCTGGGATTCTGCTAGTATAAGGCTATAGCTAGCACTAAGCTAATGCTTGCACTAAGATAATGCTAGCACTCGGCTAATGCTAATTAATCTAAATTAATCCAAAACAAGCCTGTGATAAATCTGATTAAAAGGTTTAATCATTTGACAGCCTTAATTGTTATTATATATTTTTATTTGTAATACTTGTTATTTTTCTTTTTCCTTGGGGGTTGTTTTAGGTCCTCAGTCTACACACAATTATTCTTATTTATGAAATGCTTTTTCTCCTCAGTGTTTTTGGTTGTTGTTGTTTATTGTATTCTTGTCTATATTGTCCAGGCCTAAGTGGAAACGTACTGATTTTCTGTCTGCTCATCATTAAACATAGATTATTATCGGAGTGAAATAGTGCCACACACAGTATCTGTTTCAGCAACGTCATCACAATGAAACCCATCATTCTGCAGGTTTTCTGCTGCTTCATACAAAAGATACATTTACATGCTTATTTTCCCCAATGTAATTACTACACTGGAAACAATTCCCCTCTGAAAAACAAACAGAAAAAAATAACACAAGATGTTTGTGTTAGAAAATAAACCAGGTAAAATAATCTTGTTCAGATTAGTTTAATCAGATTAGTTCAGATCTATTGTCTATAAATCACTTCTTCTATCTGACTGAACAGTTCCTCTGTAGGTGATTCTGTCTGATTTTATTGTGATCACAGATTTGGACTAAAAATGACACTAATACATTTGGTCAGATTGAGGTTTTTCCCCATATTCATTTTCAAGCCATATTTGAAATTTGTTTAGTTATTTTTTTTGTTTTATCAATTGTTTTGATAATTTTATTCTTATTTTGCAAATTTTTTTACATTTTATTTTTATTTTTTAAAATTTTTTAGTCAGATTAATCACAGGGTTGCTTTGGTTTGATTTGGATTAATTATGATTAAATATACATGTTTTATGGATATTAATTGTGTTTCATTTGTCATGATCAAACAGACTCAATAAAGAAGTGAATATATCTGCACTGAATGTGTTTCTTGTAAGCTAGGCAACACATTAGCCTAGTGTTAGCATTCTGCTAGTACTAGTACTAGCAGAATCGCTGATTCCTATGCTTCATGCAGTGTTGTACCTGAAGGAGTTCATTGAACGATCGTTCACGAACGATATATTTTTGACAAACGTGAACGACTCGTTCATTTTTGCCAAATGAACGGGAAGTTGTGAACGTGGTTATTCTGGCATTTATTGAACTGCGCTCTTATTTAGTTCCTATTTCGTTCTTATCACATTGTAATTATTGAGTCCTATAAGGAATAAAATGGGATCAAAACACAGCATTATCATAGATGTCATTTTTGTATTATTCTGAACTAATGTTGGAAACATAATGTTGTGGAATAGAGAGAGAGAGAGAGAGAGAGAGAGAGAGAGAGGTGCAGAGAGTTTTTGGGAGTGGAGGAAAAGAGTTGACTGGCGACCGGAGCAGGTGTTGTCCCGTTCTTGGAAATAAAGATTGAAAACGAAGCTGAAACTGCTCCTTGTGTTCTAAGAACCTGCAGAGGGAAGTTAACCCTGGGGTAAGGTACTTACTTCGGCATTTTCCCCTGATTTCCTGACTACGGTCAGGATAACGTTAGGAACGAGTTTACAATAATAACACAAAAAAAGAACGAAAATGTTCATTTTGGGATCCATGAACTTCTAGTTGATAATTTGGAAGAATGAACGACGAACTGAACTAATTCATATTGACTAACTTGAACTGAACTTTGAACTAGTTCCTAATTAAGGTGAACTTTCCCAACACTGGCTTCATGTTAATGTGGTATTTTAATCTGGTCTTGCCTCAGTGAGAAGAAAACACTTTTTGTCGACCGACTGTTCTGTCTGGCTTTTTTTTTTTTTAACTCAAAATTCCTAGCCTAGCCGCACTATCCCTATTAATTCCATGTATGGGTCTAGTGGTGAAAGACAACCTTTTAGCCCCGCCTCCCCTGACTTTCATGGTTTTTCAAATTGTCTGTATGTAATAGGACGGTACTACTACTGGGCTTCAGTTGGTAGAGCAGGTCGTCCAATCACTGAAGGGTTGGTGGTTCACGTCCCGGCTCTGTCTGTCCACATGTCCAAGTGTCCTTGGGCAAAGACACTGAACCCTTCTTTAGTCTCCCAGTAGGACTGGCAGAACCTTAGAAACCTACTGGTGTATGAGTGTGTGTGAATGGGTGAATGTGAGGCTAATGTCAAGAGCTTTGAACCATGAAGGTGGAACAACTATAGAAGTGAAGAACATTTAACATTTACTACAACCAATCAGTATAATCTTTAGGATGACGTAGTTAGAGCGCCGGAAAGTTGACGGAAGAGTCCGAAGAAAGTTAGGAATGACTAAACAAAATGGTGGATTATGGAGCTGAACGACTGTTGTCGCTTCTGTAAAAAGAATTTAAAGATTATTGACATTTCTCACATTCTTCACTCATCTTTGATAAAATTAAATCTACACCTGTTGTTCTTCTTCTTTTCTGGTTGTTTACGCACTTTGTTAGGCCCTCCCTCTGACTATACTTCACTGTGATTGGTCGACCAGTTTCAGGGAAATCTAGTCAAAAGTTACATTGAGTGAAACTAGACTACTACTACTACTACATTAGATTTACTGATGCTAGGAGAAGCTAGTGTGGCTAGGCTACTACGATAGAACATTA
Organism: Siphamia tubifer; assembly: GCA_020466265.1. Classification (NCBI taxonomy): domain Eukaryota; kingdom Metazoa; phylum Chordata; class Actinopteri; order Kurtiformes; family Apogonidae; genus Siphamia; species Siphamia tubifer. The sequence continues at coordinate 2,058,362 of CM035791.1, forward strand.
GATTTACTGATGCTAGGAGAAGCTAGTGTGGCTAGGCTACTACGATAGAACATTAGATTTACTGATGCTAGGAGAAGCTAGTGTGGCTAGGCTACTACCATAGAACATTAGATTTACTGATGCTAGGAGAAGCTAGTGTGGCTAGGCTACTACCATAGAACATTAGATTTACTGATGCTAGGAGAAGCTAGTGCAGCTAGGCTACAAAATTCCCACAAAATACACAAAAATGCACTAACAACACAGAAAATGCAGAGAAAAAATAAACAAAACATGCTAAAATACTCTAAAATTCACCAAGAATTAAACTAACAAAAAAGCAATGAAAAATCTAAAATATATTCAAAAACTAAAATACAAAAAACCCACCAAAAATTTGATAAAATACACTGAAAAAGTAAAACATTGAATCAACTTAAAATTTCATCTTCAATAGGTCACACTTAAAAACATCTAGTTGAGTGAATCCAATTAAATTAAAATAACCCTAACCCTATGCAATTGAATTTGCTTCACTCAACTAGATTGTTTTATGTGACCATAAAAAGTCCAAATTATGAGAAAAAAAGTCAAAATTGAAGATTTTTTTAAAAGTTGATTTAATGTTTTATTTTTTTTTGTGTATCCAAAACATGTCCAAAAATATATGCAATTAACGTTTTTATTCAACACCTTTAACAGTTTCAACAAAACAACTGTAAACAACTGTCCCATTGAATTGTGTTAAAACATTTTTTATCAGATTAATGATAATGGATTAATCAGAGTTAATTTCAGCAGCCTGTGTATTTTGTGTTCACTTCTATTTTCTGTCAGTGACCCAACAGTTAACGTTCTCTGTCAGTGTTCATATTCAGTGCAGTGGAATGATTTAGGCTGAGGACATGTTCCAGAAAACTCTGTCCCTGAGGCAGCGCTGTGCTTTCCTGCAGTCACTGGTACACAGAGGTGGAATGTAACCAAGTAAAAGTACTTCATTATTCCACCTAAGTAGATTTTTCAGGTATCTGTACTTTACTTGAGTATTTATTTTTAAGCCAAATTTGTACTTTTACTCCCTACATTTGTTCATAAATATATGTACTTTATACTCTTTACATTTATATAAATATATGTACTTTATACTCTTTACATTTATATAAATATGTGTACCTGTGTATATATTATTGGTCAGTATGTAGAACAGTAGATGAGGACGTGGTCAGACTGTGAAGCAGAACGACCACAGGTTTTAACAAGGAGTTCAGAGTCAGTGCTTCTGACTAATGGGGGCTGATAGTGGATGTGTGTGTGTGGGGGGTGTTATAGTAGAATGGGGGGGGGGGTGAATGGCCTGGAGCTGCAGGAGCTGCCACTTGTGTCATATCCCAGTGTAACTGGTGTAATGAGGTCAGACATGTTTAATGTGGAGAGGAAAGTGTTTTTAGTGTTGAGTCTGTGCAGAGGCACAACACTGATGATACACACATGACATGGTACACGTTTATGTCAGGCTTTATGGCCCCCCCGCCACCACCACCACCACCACCCTGAAGTGGAGGTAAGGGGTTATGTTTTTGGTAAAAAAAAATGAATCAAAAGTAAATCTGTCTGTCAGTAACATTACACCAAAGCTGACTCTCTTGTCTTTTGTGCTGAAACCCAAAGTGCAGGGGGGGGGTCTTCAATAGTAAAACCTGTGTTTTCTGACATCATTGTGGCTGCTGCTGGATAACACATCTCACGAGACAGAATTTTAGCATGAATTTTATTGCCAAATTACATCTGGCCCCTAATACTCAGTTTAGGATGTCACTTCTTTTTACTGTCAGTGTTGACATTGACATCTGAACCTTAAAGGACACATTTGACGACTCTAGGTCAAATAAAGGTCAAAGTTACATTTTGGATGTAACTTTCTAACTCTTCATCTTCCAGTCGTTCAGTGAACACCAGTAAATGGTAAATGTTCTGCATTTATATAGTTCTTTTCCACCTTCATGGTGCTCAAAGCGCTTTACATTAGCCTCTCATTCACACATTCACACACACACTCATACACCAGTAGTTTTCTAAGGTCAAAGGTCAGTCCTACTGGGGGCCTAAGCCAGGGTTCAGTGTCTTGCCCAAGGACACTTCGACATGTGGACAGCCAGAGCCGGGACGCGAACCGCCAACCTCTCGGTCATTGGGCGACCCACTCTACCAACTGAACCACAGCCGCCCAGTAGTCACACATTTATTAGCCTACTGATATATCAATTCAATTCAATTCAATTCAATTCAATTCAATTCAATTTTATTTATAAAGCCCTAAATCACAACAAAGTCATCTCAGAGGGCTTTACAAAAACATAATCAACTACAGAAATACATGAAAAGTCCCAGGCATCCCCTGTCCTTAGACCCTCCTTCTCGGCAAGAAAAAACTTCCAAACCCAGTGGGAAAAAGAAGAAATCTTGAGGAGAACCACATTGAAGGACAGATCCACTCCCATGGACGGACAGACTATAGATGAACGTCCATGTATAAATGAAGGAAGGGGGGCTGGTCCAGACAGGCAGGGGCGGTGGTCCGGGGTCACAGGTCGGCACAGGCGAGATACTCCAGATCCTGTCGTCCATGGCTCCCGTGCAGACACTGTCAGGAGAACCACCACTCCCCCCAGGGGGGGGGGGGGGGGAGGGGACACCAGGTGACTAGTCATGAACAGACTTGGTATGAAAGATAGGTTATAAAAATGACAGAAACAGGTGTGAGGAAGAGAAAGAGAAGAAAGAACTCAGTGTCTGTACTTCCCCCAGCATTCTAACTCCTAGGGCAGCCTAGACTGAACTGTGACTCGTACATCATGTATACATGATATATGAGTCACATAATTTTTAACTAACCTGATCATAGTCTTTCTCAAACAGGAATGTTTTAAGCCTAATTTTAAATGTAGAGACTGTGTCGGCGTCTTTAATATTAAAGGGAAGATGATTCCATAAGACAGGGGCCTGATAACTAAAGGCTCTAGCTCCTACTCTACTTTTAGAAACCCTAGGAACTTTCAATAAACCTGCATTCTGAGAACGAAGGGTTCAATTGGGTTGGTACGGAACCAGATCATCTTTAAGATAAGAGGGGCCCATACCATTAATGGTTTTATATGTAAGGAGGAGGATTTTAAATTTAATTCTAGACTCAACTGGTAGCCAGTGAAGGGTTTGGAGCACAGGGGTGATAGGGTTAGGGGTCAGGGGTCAGGGTTTGGAGCACAGGGGTGATGTGTTCTCTTCTATTTGATCCTGTTAATAATCTTGCTGCTGCATTTTGAACCAGTTGAAGCTTTTTAGGGAATATTTAGGACACGCTACAAGTAAGGAGTTACAATAATCTAATCGTGATGTAACAAATGCATGAATTAATTTTTCTGCAGTCGTTTTAGACAGAATATTCCTAATTTTGGCTAATGTTGTGCAGGTGAAAGAAGGCTGTTCTGCAAGTTTGGTTAATATGCATTTTGAATGAAAGATCTGGATCAAATAAAACTCCTAAATTTTTAACTGTGGCACTGGGTGTTACACTTAAGTTGTCCAGAGTAACTATGTGGTCAGGTAGGGAGTCTCTCGCATTTTTAAAACCAATTATAACAACTTCAGTTTTTTCAGGGTTCAGTAAAAGATAATTGGCACTCATCCAAATTTTTATGTCTTGTACACAAGTACTTAGTTTATCTATTTGTCTGGTCTGATCAGGTTTAATCGATAAATATAGCTGTGTGTCATCCGCATAACAATGAAAATTAATGCCATGATTTCTAATGATGTTACCTAAAGGGAGCATATATAGTGTAAACAAAATAGGCCCAAGGACTGACCCTTGAGGAACGCCATAATTAACTCTGGAGGACTGCGATGATTGTTTGTTGATGTGAACAAATTGGTAGCGATTAGATAAATATGATTTAAACCAGCAGAGGGCTGCTCCTCTAATACCTATATCACATTCTAATCTGTGCACTAAGATACTGTGGTCGATGGTGTCAAAGGCTGCACTAAGGTCTAATAACACCAGGACCCATATTAATCCGATGTCAGCGGCTAATAATAAGTCATTAGTAACTTTAACTAACGCCATTTCAGTGCTATGATGGGCACGAAAGCCAGACTGAAACTGTTCAAATAAACTATTATCCTGCAGGAATTGGCACAGCTGTTTAACTATTACTCGTTCTAAAACCTTTGACAGGAAGGGCAAATTGGATATAGGCCTATAATTGGCTAAAATGTCAGGATCTAGGGTAGGCTTTTTCAGAATTGGTTTAATAACAGCATATTTAAATGACTGCGGCACATATCCAGTAGTTAATGAAGTGTTAATTATATTTAGGACAGTGCTAATAATTAGGGGCAGAATCTTTTTAAAGAGTTTTGTTGTAATTGGATCTAAGAGGCAGGTGATGATTTGGAAGACATGATAATAGATATGACATCAGTTTGGTCTACAGTGGTGAAATTATTTAGTGTTACAGAGGGATTTATTAAAGGGCCTAGGTTTGAAACCACTGCTTTTTCTGATCTAATGTTTGGGAGAAATGTGTCTATTTTCTCTCTAATAGTTGATATTTTATTGTTAAAGAACTGCAGGGAATCATCAGGATGGAGCGTGGATGGAATAACTGGTTCCACGGAGGTGTGTCTGTTTGTCAGTCTGGCTACAGTACTGAACAGGAATCTAGGATTATTCTTGTTTTCTTCTATTATGGATGAGTAATATCTAGTTTTGGCTGTACGCAAAGCTTGCTTATACTTTATTAAGCTATTTTTCCAGGCATTGAGAGAATCTTCTAAGTTGGATCGCCTCCATTGCCTCTAATTTACGTGTTGTTTGTTTAATGGAGCGAGTGTCAGTGTTGTACCATGGGGAGGTTAATCTAACCTTAGTAGTTTTTAACTTGAGGGGGGCAACTATATCTAACGTAGTTTTTAATGTGAGCATGGTACTATCGACTAACTCATCACTTATACTGGGACTAAATGTGTCCTTTACATAATCACATGACACAGGCACAATTATTGACTGAATTAACTCTTTGTACTTTGAGACAGCACGGTCACATAGTATCCTTTTCATTTGTGTTTTAATCACTGAGGTAGAAATATCCTCAAACAAAACCTGGAAGGTCATTAAAAAGTGATCTGAGAGTATGGGATTATGGGGAAAAACGACGAGGTCATTAATTTCAACACCAAGTGTTAAGATCAGATCAAGAGTGTCTGTGAATGTGGGTTGCTTTATTAACATTTTGGATAAAGCCTAATCCGTCTAGTAGGTCACTAAATGCATTACTAAGAGAGTCAGTGTTGTTATCAACATGTATGTTCAAATCACCAACTATTCTAATCCTATCCCAGTTCAACACTACACTGGATAGAAAGTCAGAGACTTCTAATAAAAACTGTGAATAAGGGCCAGGAGGGCGGTAGACTATGACAAAAAGGACTGGTTTTTGGTTTCTGCAGTTGGGGAAAGTAATGGATGAAACTAGACTTTCAAAGGAGTGGTAAGTGGGATTAATTTTATGATTAATTTTAGGGCTAAGACCTAAACTGGAGTGGGATATTACTGCCACTCCTCCACCACGGCCACTGGTTCTGGCTGTGTGATAGTTCACATGTGTTGGTGGCGTGGATTCATTTAATGCAACATATTCATCCTGCTGCAGCCAGGTTTCAGTCAGAGCTAAAATATCAATTTTGTAATCACTAATTAGATTGTTTATTAACAAAGATTTGGAAGAAATAGATCTAATATTGATCAGTCCACATTGGATAAAATTGTTAGGTGTTCTTTTAATCTGATTATTACTTAAAACTATTTTTATTAAATTATTTGATCTCACTCCTATAGGTTTTTTAATATTAGGTTTATTTTTTACTATACAAGGTTTATTATTAACTACACATGGTTTATTATTAACTATATGGGGTTTATTATTAACTACACAGGGAATAGACACAGTCTTTCTATTATTTGCTACATGGTGGGTTTGTGACAGCTCAGAGTAAAGTGGATGCACAGAGAAGTGTTTTACTCTATGACTCTGCGCCTGGGCCCACACTCTGGATTGTCATTTTGACAGGCTAAATTTGGAAGCCACATTTTGTGCTAAGAGAGAAGCACCTTCCCAAGTGCGATGTATGCTATCTCTGCGAATGAGCCCAGGCTTTCCCCAGAATGTACGCCAATTATCTATAAAAACAACATCGTTTTCTGAGCACCATCTAGACAACCAGCGGTTAAATGATGAGAACCTAGAGGACATCTCATCACTGGCCAAATTGGGCAGGGGTCCAGAGAATGCTACGGTGTTACACATCGACTTAGAAAGTTTACACACCGATGCTACGTTCAGTTTAAGAACCTCTGATTGTTTCCGTCGGACATCGTTACCACCAGCGTGGATCACGATGCGGCGGAAGCTAGCCCTGCTCTGCTGTAAAAGCCTAAGGTTTCCTTCGATGTCACCGACTCTGGCCCCTGGATAACACCTGACAGACACCGCTGGGTGCTTCACATCTCTAAGAATAGAACTGCCAATGAAGAGAGTGTCTGGTTTGGCCGGTGTTCTGCCATGGGGTCTGCTACAGACGTGAAGCTCCTGGTGCGCTACATTTGTGCGTCTAGCACCACGCTTCCCCCGTACTGTCACAAACCCGTCTCTCGACTCTCCCGGCTGCACGGGGGTTGCTGAGGGGCTAGCCATGCTCCTGTTGCTGTTAGCACGGCCTGCGGTCCCTGCAGCTACCTCGCTATAGCTAGGCCTAGCATTAGCCTCCAAGCTGCAGAGCCGTTTTTCTAACTCAGAAACCCTGGCCTCCAACCCTGACACTAAACGACACTTCCAACAGCTACTTCTATCCTGAGTAAAGGAGGCAGGGGACTCACTGTACATACAATACAGCAGAAAATACGAGAAGAAGAAGAACTAGTCATGCTAAGGTAAGCTAGGCTAGCTAAGTTAAAGAGGAAAACAATACACTCACCAGACGCGACGCCGTGGCATCTCAGCTGCTGCAACTCTCGCGATCAGACACTTTGTTCTTTGTATCGGTATGGGCCTGTTGTGTTGGCTGATATGCTGCTTTTTTCTGCCATGAGTTACTGACAGATGAAAAAAAAATACAGGAAAAAGGAGAAAGAAAGTAAAGAGGAATAAGTCGTGCCCAGCACAATAAACCTCGTCCCCCTTGAACACATTTTACCTGATTTGCCCTGTCTCTTAGTATTGTGAAGACACATTTTTTTTCCTGTGACCTTTGACCTACATTCACTAAAATTTAATGGGGTTTATTCTGGACCACCTTGCACATTTACTGAAAATTTAATGGAAATTGGTCCAGGATTTTTTTGCGTAAACCTGCTTATAAACAAACAAAAACAATAGCACTCTTCTCTTTGAGGTAAAATAAGAACTATTAAATAAATAATAATAATAAAAGGATATATATATATATATATATAAAGTGTTTTTGTACTGTGAATTTTTCATAAATAGTCATATTTTGTGATCATTGGCTTCAGCAGTGGTCCCCAACCCCCGGGCCGGTCCGTGGATCACCTGGTACCGGGCCACCAGCCATTCATTATTTCTCTTGTATTTATTATCCGAGTCTGAACAATCTTTTATTTTGAAAAATGACCGGATTCTGTCGGTTACATGTCTGTTACTTGAATGTCAAAAATATAATCCACATGTTAGCAAAGGAAGTAAAAAACAGATGTCTGTGGAAAGTTTCTTTTCGAAGAGGAAAAGGCGACTGAAGAGACAGAAGAAGAAGAGCCTCCAACTGTAGAGAAAAGGAAAGTTTTTAACAGACAATACCAGGAGTTGGACTGGAAATATAGATTTATGATGACAGGTGATTCTGTAGAATTTGCGGCGACTGATATAAACACTCTACGTAGCTGCCCCCGATCCGCTGTAATAAAAAGGTTGTGGACCATTGACTACAGGACACCCACATTCATTCATTGTTTTGGGTTTTTCTTCTGTTTGTGTTTATGTATGGAGGATAATTGGTGCCATTGTTTATATGAGTTAATATGATTTCAGTTTGATGTTTATTCCATGTAAATATTGTCGTGTGTTAATTAAATGATGTGGTCATTGGTATGTCCATGGGTGGAGCTTAGGGATATAAAGGGGAGTGTTTCCCAGTAGAGTGGGGGGTGTAGTTGGAGATAAATTCTGTAGATTTAAACAGATTTGAATTTGAAGTAAGAGTGTGGCTGAAATCTGTTTTTTTAGTGCTGAATGGTCAAAGAGACCAACTTTATTTTATTGTGTTTTAAGATCTCTTGTAACTATTTTTTCTTTTTCCTGTAAAAACTGTCACTCCTCATCACTGCTGGTTTTGGACTTAAATGAAACACCACTGAAGTCAAACGAACCCTTGACAAATATATATATATATATATATATATATATATATATATATATATATATATATATATATATATATATTGAGTTAACTAGCTGCTGTTATAAATCTGTCAACTTTCAGAGCAGACTGTAATAACCAAATATTTGTTTTGAGTAAATGGTTGGTTCTCAACTTTTGTTTCCAGAGTGAAATTTGTCTTTGTGTGACCCTGACAATAGTATTCCTGAACCCCAGGGCACAACTGATAATGTTATAATTCACTATAAGTGTAGATTCAACATTGTTATCTATATTGTCACTGGGAAGGGACTGTTGTGGCGCCCCCCTCCCTGCCGCTGTGTGCCCCACAGGTGCTGTGGCCCTCAGCTTGGTGCCCAGGTCAGAATTTGGCCCTTGATTAAATCCAATTGGGGAACGCTGTACTATACCATATACCGCCAGTGGCTGAAATGATACTGGGATATACATGTTTGGTCATACCGCCCATTCCTCTTGTTTGGTTTGATGGGTGAATGGATTGGATGATTTCTTGGTTGTATATCATGTATTTATCATTTTGTGTCACAATGTTCATCATTTCTACAGTGATTCTATGTTTTAATCTCAGTGTCAGATTGACTTCTATTTTGTTCACATATATTGACATGTTTATGAACATCCTCATGTGTGAATGCCTTTGGTTTGGGAGTTTAAATATTGGTGCACATGGTCATGAATCAGACAGACATAGATGGTTCCTTGTGCATGGATTTACATTTTCTCTGTCCATTCATCATCACATCACACAGTTGACAGTTCAAGTCCTTCACACACATTCTTTTCATGAAGGTTAATTAAAAAGTGGGTTCCTTTAACTGGACTGAAAACCTGTGGTGCAAGATCCACGATGATTTAAGAGACCAGGAATATACTGCTAATAATAAATGTGGTTTTCGCTGTGTTCCCAGCTATGTTTTGTCAACTGCTGGACTGATGGAACATGGACATTTGAAGATCGATGACTTAACTACTGCAACCTTAGCCTCTCTCTCTCTCTCTCTCTCTCTCTCTCTCTCTCTCTCTCTCTCAATCTCAATCTTTCAATCTCTTTCTCCCTCTCTCTGTCTGTCTCTCTTTCTCTCTCTCTCTCTTTCTCTGTCTCTCTCTTTCTCTCTCTCTCTCTCTGACTCTCTTTCTCTCTCTCTCTCTCTGTCTGTCTCTCTCTCTCTGTCTCTCTTTCTCTCTCTCTCTTTCTCTCTCTCTCTTTCTCCCTCTCTCTGTCTGTCTCTCTTTCTCTGTCTCTCTCTCTTTCTCTCTCTCTCTCTGTCTGTCTCTCTCTTTGTCTCTCTCTCTTTCTCCCTCTCTCTGTCTCTCTCTCTCTCTCTCTCTCTCTCTCTCTCTCTCTCTCTCTCTCTCTCTCTCTCTCTCACTATTACTTGGTGTAGGTGTGTGTTTCAAGAATGATGGCCCCATGTCTATATTTTGACTAGGGCCTTAAAATGCCTAGATCCGCCCCTGTCAGTGGTGTTTGGTGTGTGTTCAGTTCAAAGTGAATGGATTCAACACTGCAGTTGAAGAGCAGACTCTGCAGTGTTGAACTGGCCAAATGAAAATACCAGTGTTGAATCTGCTTGGACGTGTCCCTGACCTCAGATGCTTCAGAGCTGCTGCAGGTCAGGACAGTGGAGGTGTTAGAACACCGCCGTTCCCTGGGGAGGTCACATGGAGCAATTACCCTGCGGTTGCCATGACAACCAGCAGGCCTGCTACCTCCTGCTGTCAGAGAAGGACAGAGGTGAGAGGGAGAGGAATGATGTGGATGGCCTTTAACTGATCAACACCAGCACAAAGCAAAAGGACCATCTCTTCAGATGTGGACATTAGTGCTGTACGATATTAGCAAAACTTGTGATATATGATAAGGCTGTACAGTAATATCAATACGATAATATTGTGATATTTGTCGTTCATGTACAGAAATGCCAATTTCATCTTCTAAGAATAATGTTTGTTAACCCATAAACACCCAGGTCTACATTAGTGTCAGTTCTGTATGGGTTTATATGTGGTTCAGTTGGTAGAGCAGGTCATCCAATGACTGAAGGGTTGGCGGTTCAGATCCCAGCTCTGGCTGTCCACATCTCAAAGTGTCCTGTGGCAAAGACACTGAACCCTGACTGAGGGTGAATCTCATTTCACCCCCTACCCTGACCCCTTCAAATGAAGCTGTAGGGCTTGAAAAGGAACCCCTATGAATTAGGACACCCCTTCAACACCTTCATCATCAGTTTACTCAATTCAATTCAATTTTATTTATAAAGCCCTAAATCACAACAAAGTCGTCTCAGAGGGCTTTACAAAAACACAATCAACTACAGAAATACATGAAAAGTCCCAGGCATCCCCTGTCCTTAGACCCTCCTTCTCAGCAGAAAAAACTTCCAAACCCAGTGGGAAAAAGAAGAAATCTTGGGTAGAACCACATTGAAGGACAGATCCACTCCCATGGACGGACAGACTATAGATGAACGTCCATTTATAAATGAAGGGGGGGAGGGCTGGTCCAGACAGGCAGGGGCGGTGGTCTGGGGTCACAGGTCGGCACAGGCGAGATACTGCAGATCCTGTCGTCCATGGCTCCCGTGCAGACACTGTCAGGAGAGCCACCACTCCCCCCAGGGGGGGAGGGGGTAAAGGGGACACCAGGTGACTAGTCATGAACAGACTTGGTATGAAAGATAGGTTATAAAAATGACAGAAACAGGTGTGAGGGAGAGAAAGAGAAGAAAGAACTCAGTGTCTGTACTTCCCCCAGCATTCTAACTCCTAGGGCAGCCTAGACTGAACTGTGACTCATACATCATGTATACATGATATATGAGTCACATCATTTTTAACTACCAGTTGTTACGTAACCAAAAATGACAGCTGTAAGTAGAGCTAAACAAACATGTCTGCTGCTGTAGTTGTGGCGTTTCCTGGAATATGTAGATATTTTTACTAATATCTGCATCAAATCAGAGAAGTGCTATGCATCGACTAACTACTCCACAATTACATTAATAGTGATTTTTTTTCATGTGCGTTTTATGGAGAAATTACCATTTCATATTGTGACAATGTCAAACTTAATACAACACTTATCACAACTTAAAAACTGTTAATTATGGCAAAAATACTGCACTTGTATCCTTCTGTCGTAGATGCCGCCATTTAAAAAAAAAAAAAGATTCACATTGCTTTCTGGGAAATTTCTCGTTACCCTCCGTTTGAAGTCTGCCTCTGGAAAATCTAAGTTTGAAGGAGTATAAAGCCCTTGCCCCTACCCCTCTGCCTTAACCTGAATTAAGGAACCCCTACCCCTACATGTGGATGCACAAAACGGAGGGAAAGAGGTAAGAGGTGAAATGAGATTCAGCCATAGTCTCCCAGTAGGACTGACAGAACCCTATGTGTGTGAATGGGTGAATGTGAGGTGAAAGTAAAGCGCTTTGAGCAACATGAAGGTGGAAAAGCGTTTATATACACTTCACTTCCATTAGTAAAAGGGTAAAACAACAGCGTATGAACCACTGTGTGAACTGCACTGCACCGTCCTGCATTCTTAAAACTTGGTGTAAAATGCCCAAAACTTGTGCAGCCACAAATATTACGTCCATATTTCCATGTTTTTCTCACATCAGTATTAGTCTGTTCCATTGGCCAATATGCAGTTTTTACCCTTCCATGATTTACTGACAGGTGAAGGAACAAGAACATGAAATAAAGAAGAGAAATGGAAGAGAAAAACAAAGGGGGGAAAAGAGGGAAAAGGGAAAAGAAAACAAAAAAGGATAATAAGAAGAAAAAGGAGAAAACAAAAAAGGAAAACCAGAAAAGGGAAGAAAAATGGAGAGGAAAATCAATGGGAAAAGAGGAAAATAGGAAAGGAAAACAGAAAAAAAGGGAAGAGTGAATGAGAGAAAAAGGATAAAAACTGGGAAAAAGGACAAAGGGAAAAGAAACAAGTGTGAAAAGAAAAAGAAAAGGAGAGAAAAACAAAGGAAAAAAGGGAAAATAAGAGCAAATTGGAGAAAAAATGAAAAAAAAAACAAAGGAAAATGGAGGGGGAGAAAACAAAAAAGGAAGGAAAAAAGGGAAGATAGAAATGAAGAAAAAATGAAAAAAGGAGGAAAATATACATATTTATAAGTTTAACTGTCACTAGCTGCGTTTTTTGCAAAAAAATATCGATATTCCTACAATTTATAGTATAATAGTATAATATTTGCACTTTGAACTTGTTTCCATTGACAGTTGTTCTCGGCAGGAGCGTCGTAACTTTCATAAAATATCATCCCATGACATTTCACTGCTGTCACCTTCAGAGCTTCAGAATGACCATCACCCTGATAGTGTTAGAGTGAATGAATCGGCTAATTATTTTGTCAGTAAAACTCTGGCTAACTCTTTAAATACACTAACATGTCAAACCAGCTGGTTAAGGTTATAAGGGTCTGTACATGTGGTCCCCACATTGTCAGGTTGAAATATTAAGTGTAAATATGCTCAGCACTTAACAACAAATTATAAATGTATGTCGTGCTTTTTACACAGTGCTGCACTTGACACTTTATAGAACAGAGAATAGATTTATCTGTAAAAAACAACTTAAATATTCACAAACTAACATATAATAAAAGTAAACCTGTGTCAAGTGTAGGAATCACTCTGATAATCACTCCAAGAGTGTGATCAGGGCTGACTTAGTTCTTGCGTCCCAGCAGCCAATGGTTGTTATGGTTACAGTGACTGCGGCTGCCATTTTCACTCCAAGAGAAATGATCATGTGACCATGTACGTCACATCCTGTGACATATAATTGCGGAAAAAGTGTTTCCATTGCACTTTTGCGATAAATTACAATATCGAAACATCTGAAAAACCACCTCACGAAAGTGTGAAAACTTTTTAGCGATATTTGAGTGTTTTTTCCAAAATCCCTGTGTTTCCATTACCAGTTTTTAGAGTGATATTTACATTTTGCTAATTTCCAAGGGTAATGGAAATGCAGCTACTATTTTTTCTTAATTGTAATTAAAGAAGGTTTTCTGAAAGTAAAAGTTTCTGTGGAACTTTCTTTGGTAGATTTTCGTCAGTATTTGAATCTGTCAAAATGATGGATGGCCTTCAGTATTTTATGTCATCTTCCTTTACTGTATTTAAATACAGTTTTTATGTATCTAAATACCGTAAATACTGTGTTTTAGGTACTAAATTATATATATATATATATATATATATATATATATATATGTGTGTGTGTGTGTGTGTATATATATATATATATATATATATATATATATATATATATATATATATATACATACATATGTGTATATGTATGTATATATATATATATATATATATATATATATATATATATATATATATATATATATATATATATATATATATATATATATATATATATATATACTATATAAATAAATTAAGATCTAAGCACAAAACTTATCACTTTGTCAAACTTTGCCTTTTTAAACAATTTGTTTACAACTTTTCTTTTTTTTCCAGTTTTTTACTAAAATCACTACTCTTCCCTCAGTCTTCGACAGATTGCATTTCTGATGGAGTCACTGAGTTCAGTTTCAATCCAGATCAAAACAGTAATTGATCCAATATTAGTTTTTCACCACCAACCTTCTGTGTATCATTAACATCTTTAACCACAGTAACATGTCATTACCCACTTACCCACTGTTGTTCAGTCACATGTTACCACAGAAGAGCTTTGGGGGCTTCCTATACCATTCACACTGTTTTAAACACACACACACACACAGTGGGATTGAATTGATCATCTATTGAATGACTCCTTTTATTGCTAACCAACCTCACAGCTCTGACGACCTGATGAACACTGGGACATTGGAACTATTTTCTTTATCTTGTACTGACTGAAAGGAGATGCTCAAATATGGGACATTGCTGTATGATGACAATAACGGCTATCTACCTACCTACCAGTGATGTGCCGAAGTGAGTGGGTGCCCACGGTCGCCCGCGATCATCCACAGTTATGGTCATTAAAAAATATTTGTAATGATATTTGGGTTTGTATTTGGTATTATAATGATGTCGGGTCGTTTGAGATAAACGTTAAAATTAACTGAAAGTCTGTGAAGGTGTCGTACACCGTGGTCAGTATCCTACACTCCCTCCTATGGAGGGAGCAAGAGAGAAAGTCAAGTTAGGAGAGTGGAAGCTCCGTAACATAGAAACAAAAAAAGTTAAGGTTTGGGACACAGTCACTGAGATTTTTAAAGATGATGAGCAGCTCCCAGTGTTTTCTTTTTAGTGGAAACTGGGTTCAAATGGCTCTGTGGGTGTTACAGGTTGGCGACCCCAATGACATCGGATTTTAACACAGAAATAAATGTGAGTAAGGGTCGAGACGCGGGTCGGGTCCATTCTTTTCAAATATATTTATGTGCGGTCCGAGCCGTGGGCGGTTTAGTTAAAAAAGCGGTAAGTTGCGGGTCATTTTTACATCGACCCGTGCATCACTGGTATCTACCTGTCTGTCTGTCTCTCTGTCTGTCTGTCTACCTACCATTTAATTACACATGTATCTATTTAATTCCAATTTTAATTAATTTACGACATATTTAATTAATTATTGAATGATGTCTTTATTTAAGATATGCACTTATAGTCTTCAACACCTTTGGCTTTGAACTCTTTATTGTCTTTGTCCTTTTCAGACGTTTCTCTGGAGCTCTTGCCTTTGTCTAACTGGACCAGAGGCACCAGTTGACCATGGACTCCTAAGAACTACCTTAAACCACCCGACAACCACCCAGTTATGAATCCCCAGGAGACAGAGCTCGGCCAGGAGGTGATGGAGGAGGGGGACGTGCCTCCTCGCTACCGCCACAACAGCCGGTCTCGTAACCACAGCAACCAAGAGAAGCGCTACAGGCACTGTGATGCCCCGGGGGGCAGCAAAGCCAAGGGTGCGCCTCAACGCCGGTCTGAGGAGGAGCAGGACCTGGAGCTGCAGCAGGGAGCCTCCATCCAACCTGTCACCGCTCAGCAACCACAACAGCCAATCCCCCGGCCCGCCGTGACCCGGTATCGCCGACAGGGTGACAGCGAGGCCCGGATCAGAGCCCAACAGCAGAGGCACCGGCAGAGGCAGCAGAGGGAGGCAGAGAGAGCACAACTATTAGCACAACAGCAGGCGGAGATGAACCCGGACGACGAACGGGAGCGTGACGACTCAGCATTGGCCCGGTCTGCTAGCACAGAGAGCGGATTTCACACCCACACGGACCGGGCTGAGGGTGATGACGGCCTGGTCATGATGTCCCTGGAGCCTGAGGGACACCCCGAGCCGGAGGACGAGGTGGGTAATTACGGTGTCCAGCTCCGGCCTGAGTCTGAGGGATACACAGAGAGTGCCGAGGCTGAGCAGCTGCACCTTCACCCCCACCCAGGTTTCCCTTCTCAGCCACCTCTGCCGAACGAACCTTTGCCTGACCTCCAGAACCACCAGAGACCAGAGGAACCAATTGAAATGTCAAGCCCCGGTTACTCAAACTACGTCTACACTCAACCATTGAGCCATTCCGGAGGACGGTTGTCCAACTCAGCTGGCCAGAGCCTGGACGGTCTGGACACTGGACTGGCCGACGAAGCCTATTCTGAACCGTACGACATTTACTCACTCTCTGAACATGTTTACGAGGAAATCTGTGACACTCCTCCATCTGTCACCTCTGCTGCCGACCAGCCCGAGGACGTGGAATCTTTGCAACAGAGAAGGGCCGGTTTCCGGCTGCTGGAGGGTCAGAGGAGTCCGAGGGGCGGAGACTTCCACCAGCAGGAGGCGGTGGGCTCGCGTTTACGCCACTACGATGAACGATCGGACGGTGAATCTGACAGTCCAGAGAAGGAGGCAGAATTTGCGCCGTACCCACGGGCCGACAGCTGCGACCAGGACGAGGACATCGACAGCATCGTCGCCGAGGTCAAAGAAAGCTTCAGCTCCCAGAGTCTTCATCATGATGACGCCATCGATGAAGAAAATGAACCACAACAAGCCGAAGAAAATCCTCCATTTGAGTCTCATGCCAATTACCCACCGGAGTCCAACAAAAATCACCAAACTGGGAACAGGGAGAAGACGTCCAGGAAGCCCAGTCCTGCGGAGGAGACGGTGGCGGTGAGGAGCATGCAGGAGAAAAGGGACGCCATTTCTCTGGCCATCAAGGACATTAAAGAGGCCATTGAGGAGGTGAAGACCAGAACAGTCAGATCTCCTTACACTCCCGATGAACCCAAGGAACCCATCTGGGTGATGAGGCAGGACCTGAGCCCCACCATCGAGGGGGACCACCAGCCCTCACTGGGGGGAGACGTAAGTATTAAAGGATGAAGTAACTAAGTAAAAGTACTTCCTTTACTGTACTGAAGTAGAGTTTTAGGTATCTATACTTCACTTGAGTATTTATTTTTTTGGCAACTTTTTACTTTTACTCCCTACATTTTTATATAAATATATGTACTTTATACTCTTTACATTTATATAAATATATGTACTTTATACTCTTTACATTTATATAAGTATCTGTACTTTATACTCTTTACATTTATATAAATATATGTACTTTATACTCTTTACATTTATATAAATATATGTACTTTATACTCTTTACATTTATATAAGTATCTGTACTTTATACTCTTTACATTTATATAAATATATGTACTTTATACTTTTTACCTTTATATAAATATATGTACTTTATACTCTTTACATTTATATAAATATATGTACTTTATACTCTTTACATTTATATAAATATATGTACTTTATACTCTTTACCTTTATATAAATATATGTACTTTATACTCTTTACATTTATATAAATATATGTACTTTATACTCTTTACATTTATATAAATATATGTACTTTATACTCTTTACATTTATATAAATATATGTACTTTATACTCTATATTTATATAAATATATGTACTTTATACTCTTTACATTTATATAAATATATGTACTTTATACTCTTTACCTTTATATAAATATATGTACTTTATACTCTTTACATTTATATAAATATATGTACTTTATACTCTTTACATTTATATAAATATATGTACTTTATACTCTATATTTATATAAATATATGTACTTTATACTCTTTACATTTATATAAATATATGTACTTTATACTCTTTACCTTTATATAAATATATGTACTTTATACTCTTTACATTTATATAAATATATGTACTTTATACTCTTTACATTTATATAAATATATGTACTTTATACTCTTTACATTTATATAAATATATGTACTTTATACTCTTTACATTTATATAAATATATGTACTTTATACTCTTTACATTTATATAAATATATGTACTTTATACTCTTTACATTCTCAAACTGGACAAATGTGACAGTATGAAAAATAACTCGTAAATCCAAAATTGTGACTGACATTATCATAATTCTAACTTTTTATCTCATATATATATATATATATATATATATATATATATATATATATATATATATATATATATATATATATATATATATATATATATATATCATCCAAAAAAGAAATGAATGAGCAAAAAAATAAAATAAGTTTCTACAGTTTATAGATTTAAATATTTAACATAATTTTACTTTAAAGGAAGGATAATAAATATGTCGTTATTAATTGTTAGTAGTTATTTTGATCGTACTCTACAGACCTGAATGTGGCCCGTGAACGAAAAAGTTTGTTAATATCAAATGTAAATTAAATTGTAACCACTGCATTCGATTCTTTTAAGGACCAGTTTTGACCCGCAGGCCACATGTTTGACATCTGTGACAGAATATTTAATGTACAGATTCCTGAACAGAGGCTGATGGATGGTGGATTTTGAAAGGTCCTTTTAATAAATGTTTAATAAATCAGCCAGTACTGTATCACTGCTTCCTTATAAAATATTCCTCAGTGCTGGAAATGGATCATTTATGACAAGAGGCTGAAACTCTTTTTGTTTCTGGAGCCACATTTTATTTCAACTGAGCCTAAACCAGTACAATTCTAACATAACAACCTGTAGATAATGACTACTACATTTTTGACTTCACTTTAATTCAAAAATATGAATATATATGCAATTCACATGTTTATTCAACACCTTTAAGAGTTTCAACAAAAGTAAAAATCCAAAACATTCAAAAACTCTTCTAAAATACACAAAAACACCAAAAAAAATGTGATAAGATATCTATAACATTTACAAATATGAATATAGTATAGGTCATATAAGGACTCAAGTGCAGAGTCCTGCACGGTTCTGATTTTGACATACTGCAACCGCCCGTACCCGCCATGTTTAAACTCGTATCCGACCCATTTTCCGACAAAAAAAAAAAAAAAAAATCCGCACCCGAACCGACCCGCTATAAATGAACCCGATATCCGACCCGAACCCGAAAGAAAATGTCAGATATACAAACATTTATTGCCACGAATATACTGAACAGTGACATAGCCAAGGCAGAGCCAAATAAAAATGTTAACCTTTTAACCTATGAACCGCAAATTAGACCCGCCATCACCCACGTCCGAACCGAACCGAACCCGTATCCGACACAGCACGACATTTTTCACCCTTTTCGTGAAAATTTGCGGTTCACCCACGGGTACCCAAACCCATGCAGGACTCTGCTCAAGTGGGTCAGATCTGTAAAATACCATGATAATGCCCTACAACAAAATTATTATTAAAATTATTTTGCCAAACTGAAATTAGTGCTCTTTCATTTGTTGTTTTTGTGTTCATGTATGTGTAGATACGTGCACTGTCAAAAGGTTACAGTTTATTTATTACAAATATTTCAGTCACAGGGTTGCTGCAGAATAATTTTAATTAATCACGAAAAAATATATATTTTTAATCTACATTAATTGTGTTTCATTTTGCAAGAACAAACAGATTCAAGAAAGACATGAATATATCTGGACTGAATGTGTTTGTTGTAAGCTAGGTGAAGCATTAGCCTACTGCTAGCATTAGCCTAGTGCAAGCATTAGCCTAGTGCAAGCATTAGCCTAGTGCTAGCAGAATCCATGACTAACATGAGCTTCACATTAATGTGTTATTTTAATCTGGAAGTGCTTCAGTGTAAAGGAAACTCAATTTTCCAGACAGTGTAAAACACTTGGTTGGTCATCTGTTGTGTTCTGGTGGTTTTTGTAAAAAAATAAATAAATAAAATTAAAAAAATAAAAATAAAAAAAAAAAAAAAAATATATATATATATATATATATATATATATATATATATATATATATATATATATATATATTCATACAGTTTGCCATTTTTATTTACAGTTCAAGCTGATGAAATAGGAAAAAAATTAAAGAGGTAAAAAAATCTTCAATAATTGTCACATTTTCACATTTTAAACCTTTAAATGATGTTTGTAATGTAAACTAATTTTTTGGATGAAAAATAATCATATATAATAATAACAATAATAATAATAATATTTGATGCCAAAAAACCATAGAACATGATTTCTTTTTCATAATTTCTGCAATAATGTCAGTTGTTTTTGTGGTAGTAGGAATGGGCAGTATTTCCAATAATGTATATCCCAGTATAATTTGAGCCACTGGTATACAGTATATATCAGGGTATAGTACTTTTGTAGGATACTATACATGAATAATAAATAAAGTGTAAATGACAGCAAACCAGTTTGATTTTCTTTTATTTATAATGTGTACTTTTCAGTTGATGTCCAGAATTTTAAAGATCATGTAAAATGAACAACTTTTGAATCCTAACCTTATTTAACTTCTGAAAAATATTGTGAAGTTTTTTGAACATAAAGTGCAAAGTGTGTGTAAAAAGCACAACTAGAGGTTAATGTGATTACAAATCCTAAGTATTTAACAGGCTTAATAATGACTCTTGAGTTCTTTATATATAGTGTTGTCATTGCTGCCCTCTGCTGGACAATACTGCTATAAAAGGAAAGAAAGAATTCACTTCTGATTTCTACGACCATCTGTTCACTTTTGGAAAGTTCCAGTAACATCACTAAACCACTTTAAATTCAACATGTCATTTCACTTCTATAGACATTAATGATAGACTCATTTATCAGCCTTATATCATATTGGTCTGTTGCCGATATGGAAAAAGAGCGAAAAAAGAAGAGAAAAGGGGGAAAAAATAAAAATAAAATAAAAACAAAGACAAAAAAGAAAAAAGCTAACAAAAACGGGATAAAAAATCAAAAAAGAATAAAACAGGAAAAGGGAGAAGACAAAAAGGGTAGAAAAACAAGGGGAAAAAGATTAGATAAAAAGAACAGAAAAACGGAGAAAAGATAAAAGAAAGAGAAAGAAAACAAAAAAGAAAAATAGAAGAAGAAAAAGGGAGGAGGGAGAAAACAAGAAAGAAAAAAATAAGAGGATAAAGGAAAAAAAGATGAGAAAACGGGGAAAGGAGAAAGAAAAGAAAAACAGAAGAGAAATGGGGATAACAAATTTAAGGAAAATGAAGGAAAAAAGATAAAAGGAGAAAGAAAAGAAAAACGGAGGTGAAGAAAGAAAAAAGATGAGAAAAAGGGGGAAAGAAAACAAAAATGAAAAAGAAAAGAAAAGGGAGGGTAAGAAAAAAAGAGAAAAAGATGAAGGTAAAGGTAAAATACTTCATTTGTTATTATACAATGAAATGTAAATGTATGCATTTACCTAACCTTCATGCCATTGGGGCACCTGTAAGGAGCAGTGGGCACCCATGGGTGGCACCCATGGACCCATCTGCTGCTAATGGTCAGAATCACCTGAACCAAACAAACATGTGTTTGGGTGATGGAGGAAAAAAGCACGATGACAAAAAGGAGAAAAGAAAAAAGGGAGAAAAGAACAGAGGAAAAGGAAGAAGTTGGAAAGTTATTTTAAAAAGAAAAAGGAAAAAGCATCAGGTGTACGTTTGTTCATATCTATTAGTTTAACTGTTTTTATTTTCTACTTTTATTAAAGAACACTTATTTTTCATTTGTAGCTGTAGAAATACTTCCTGTTCTGATCTAGTCCTGTTTTTATAATGAATCCACCCCCCCCCACACCACACACACACACACACACACACACACACACACACACACACACACACACACACACACACACACACATACACACACACACACACACATACACACACACACATACACACACACACACACACACACACACACACACACACACATACATACACACACACACACACACACACACACACACACACACACACACACACACACACACACACACACACACACACACATACACACACACACACACACACACACACACACACACACACACACACACACACACACACACACATACATACACACACACACACACATACACACACATACACACACACACACACACAATGATTTATTCAGAGTGGTTCAGAGCAAGAGAGAGAGAGAGAGAAAGGTAAAGGCTTCAATAATTCAGTGCAGATCCAGTGACAGAAGGACGACACAGGCTGTTTACCACCATCAACACACACACACACACACACACACTCATTTACATGTCTCGTGAGGACCACGTTTGTAATGAAGTAGTCGAGTAGTGAGTGTAAACATCTTTTTTTTATGAAAGGAAAATTTTAAATGAAAGGAAAATAAAAAAACAAAACAATAATAATATATATTTTTAAACTGAATAAAATAAAATGTAAAGATAAAATAAATGCATACAAATATGACGTGGTGCACGCTCTTACTGCGACACCTCAGTCTGTTCCTTATTATGGAACAGACTGAGAAAATTAACTTCCCCTCAGGGACAATAAATCATGAATATGAAAGAAAACAAATACTGTTTTTTTTTAAAAACAATAATTAAAAATAAATAAATAAATAAATACACAACACATACACATCTTCAAATCTTTGAAAAATACATGTTTTGCTTTGCACCTGTTTCCCTCATGCTTTATGAGGACATCTGGAAAAAAAAAAAAATATATATATATATATATTTATAGGGCCACATCATTTCTACTTTACTAGTGGGGACCTTTATTTATATTTAACCTTCATGGGGACCTGAATTTTGGTCCCCAGACTGTCAGAGGTCCACATGGTGTGACTGTGTAAACATATCAATGTCCCCATAAAGATAGGAATACACACACATGCAGAAACAACAGCTTCATATCAGCTGGTCATGACATTTAACACAAGAAACATCACATCTGCATTTAGCTCCAGTTTAAAGGCTGTTTTTAATTTTTATGACATGTTTTTTTTGTGGTTTATTTTGATTAATATTAATGAAAAACATACAAAGACAGAAGCATTAACACAAAAACATACTCTGAATTAGTTCTTACATTTTCCACTTAATGACATAAGGTCTGAAAAGCAGGATTCAACATGTGTTTCCAGGTACAACAAACCCCGCCCCCTCACAAACATTTGGTCTCTAAGACTACATTTATATGGAGACGATGAAAACAGAAGACACTAAAGTGGCGTCTCGTCTTCAGTTTTTCATCTTCGTATTCAGGAGGAAATCCTTGTTTATATGAAGATGCAACAGTAGGAGAAATACGATTGGATAGTCCTGTCAGGTCACTAGGTGGTACTGTGATAGACCCGCCCACATGTCCTTTTCTGTTTTAGACATATGTAATTGTCCACCTGTCTGTGTTCATCTATGGTATGTGTGTAATATCTGTACAATAACTGAATCCACTAGAGCTGCTAATGCTAATGCTAATGCTAGTGCAGCTGGAAGATCTGTGGGATCCAGGTTGTCCCACATGTTTGTTTCTTTACCTGCTCAGTGAAAGTGTATGTGACGTGAACATATGAGACGTAAAGACGCAATGTGAACATGTGCATTTGTTGCCGTTTAGACGGAGACACGACCTAGCGTGTCTTCAATATGTCCCACTGTGGAAGGAGTGTATTCACACCCTGACAGCGTCGGCTTCGTGTAAATGGACATCTCCCTCTGAAAACACGAGACTTCGGCTAAAGACCATGCCAGCTTTTCTATCTGTCAATAATAGTAACTAAGTCTGTATCTCCACTGGTTTTTCCATTGTAGTTCTTTTGGTATTGACCCAGTGACCTTTGACCTCTTGGGTCAACAATGAATCTATACACAGAATTCCACGGCCACCATTTCAGTCTTCATTGAAAGTCTGTAAGGTGAAGAGTTCAAAAGTTTTATCAAAAATTAAATTTTGACCTTTACTGTGACCTTTGACCTATAGTCTTCAAATGTGTCGTTCTTGGTTCTGATGTCAATGCACATCAACAGTGACAGCAAAAAGAAGCTATATGCTAAACTGAGTATACAGGTATTAAAAGGACATTCTTTATTTGATCTAACTGATCATTGTGAAAACACATTTTTTGGTGACCTTGACCTTTGACCTTTGGCCTACATTCACCAAACTTTGATGAGATCTATTCTACATCACCTCACACCTTTACTGCTTACAGCTTCTGCGGCTGTGGCTCAGTTGGTAGAGTGGATCAACCAATGACCGAGAGGTTGGCGGTTCACATCCCAGCTCTGGCTATCCACATTTTGAAGTGTCCTTGGGCAAGACTGTAGGGCTGACCTTAGACCTTAGAAACCTACTGGTGTGTGAATGTGAAGCTAATGTAAAGTGCTTTGAGCACCATGAAGGTGGAAAAGAACTATATAAGTGCAGTCCATTTCAAACAGATATTTTGGAAGTGACACACGAATAACACTGGGTCTTTCTGGGGTTGTTTGTTCAGTTTAGTTTAGTAACGTCCTGCAGTTCCACATGGGTGCAGCAGCTCAGACCAGGTGACGCATGATGAACCAGATACCTGAGCCGCCGTCACCTGAGACCCCCCCCCCCCCCCCCCGTTCTGTAGACACCACCGCAGCCGTTACCTGCTCTCACACTCACCTTCAGCTTGTGTTGAGCTTGTGTTCGACTGTTGGTGCGTGTGCTGATAAAGATGGAAAACTTCTGGATGTATCAGGTGGAGAAGCTGGAGCAGGAACAGGCCAAAAAACAACAACAACAACAGGAGGAGGAACAGGAGGACGCAGGAGAGAAGGTCTGTGGGGGTGGAGAAGGGCACAGAAGGACAGGTACAGGGTACAGGGGTATTGGGAACAGAGGTATAGGGTGCAGTGATACAGGGGTACGGGGTATAAGAGGGAGGCTTTAGAGAGGACCATTCACACCAAGGCATGGGGTGGGGGGTACAAGGTACAGGGGTACAGGGGTACAGGCCAGTGTGGTCTGCTGGTCTGTAAACAGCAGAAGTTCAACGTCTCTTACGTCATAAATTTTGTTTATTTTTCCATAAATTCAGTCTCTGTTCATTTTCTATTAAATTCTCTGTGACCTCTGACCCTGTCATACCAAGTGTGTAGATATTTTTTCCATGGAGTGGAACAAGGAAATGTTGATTTTATGTTAAACTGAAACAAGGAAATATTCTGTTTTGTTTGTGGTTTATTGACAGTATAACAAATGAACAAGTAATTTAACTGAACTAATACAAATACAAGTAACAGTTTGATTCAACTTATAAAATCTGTAACAGACACAATGATCAGAGAGAGAGGGAAAATCAGGAATGTCCTTTTCATTCCTGTATACTCAGTTTAGTATATAGCTTCTTTTTGCTGTCATTGTTGATGTGCGTTGACATCAGAGCCTTGAAAGGTCAATGCGGTTTTTTTGCAATTAGGGTCTTAATTATGATGTCATTTGAATTGTTCATTCATTCATGTTCAGAGTAACATCCAGCTTGGTTTGGTGCAGTCGCTTGTTTTGAAAACATGCAGGGAAAAAAACAGTCTTTATTTCCACAGAGACACATGAACCAGTTTGATCTGACATTTTTTTCCAGTTTGTGCAGCAGCTACTGTGGCCCCGTCTTCTCTTGTAGATGCTAATGCTAATGCTACTTCAGATTCACTGCAATGGGGGAGGGGCTTAACCCCACGTGGGTGACGACAATGTCCTGGTGATGTGTAGTGGACAGACTTTTGTCTGGTTTCTCTGTTGTTTTCTATAAATGATGGAAAATCCATCCAGTGGAGGGGACACACCTGCAGCAAACACAGCATGTGTTGGGAACTCTGGGTGACCCATCACCATGGTAACTCTGGGTGACCCATCACCATGGTAACTCTGGTTGACCCATCACCATGGTAACTCTGGGTGACCCATCACCATAGTAACTCTGGGTGACCCATCACCATGGTAACTCTGGGTGACCCATCACCATGGTAACTCTGGGTGACCCATCACCATGGTAACTCTGGGTGACCCATCACCATGGTAACTCTGGGTGACCCATCATCATAGTAACTCTGGGTGACCCATCACCATGGTAACTCTGGGTGACCCATCACCATAGTAACTCTGGGTGACCATCACCATGGTAACTCTGGGTGACCCATCACCATGGTAACTCTGGGTGACCCATCAGATTCCAAAAGGAGAAAAGTGCAAAAGTGGTTTTCAACAGAATGACACCTTAAATACTTCCATTGTGATACAGTAGTGATAATTCTGTTGCAGTCCCATTTCATCTTTGAAACTCCCAGGCTGGACACATTTGAAGACTCTAGGTCAGACATGTCCAAACTCTTCCACGAAGGGACGGTGTGGCTGCAGGGTTTTGTTCCAACCAACAGTCCACAGTTTGACCAATCAACTGTCTGAAAACTGACATCAGTTGATTAATTGAGTCAGTCTGGTGTTCTGCTGCTGCAGCCACACTGGCCCTCTGTGGAATAGTTTGGACATGCTTGCTCTAGGTCAAAGGTCACGATAAAGGTCAAGATCGAATTTTTGTTGTAACTTTTGAACTCTTCTGATACAAAAATCAAAGAATAAATGGACCCAAATGCAGGACTCCGAGACAGATATAAATGATCACAGTTTATTGGCACAGGACAAGAAAGTACAGACTCACAACATCTTCCTCTTACAGACTTCCAATGAACTTCAATTGGTATTTCAATTCTGAATCTTGAGTGTATACATTTTAACCTACTGTTGACCTTGGGTCAGAGGTCACTGGGTCAATACCAAGAAAACTCAAATAGACTATAAACAGACAGAGATTATGACTATTATTGACAGAAAGGAAACCTGGCATGGGCTTCAAAATGACATCATGACCTTTGACCTTGAGTAACCATGAAAGGTCAAACCCATAGTTCAATGTTTTCAGAGGAAGATGATCAAGACCTAAAATGTTTGTGAGGGGGCGGGGTTTGATGTACCTGGAAACACTTGTTTTCTCTAAATGTAACTTTTTTAACATTATCTTCTATATTTTCTGCTTTTTTTAAGTAAACATCAGGTATTTTTCTACATGTATTGACTGATCATATAGATGTTCATAATTATGATTGATGATGATGTTGAATAATTTTGTGAATGTGTAGCCAGAGGTGGTCAAAGTACTCACATCCTGTACTTAGCTATTGGTGTTAAAATAAAGGAGAAGTACGGTACTGATTCAACTCCTTTACTGAAGTAAAAGTAAAAAAGTACAACTTCTGAATTGTAATAAAGTACAAAAGTCAAATGTAAAGCTGCATTTTTTTGCCATGAAAGCAGTAATACTTAATACCACTTAATTTGTATACAAAGAAGTGAGTCAGTGTGTAGATAATGTGTTTGATCAGATCGCAGTTACTCAGTTTAATTGGTGTGGACAGAAAAGTTTGGAAAATGAAAAAAAAAAGGCAAAATTGATATAAAGTCATGAGATTTTAAAGAGTTACAAATAAGAGAAAAAGAAACTAGATAAAAGGTCAAATTTATATGCTAAATATAATATAATATAATATAATATATAAAGTCACAGTTTCTATCCTCCACTGATTTTCCCTCTGAAATGACTTCTACTGTTACATCTGTTTAGTTTGAAAAAGTAATGAGTCTATTCTGAGAATGTAAAGAGTATAAAGTACATATATTTATATAAATGTAAAGAGTATAAAGTACATATATTTATATAAATGTAAAGAGTATAAAGTACAGATATTTATATAAATGTAAAGAGTATAAAGTACATATATTTATATAAATGTAAAGAGTATAAAGTACAGATATTTATACAAAAATGTAGGGAGTAAAAGTAAAAACATGCCATAAAAATAAATACTCAAGTAAAGTACAGTTACCGAAAAAATGTACTTAAGTCCAGTAACAAAGTACACTCAACAAAAATATAAACACTTGTTTTTGCTCCCATTTTTCACGAGATGGACTTAAAGATCTAAAATTCATTCCAGATCCACAATATTACCATTTCTCTCAAACATTGTTCACAAATCTGTCTAAATGTGTGATAGTGAGCACTTGTGCTTTGCTGAGATAATCCATCCCACCTCACAGGTGTGCCACATCAAGATGCTGATCTGACATCATGATTAGTGCACAGGTGTGCCTTATACTGCCCACAATAAAAGGCCACTCTGAAATGTGCAGTTTTGTCTCACAGTAAAATGCCACAGATGTCACAAGCATTGAGGGAGCGTGCAGTTGTCATGGTGACAGCAGGAATGTCAACCACATCTGTTGCTCGTGCATTGAATGTTCATTTCTCCACCATAAGCCGTCTCCAAAGGCGTTTCAGGGAATATGGCAGTACATCCAACCGGCCTCACAACCGCAGACCACGTGTGACCACACCAGCCCAGGACCTCCACATCCAGCAGGTTCACCTCCAAGATTGTCTGAGACCAGCCACTCAGACAGCTGCTGAAACAATTGGTTTGCATAACCAAACAATTTCTGCACAAACTGTCAGAAACCGTCTCAGGGAAGCTCAACTGCATGCTCGTCGTCCTCATCGGGGTCTTAACCTGACTCCAGATCGTCGCCGTAACAGACTTGAGTGGGCAAATGCTCACATTCGATGGCGTCTGGCACGTTGGAGAGGTGTTCTCTTCACGGATGAATCTGGGTTTACATTGTTCAGGGCAGATGGCAGACAGCGTGTGTGGCGTCGTGTGGGTGAGCGCTTTGCTGATGTCAATGTTGTGGATGGAGTGGCCCATGGTGGTGGTGGGGTTATGGTATGGGCAGGCATCTGTTATGGACCAAGAACACAGGTGTATTTTATGGATGGCATTTTGAATGCACAGAGATACCGTGATGAGATCCTGAGGCCCATTGTTGTGCCATACATCCATGAACATCACCTCATGTTTCAGTAAGATAACGCACGGCCCCATGTTGTAAGGATCTGTACACAATTCTTGGAAGCTGAAAATGTCCCAGTTCTTGCATGGCCAGCATACTCACCGGACATGTCACCCATTGAGCATGTTTGGGATGTGCTTGAGCGGCGTATTCGACAGCGTGTACCAGTTCCCACTAATATCCAGCAACTTGGCACAGCCATTGAAGAGGAGTGGACCAACATTCCACACGACACAATTGACAATCTGATAAACTCTATGTGAAGAAGATGTGTTGCACTGCATGAGGCAAATGGTGGTCACACCAGATACTGACTGGTTCTGAGTCCCCAGACCCCCAATAAAGCAAACAAAAAATGCACATTTCAGGGTGGCCTTTTATTGTGGGCAGTATAAGGTACACCTGTGCACTAATCATGATGTCAGATCAGCATCTTGATGTGGCACACCTGTGAGGTGGGATGGATTATCTCAGCAAAGTACAAGTGCTCACTATGACACATTTAGACAGATTTGTGAACAATGTTTGAGAGAAATGGTAATATTGTGGATCTGGAATGAATTTTAGATCTTTAAGTCCATCTCGTGAAAAATGGGAGCAAAAACAAAAGTGTTGCGTTTATATTTTTGTTGAGTGTACTTTTACTATTAGTTTATGTATCACCTCTGTGTGTAGCTGAGTAGAACCAGGACATAAAGAGACTGACCCCCACCCCCCTCACCCCCTCCCCTCTGTGTTCAGTCTCCAGGGTCTGGGTCTCCGTCCCCTCCAGGGGCGGGGTCGTCCAGCAGACACCTCCTGCAGGACGACAGCTTTGAGTTGTCTCCGTCCAGTAAAGAGGTGAGTTCCGTCCACGTTCACTGTGTTTTTATCTGACTCTTAAAAAACACCTAAAAGTGTCTCCTCTTTTTATTTTTAGTCCAGGAGAAGCCTTGCATCCTTCCCCACCTATGTGGAAGGTGAGTGTTATTACCTTCCCCCAGCCCCACTGGCCACATTTACATGGTGTGTTTTTAATTCAGAATGATTTATTCTCAATGAAATACAGTCGTACCTCTACTTCCCAAAGACTCAGCTAATAAATGATCCAAGTTACGAAAAAGTTTTACCTCAATTTTTCATCTCTGAATATGAAAGAAAATTCTAAATTTATGAAAGGAAAGTGAAACCCCCAAGTACATAATGTACATAAATATGTATGTACTGTACGTATCACCCAATTGGCTATGGGGGAGCTACCCATGATCCTTTTGGTGACCTTTGACCCTCATTCATCACAGAGTTACTGTTTCCTCAGTTTTTTCCAGTGTTCATTTAAACTTTATTACAGTACATATTTATTATTCATTATGATTCCTAGTGCAAATGAAAAGAAGAGGTGTCTGTGTTATCAATAAAAGTGAAACAGGAGACGAGTCGTGCTATCGACCAAACGGCCATCAATAAACACTGATAAAGGTGAAAGTGACAAAAACAAACCCAATGGTATGAAAATGACCCACATGTCTGGTATGAAAATGACCCACATGTCTGGTATGAAAATGACCCACATGTCTGGTATGAAAATGACCCACATGTCTGGTATGAAAATGACCCACATGTCTAGTATGAAAATGACCCACATGTCTGGTATGAAAATAACCCACATGTCTGGTATGAAACTAACCCACATGTCTGGTATGAAAATAACCCACATGTCTGGTATGAAAATGACCCACATGTCTGGTATGACATGTCTGGTATGAAAATGACCCACATGTCTGGTATGAAAATGACCCACATGTCTGGTATGAAAATAACCCACATGTCTGGTATAAAAATGACCCACATGTCTGGTATGAAAATAACCCACATGTCTGGTATGACATGTCTGGTATGAAAATGACCCACATGTCTGGTATGAAAATGACCCACATGTCTGGTATGAAAGTAACCCACATGTCTGGTTCATTTGAATGGTTTAATGTTTAATGTTCAGTCAGTGAAGACACTGACACCAGTAAAATAAATATCTATAGTTTGTTTTAACACATATTTCATACAAAATCAGTAATTTTTTATAATTTGTAATGGGTTTGAGGGGTAGTATTTGGAGCCTTGGAACCAATCAGGCCTTTTAGATGTAAAATGTGACTATTTATGAAAAATTCCCGGCACAAAAACACTTCTTGAATGAATTAATTTTGTAAGTAGAGGTACCACTGTAGTTCAGAATTAAAGAATGTCCTTCTTATTTACATAATAATAATAATCATCATAATTATTATTAATATTATTATTATTATGGATTTGATTTATATAACTCTTTTCTATGTACACAGATACTCAAAGTTCACAATGGATCCATTATTCTTTCACTCATGGTCTATCTGGCTGAGGTGGTCAAAGTACTCACATTCTGTACTTAAGTAAAAGTACAGCAACTTGTGTGAAAAAATACTCTGGTCAAAGTAGAAGTACTGATTCAATTCCTTTACTGAAGTAAAAGTAAAAAAAAAACTACAACTTCTCAATTGTAATGAAGTAAAAAGTAAAACTTAATTTTTTTTGCTATCGATAAAATAATAGTTATTCAAGCAGGGAAAAAAAGAAAAGTGTCAAAAATATCCCAAAATAAAGCCTTTAAAAGTTCAGTTCCATTCAGTTTTATTCACAGAGCCCCAAATCACAATAAGATCGTTATTAACTTTTACAGAGTTGACTGAAAAAAATGACAGAAATAGAAGAAGTATCATCCTTGTCCAGGCATGTCCAAACTGGAATTAGGTGTTTACATGGTTCATCTGAAAGAGGAATTAACCTTTATTCTGAATTAAACAGGAATAAAAACATAGAACACAAGTGCTTTCCTTTAATTGAAAGTATAGGACACAGTTTATGGTGTTTATGTCTTTATTAGATCTGTCAAAATGAACACATTAACGTGATTATCCTGATTAATGTGATTAAAATTATAAATAAATGGAACAGTTGTTTTGTTGAAACTATTGAATAAATGTTTTTATGTCAGTTTATTTTTTGGTGAGTTTTTTTAGCATATTTGATTTGGGTTTTTTGGTTAAAGCACTGGTAAATGCAGCATCCTTCAGTGCAGCAGTGGTTAACAGACGTGTACCTGGAGCTGACACAGGTTGACAGCCGTGACATTTACTAAATGTCAGATGCTTCAGTAACGGCAGAT
Organism: Siphamia tubifer; assembly: GCA_020466265.1. Lineage (NCBI taxonomy): Eukaryota > Metazoa > Chordata > Actinopteri > Kurtiformes > Apogonidae > Siphamia > Siphamia tubifer. The sequence continues at coordinate 2,090,246 of CM035791.1, forward strand.
GCTCAGCAGAGATGACACAGAGGTTATGACAAGATGGAGGATGGAGGACAGAGCAACCCAGTCCATTTTATATCTACTAACCCACTATCATGTACATACAGTGTTCCTCTAATTTGCACAGATTTTTTTTATTACACAATTTATATTTTATATGTACATCAGTGATGCGTGGGTCAATGTCTAAACAACCTGTAACCAACCGCTTTTTTAAAGCGGACTCGACCCGCATTTAAAAAAAAAAAAGTAGTCAGTGGTCTTTATTACCATCACATGACCTTACTCACATACCTGCATTTATTTCTGTGTTAAAATCCAATGGCATTGCTTGTGTAGCATCTAAACCAGGGGCCGACAACCTGTACCCCCCAAAGAGACATTAGGACCTGGTTTCCACAGAACAGAAAACACTGGAAGCCGCTCATTATCTCCCAAACATTACGTTTTTTGTTTGGATGTTTCCGGAGCTTCCACTCTCCTAACTTTATTTTTTTCTCTTGTCACCTTCACATCACCTTCAGGTAAATTCAGTTAATGAAGTGTATTTACCAGGTTATTTTAATGTTTATCTCAAACAACAAACGTCCCGATCGACCTCAACCCCAATATCATTACAAACCCGCTCACTTTGGGTCAGCCCGCACATCACTGATGCATTAAACACTAGAAAAGCATCTGAGAGCACAGACCTCCACCAAGGTAGACCCCCCCCACCCCCCCCCAGTCACCACCAAAATCTAATCATTTCCATATCTCTCCATTACCAACCTACCCTGATTTTCATCAAAATCTATCCATAAGTTCTAGAGTTATCTTGTACACAAACAAACAAACAAACAAACACCAGCAGAGGTAATAATGACCACAAGTTGATAATTAAAAATCACAACACCACTGAATGGAACACACATTCATAAACCAACTTCAAACAGTGAGTATGAGGTCTGTCCCTCCAGGCAGGACGTTTGCTGTGTGGCTTTAATCATGTCTTTAGTGAAGACAACCACTCCTTCATTTCAACAGCTGCACTTGGAGAACTCCTAATTCCATACATGTATGTTGGACTCAATATGTATTTGTTCAGAGAACAACTCAACATGTACATTTATATAATAACCATTCATGTGGAACAAACTGTGACTCCAACTGTCACTGAAGAACTGGACCACTGAGATACTGAGCAAAAATAAACCAACATTTAAAGTGTTTATTTATATAAATATAAAAACATAAAATATGAAATATTGTGTAATAAAAACATGTAAATTAGAGGACTACTGTATGTACATGATGATGGATTCATGTGCATTAATGTGTTCATTATGACAGTTGTTATTGTGAGTCAGTGCAGTAATGTGTATTATTGTGTTCCTGCAGTCCCAGGCCCATGTGATCCAGAAGACCTGATCGATGGCATCATCTTTGCAGCGAACTACCTTGGCTCCACCCAGCTGATGTCGGACAAGACGCCGTCCAAGAACATCCGCATGATGCAGGCGCAGGAGGCCGTCAGCCGCATCAAGGTGACAGTGAACACAGACAGACTAGGACAAGGCAGACCACACCCCTATTACAGTGAGCAGTGGTCTGCCCTAACCCAACTGAATGAAACTCAAATGTGACCCCCCCCCCCCACACACACACATATATATATATATATATATATACACACCTCCACTTATCGCCACCACTTGTGCAAGTATCAACATTTCCTCAAATACATACAGATAAAAACATAAATAAGATATATATAAATAAATAAATAAGAACATCTCTGTCTGCCTGTTTGTCTATCTGTCTGTTTGTAGATAGACAAATAGACAGACAGAGATGTGCTTATTTATTATATTTACATTTATATTTTAAACATAAGCATCAGCGCAAAACAAATAAAATTAATGAAAAGTCAAGAACATTCTAGAAAATCTACAAAACTAAATATAAATAAGGACAAAGTGATAAATAAAATGACTCTAAATGGACCAAATAATGGTAAATATGTCTGCATGATAAATAGATCATTCTAAAAATGTGAAAAAAAAGAAAAGTATTTCATAACACACTGGTACAACAAACAAACATAAGCATCGACACAAAATAAGTAAGAAAATGAATGAAAAAATAATAAAATTAAAGAAAATAGTTAACAAAATGAACAAAAAAACAGAACATTGATACAGATACATGTTCTGTTTTCTTTGTTCTTCTGCCTCTTACTTCCTTCTTTACTTGTTCTTCACCATAAAATGTTGTTTGAATGTTGAGCTCAAAGTTCATCCAAGAAGTAACTGATCTCTTTTTAAGGTTTTTGTAGAACTTACTTTTTAAAAAATACTTTTCTCCTACAAAGGCTGAAATGTATGAATGTTAGACCTGAAACACATTAAACACCTGGAACAAATACAGGAGTCTGTACTGTCATATGATACACTGATATTATATGGGTTCTCTGGTCATGTGGGTTTGTTTTCTGGTCATGTGGGTTTGTCCTCTGGCAGTAGTGTGGTTTTTTTTCTCTAGTCATGTGGGTTGGTTTTCTGGTCATGTGGGTTTGTTTTCTGGTCATGTGGATTTGTCCTCTGGCAGTAGTGTGGGTTTCGTTCTGTGGTCATGTGGGTTTGTTTTCTGGTCATGTGGGTTTGTCCTCATGCAGTAGTGTGGTTTTTGTTCTCTGGTCATGTGGGTTTGTTCTCTGATCAGGTGGGTTTGTTGTCTGGTCATGTGGGTTTGTCTCTGATCATGCGGGTTTGTTTTCTAGTCATGTGGGTTTGTTCTCTGGCAGTAGTGTGGTTTTTTTCTCTAGTCATGTGGGTTGGTTTTCTGGTCATGTGGGTTTGTTTTCTGGTCATGTGGATGTGTCCTCTGGCAGTAGTGTGGGTTTCGTTCTGTGGTCATGTGGGTTTGTTTTCTGGTCATGTGGGTTTGTCCTCTGGCAGTAGTGTGGTTTTTTTTCTCTAGTCATGTGGGTTGGTTTTCTGGTCATGTGGGTTTGTTTTCTGGTCATGTGGATTTGTCCTCTGGCAGTAGTGTGGGTTTCGTTCTGTGGTCATGTGGGTTTGTTTTCTGGTCATGTGGGTTTGTCCTCATGCAGTAGTGTGGTTTTTGTTCTCTGGTCATGTGGGTTTGTTCTCTGATCAGGTGGGTTTGTTGTCTGGTCATGCAGGTTTGTTTTCTAGTCATGTGGGTTTGTTCTCTGGTCATGTGGGTTTGTTTTCTGGTCATGTGGGTTTGTTCTCTGGTCATCTGGGTTTGTTTTCTGTCCTAACCAAAGCTTCTCCTGTTTTTCTTGCATGTTCCACAGACGGCGCAGAAATTAGCCCAGAACAGGAAGAAGGTGCAGTACTGTTCCCTGTTTCTGTTAACGTCTGTGTCTCAGTTCATTTCCTGCTGTTTCCACCTGCACTGACTCGTCTGCATCTATTTCAATCCCTGTTCAACACTGGAAACAAATCTGAGTTTGATTTGTTTAGCGTAGCGGTGCTAGCTCCTCCTAGCATCAGTAAATCTAATGTTCTACAGTAGTAGTCTAGTTTCACTGAATGTAACTTTTGTCTAGATTTCCCTGACACTGGTTGACCAATCACAGTGAAGTATAGAGTCAGAGGGCGGGCCTAGCAAAGTGACGCTGCAACAGAGAAGGAGAGAAACAAGTGTAAACATCCACAGAAGAAGAACAACGGGTGTAGATTTACTTTTATCACAGATGAGTGAAGAATGTGAGAAAACGTCAACAATCTTTAAATTCTTTTTATAGAAGCGACAACAGTCGTTCAGCTCCATAATCCACCATTTTGTTTAGTCATTCCTAACTTTCTCCAGACTCCTCCTCTAACTACGTCATCCTAAAGATTACACTGATTGGTTGTAGTAACGTCCGATTGCATACAGAGGGATTTCAAAGACAACCTTTTAGCCCCGCCTCCCCTGACTATGAAGCACCACTAGACCCATACATGGAATGAATAGAGATAGCACTGCTAGGCTAGGCTAGGCTACTCAACTATATGTATGTACTCACAATCATCTAAAAAAAATAACTAAAATAAATGTTACTACAGATAATCCCTATAAGGTCAGAGTTAGATTTTTTCCTTTGTTCATCAAACTAATCACACACTTTATTGGATTTTAAAACTTTTTAATGTTTTTTAATGAGACAACGACTACTTTTTCCAATAGATTGAATGTGATATTGTGATTGATAACCAATGTGATTATAATTCATGCAGATGTCATAAAAATGTGCATCTTTTAATGAAATAATCCTGCAAATGTAATAAGTTGTGTTGGTGTTTGTGTGAACTTTAGACTCCAGAGGATGAAGCTCAGCCCATGACGGAGGTGGATCTGTTCATCTCCACTCAGAGAATTAAAGTCCTCAACGCTGACTCCCAGGTACAAAAAACTACACAACTATACCAAAAAAACTACATAAATATACAAAAAACTACACAAATATACAAAGGCTTGGAGGAGCTGATCTTCATCGCTGCTCGATAGAGCCACGAGGACCACATCATCCACAAAAAGCAGAGATGAGATCCTCCCGCCATCAAGTTCAACACCCCCCCACCCCCCACCCCCCAGCTACACCTAGAAATTCTGTCCATAAAAGTTATGAACAGAACTGGTGACAAAGGGCAACCCTGGCAGGGTCCAACCCTCAATAGGAAACGGTCTGACTTATTACCAGCTACGCGGTACAGGGACTGAAAGGGCCACAGTAGGAAACCATGGCAGAGCGGAACAGAGCCCATTCACACTCCATGCTCCTTCAATTAAGCTCGGGATGTGATTGAAGCTCTGCCGGAGCAATTCAATTCAATTTTATTTATAAAGCCCCAAATCACAACAAAGTCATCTCACAGGGCTTTACAAAAACACAATCAACTACAGAGATACATGAAAAGTCCCAAGCATCCCATGTCCTTAGCCCCTCCCCCTGTCCTTAGACTCTCCTTCTCGGCAAGAAAAAACTTCCAAACCCAGTGGGAAAAAGAAGAAATCTTGAGGAGAACCACATTGAAGGACAGGTCCACTCCCATGGACGGACAGACTATAGATGAAAATGAAGACTGAAAAGCCTCAAGTGTCTTAGACGACAAACACTGTCATCAGTGTTTTGTCTGTTAATTGCAGACGGACATACGTCCAGAGTTGAAGATCCGTCTGACAAGAGTGTCCCCTTTCGTCCCAGGGACTCCATAAAGGGTGGGTATTCTGAACTGGTGTTCGGTACATATGCACTGACAACGGTCAGTACCCGTTCCCGGACACGGAGGCGCAGGGAAGAAAGCCCACCCCTGCGCTCTGCCTCTCCCCCGGGTCAACTCCCGCAAATAACAAGGTCCAGTCCCTCTCAAGAACTCAGGTTCAAGAGCCAACGCTATGTGTCGGCGTGAGGCCAATGATGATAACATTCCAATGTCCCTAAATCCAGCTTCCATACCCAGGGATCAGACCGCCAAGGCCCCCGCCTTGGTCTGTTGCCCAATCCACAAAGCACTGGACCCTCCTGCCTCCCCTCACAGGTGTGTGAGTCCACGAGACGACGTGGGCTTGATGACCAAATCGGGCTGGACCTGGCCAGGCCCCATCTGTAAAAGCCCAGCCACAAGGCGCTCGCCCCAAGCCCCAGGCCTAGATCCAGGGTGGGACCCTGGTAACCCTCTGGGCCGGGTACACAGAGACTTGATTTTTTTGGTCATGAAGGGTCTTCGAACCAACCCTTCACCTAGGGCCAATCTGCCATGGGAGACCCCACCAGGCTCACTATGGCACTCAAACCCCTCCACTACGATAAGGTGGCAGTTCAAGGTGAGGTGGAGGGGGTATTTTTTTCTGTATTTTAAATGTATATAATTTTTTGATTTTATTTGAAACTATTGAAAGTGTTGAATAAACATGTTCATTGCATATATATTTATATTTTCGTATATATGTTTGAGATATTTTATCACATTTATTGTGTTTTTTTCCCCCCTGTATTTCAGATACTTTTAATCACTTTTTTGTTTAGGTTTTTATTGAAGTTTTTTGAGATTGTAACATGTTTTATTTTTTTAAATTTTTCTGCATATTTTGTTTCTTAGTGTAGTTTTCTGTATTTTGTAGTTTTCTTTTCACTGAAGCACTTCCAGATTAAAATAACGCATTAACCTGAAGCGTATGTATGATGGATTCTGCTCACACTAAGCTAATGCTAGCACTAGGCTAATGCTAGCATTAGGCTAATACATCACCTAGCTTAGACAACCACATTCAGTGCAGATATATTCACTTCTTTATTGAGTCTGTTTGTTCATGAAAAATTAAACACAAGTCATATAGATTAAAAATGAATATTTAATAATGATTAATAAAAATTAATCCACAGCGACCCTGATTAAAACTTTTAATCATTTGACAGCACTACTAATAATATTTTATTTCTGTCATATTTGTCTTAATTGTTTGTTTTTTCAGCTGAATGCGTTAAACTTGTGTCAATCTGCCCACAGGAGACCATGATGGACCATCCTCTGCGGACCATTTCCTACATCGCTGACATCGGAAACATCGTGGTCCTGATGGCGCGACGTCGTATGCCTCGACCCGACTCCCAGGAGAACGTGGAGGCGTCGGATCCGGGTCAAGACAGCAAACGGCAGTATAAGATGATCTGTCATGTGTTTGAGTCTGAGGACGTGAGTTTAAACGTTCACACTCTGACAGAACACACACTGGAAATGATACAAATATGTGATCAGATTAAAATTAGACAGAGGAACGTTTCAGTCAGATAGAAGAACAGATTTAGAGACAATAGATCTGGAACTGATCTGATTGAATACATTTGAACAAGATCAGTTTAACTGGTTCAACTGACAGATTTTATTTATTGCTTTTCTTCAACATTCAAGAATTATCCAAGACAATTTTCAATCATTCCATGTGCAGATTGTTTTACTTCATTCAATATTTTTTTTTTAATTATTATTATTATTATTATTATTTTATTTTATTTTTTTTTTTTTTTGCTTAATTCAAGTATCTAATTCTGTTTTTATGTGTTGTGTGTTTTGATCAAACACAGTTTATGTGCAATGAAATTATATCTTCTTTTCTCTTTTATTATTTTGTATTATCTTCTCGTTTTTATTTTATCTTATTTTCTCATCTCTTACCATATCATAGGTAGTCCTTTCTTTACTTATTTAATCTTTTCTTACCTTATCTTATTTGATCTAATCTTATCCTGCACCCCCCCCCCTCCCCCCCACCCCAGGCCCAGCTGATAGCCCAGTCCATAGGCCAGGCCTTCAGTGTGGCCTACCAGGAGTTTTTAAGAGCCAATGGCATCAACCCTGAAGACCTGAGTCAGAAGGAGTACAGCGACCTGCTCAACACCCAAGACATGTACAACGATGACCTCATCCATTTTTCCAAATCGGAGAACTGCAAGGATGTAAGTATCCTCCAGCAGTTCACTTCACTTCATTTTTTTTCAGATCAGTTCAGATAAAGGTTGCATTTATAATATCACCCCCCTCCAGGAAACACAGAGTTCTATTGGTTGTTATGGTCTGAAATATGACAAAAGCTGGATCAGGTCTATTTCATTGGACTAGTTTCTTCGTGACGTGCTTTTATGTTATTTTTTCTTTCATGTGGAGTGTTTTGGCAAATCCAAGCAACACAAGGATGGAATAAAGTTTTTTTTATTTATTATCTTCTTCTGAACCTGATATTAGAGTACTGACTCATTCAATACAGTTTTTTTAACTCATAGTTTCCTGTACACCAGCAAAACTAGACAGAGGAAGGCCATGGTGATGCAAAGTGACATTAAAATAATAAAATGACAGTAAAATAAGGCTTCAGTGACTGACAGCAGATTTATTTTTTTAACAAGTCATATATGTTTGACAATGTTCAGTTATATTTAAGAACCTATGTTGAATTATATTATACAGTCAATTATACACTAATAAATTAATGGTAAATGGTCTGCATTTATATAGTTCTTTTCCACCTTCATGGTGCTCAAAGCTCTTTACATTAGCCTCTCATTCACCCATTCACACACACACTCAGGTCTTTCTAAGGTCTAAGGTCAGTCCTACTGGGGGCCTAAGTCAGGGTTCAGTGTCTTTCCCAAGGACACTTCGACATGTGGACAGCCAGAGCTGGGACACGAACCACCAACCTCTCGGTCATTGGGCGACCCACTCTACCAACTGAACCACAGCCGCCCTTTTGAATCCATGAACATTGCACACAGCGTTTTTATATATTCCATTCATCTTTACCTTTGTCATATGGTCTTCTGAAAAAAACAAACAAACTTAGACCTAGAGTCGTCCTTGGTGGTCTGGATAGATCTTGCCAGATCTTCTTCTTTCAACAGTGCTGTCATCTTTAAAAAGTGTGAAGTTTAAAAATTTCCAGTGTTATGATCTTCTTTAAACTATCTCATCAAACATCCTGAGGAGAACGTCCTGACCACCACCCCCGTCCGTCTGACCGTTCCAATCTAGCATCTTCCCTCAGGGGAAGTATGCAACATTAAAAGGTGTCCGTGTGCAACCCCAACCCACATGACGTCACATCCCATTAACTAAAAACACAGATGACACGAACCCCATGGCGGCACAGTGGCTGAGCGGTTAAGCGCTCTTGACTCACAGCAAGAAGACCTGCATTCATTGCCCGGACCGTGCAGACCTTTCTGTGTGGAGTTTACATGTTTCTCTCCCTGTGTCTGGATGGGTTTCCTCCAGGTGCTCTGGTTTCCCCCATCACCCAAAAACATGTTTGTTAGGGTCAAATCCTCCAGCAGGTGATTCTGACCGTTAGCCTGATTCTACTCCCCGTGGCTGCCCACTGGTTACCCCAAAGATATCAAGGATGGACTAAATGCAGAGGACAAATTTTGTTGTATAATGACAAATAAAGTACTTTACCTTTACCTTACCTTAAAGCCCAGTACATTCTTTACTCGCCTCATCTCATCATTTGAATCCGCTTTGTCCTCACTAGGGTCACAGGGGTCACTGGGGGCCTAATTCAGCTCCAATGGGTGAAGGTGGGGTCAGAGGTCACTGTGTATGAGTCTCCAGTTCATCTCAGGGCTGAACATATGTATAGACAAACAATCACTGTCACATTCACACCTATGGACAATTTAGATTAACCAGTTAACCAGTTAACCTATCAGTGCATGTGTTTGGATGGTGGGAGGAAACTGCAGTACCTGGAGAAAACCCACACGCACACAGGGAGAACATGTAAACTCCACACAGAAAGGTCTGGTGTGGGATACGAACCAGGGACCTTCTCGCTGTGAGGCACGAGTGCTAACCACTGCACCACCATTCTTTACTCAAATAAACAAATAATCAAAAATATGAAAAATATAAATCAGAAGAAAAATATTCAAAGAATGTTAAACAGCTAAATATAATGTCCAACATATTTTGTTTTGTGAAAAGGCTAACCCCAGAAGCTAGCCATAATTTATTGATATGTAAGAAAAGAGTACAATGTATTGTGAAAAACAACTATCTTTAACGAAACTAAAAGCTAAACATTACTCTAAGTTAATTCCAATAAATATATTATTAATTAGTATAGAATTTAGACTGTGTCAACACTTCAACACATCAGGAACATAATTTCCTATCTGTCAATAATAGTAACTAAGTCTATCGCCACTGTTTTTTCAATTATAGTCCATTTGAGTTTTTTAGGTTTTGACCCAGTGACCTCTGGCCTCTTGGGTCAAAAATAGGTCAAAATCTATTCACACATGATGCAGAATTGAAAGGTCATCATTTTGGCACTCATTGGAAGTCTGTAAGATGAATAGTTCCAAAGTTATATCTAAAATTTTATTTTGACCTTCATTGTGACCTTTGACCTAGAGTCTTTAAATTTGTCCTTTAAGGTTCCGATGTCAATGCACATCAACAGAGAGAGCAAAAAGAAGCTATATGCCAAACTGAGTATACAGGGATGAAAAGGAAATTCCTGATTTGTCCTATCTCTGATCATTTTTGGTGACCTTTGACCTACATTGACCATAATGAATGACATGTACTCTGGACCACCTCGCAGCTTTCCTGAAGATTTAATGAAAAGTGATCCTGTAGTTTTAGCCTAGAATTGCTGACAATCACCTCATGGAACTCACTGACACTGTAACCGGACTAAAGCTGTCTATGACCCAGTCCCAGGACAATCTTGTGAACTGTGTGGGACAGATTAGCTCCATGGTGGCTCAGTCTGCTAGTTGGGGGAACGACCTGCTGAATGGTTCGGGAGAGTCGCAGAAGAGACTGGTTACATTTGTGGACAGCTGGGTGAAGCTGTGAGACTGAGGGCACAGGTTGATGAACTGAGGAAACAGCATGGGGTTAATGAGCGCTGTGTGGGACGATGTCTAAATTAATGGGGAACATAAGCCCACAAGGGGTTAAGTGTTTGGTCTATCTCCTAAAGCAAAGAAGATGTCCTTGTCTCTGTCTCTGTCTCTGGTTCGTTTGTTTTCCTCATGTGTCCAGTACTTTCCAGTGCTCAAGGGCACTGGAACTCCAACTCCTGTGTTTATGCTCTGTTTGCACCTTATCTTTGTTTTCATCATGTGATCATTTTGTGTGTATTAGAAAAGTCCCATCTCATGAATCCTTGAGTACTGTGTTCATGTTTTGTTGTTAAAGTAGAATATGTGCTGCAGTTTTCTCTTTCCTTATCTTAATGGCTGCATGACCTGATCAGCCTGGGAGGGGTTGGTCAAACTGAAATTTTCGTTTGTGTTCCTTGGATATGCAAATGACAAATAAAAATGATTCTGATTCTGAAATATAATACCCTTTGCCCCTCCCCATTGGGGGCGGGGCTACACCACAGACATAAATTAAACCCATTTCTATCTGCTTTTGTACATTAAAACAGTACCTGATGAATATGTTAATTATGTCTTACCCGTTGTCCTTCTCAGGTGTTCGTAGAGAAAGCTAAAGGGGAAATCCTGGGCGTGGTCATTGTGGAAAGTGGGTGGGGCTCCATTCTACCCACTGTCATCATCGCAAACATGATGCATGCTGGTCCGGCAGAAAGGTCCGGCAGACTGAACATAGGAGACCAGATCATGTCTATCAATGGTACCAGCCTGGTGGGTCTGCCCCTGTCCACATGTCAGAGCATCATCAAGGTACGCACAACTATGGAACTGTTGAACTATAGAACTGTTGAACTATAGAACTGTTGAACTACAGAACTGTTGAACTACAGAACTGTTGAACTGTAGAACTGTTGAACTATAGAACTGTTGAACTATAGCACTGTTGAACTATAGAACTGTTGAACTATAGCACTGTTGAATGATTGAACTATAGCACTGTTGAATGATTGAACTATAGAATTATTGAACTATTGAACTATAGAACTGTTGAACTGTAGAACTGTTGAACTATAGAACTGTTGAACTATAGCACTGTTGAACTATAGAACTGTTGAATGATTGAACTATAGAATTATTGAACTATTGAACTATTGAACTGTTGAACTATAGACCTGCTGAACTATAGAACTGTTGAACTATATAACCATAAAATTGTTGAACTCTCGAATAGTTGAACTATAGAACTATATAACTATTGAACTGTTGAATTATATAACCATAGAACTGTTGAACTATAGAACTGTTGAACTGTAGAACAGTTGAACTATAGAATAGTTGAACTATAGAACTATAGAACTGTTGAACTATAGCACTGTTGAACTATAGAACTGTTGAACTATAGAACTGTTGAATGATTGAACTATAGAATTATTGAACTATTGAACTATAGAACTGTTGAACTGTAGAACTGTTGAACTATAGAACTGTTGAACTATAGAACTGTTGAATGATTGAACTATAGAATTATTGAACTATTGAACTATAGAACTGTTGAATGATTGAACTATAGAATTATTGAACTATTGAACTATTGAACTATTGAACTATTGAACTATAGAACTGTTGAACTATAGAACTGTTGAACTATAGACCTGCTGAACTATAGAACTGTTGAACTATATAACCATAAAATTGTTGAACTCTCGAATAGTTGAACTATAGAACTATATAACTATTGAACTGTTGAATTATATAACCATAGAACTGTTGAACTATTGAACTGTTGAACTGTAGAACAGTTGAACTATAGAATAGTTGAACTATAGAACTATAGAACTATTGAACTGTTGAACTATATAACCATAGAACTGTTGAACTATAGAACTGTTGAACTGTTGAACTATAGAACTACAGAATTATTGAACTGTTGAACTATATAATGATAGAACTGTTGAACTATAGAACTGCTGAACTATAAAACTGCTGAACTATAGAACTGTTGAACTATAGAACTGTTGATCTATAGAATAGTTGAACTATAGAACTATTGAACTATAGAACTGTTGAACTATAGAATAGTTGAACGATATACCTATTGAGCTATTGAACTGTTGAACTATAGAACTATAGAACTGTTGATCTATAGAACTGCTGAACTATAGAACTGTTGAAATGTAAAGCGCTTTGAGCACCATGAAGGTGGAAAATAAATAAATGCAGTCCATTTACCATTTACCATTTGAACTATATAACCATAGAACTGTTGAACTGTTGAACTATAGAACTGTTGAACCATAGAACTGTTGAACTATAGAACTGTTGAACCATAGAACTGTTGAACTATAGAACTATTGATCTATTGATCTATTAAACTATTGAACTGTTGTATTTTAGGACTGTAAGACTGTGTTTTTAAGTGCATGTCAGGTGTTCTGTTCGTCTCTATCTCCACTGGTTTGTCCATTATCGTCCATTTGAATTTTTTTATATATTGACCCAGTGACCTCTGACCTCTTGGGTCAACAATAAGTGAAAATCTACACACATGACATGTAGAATTGAAAGACCAGCATGTTTGTGCTCATTAGAAGAAGATGAAGAGTTCAAAAGTTATATCCAAAATGTTGACCTTTATTGTGACCTTTGACCTAGAGTCTTCTTCTGCTGTCAGTGCACATCAACAGTTAGAACAAAAAGAAGCTACATGTAAAACTGAGTATACAGGAATGACAAGGAAATTATTGATCATTGTGAAAACACATATTTGGTGACATTGACTTTTGACCTAAATTCACCTCCATTTAATGGGATCTATTCTGGACCACCTCACAACTTTACTGAAGTTACCATGGAAATTGTTCCAGTAGTTTTCCTATAATTCATTGTAACATTATGGTCTGTTTCCTCATGTTTAATGCAGTAGTTTTTTTCTGTAGGGTCTGAAGAACCAGTCCAGGATCAAGATGAACATCGTCCGCTGCCCCCCAGTGACCACCGTCCTCATCAGACGGCCGGACCTCCGCTACCAGCTGGGCTTCAGTGTACAGAACGGCATTGTGGGTAGTACCGGGATGATCCCTGTTGTGCTGTTGCATGATTCATTCCATATCATTTCATCATGTGGTCCCCACCTGACCCTGTCAGATGTTTCTGTGGAAAATCAAGGTTCTGTGTGGAAATCTAAACTATCTGTCCCACCTAAGGATCAAAGGTCAATATCAGTTTAGGAATGTTCTTCACTTCTATAGTTCTGTTCCACCTTCATGGTTCAAAGCTCTTTACATTAGCCTCACATTCACCCATTCACACACACTCATACACCAGTAGGTTTCTAAGGTTCTGTCAGTCCTACTGGGAGACCAACGAAGGGTTCAGTGTCTTTGTCCAAGGACACTTGGACATGTGGACAGACAGAGCTGGGATGCAAACTGCCAACTGAGCCATAACTGGGATGGGTACGATTACAAAATAAAAGACTCCATATAATAAAAGGACAGGAAGTGACCAAAGGTTTGACACCAAGCACAACGGGCTTCTATTAATTACATGTTGTTCATTGGTTAGTTAGTTAGTTAGTTAGTTAGTTAGTTAGTTAGTTAGTTAGTTAGTTAGTTAGTTAGTTAGTTAGTTAGTTAGGGTTAGGGTTAGGGTTAGGGTTAGGGTTTACAGTTCACAGTTCACATCCCAGCTCTGTCTGTCCACATGTCCAAGTGTCCTGCCTTAGGACTGACAGAACCTTAGAAACCTACTGGTGTATGAGTGTGTGTGAATGGGTGAATGTGAGGCTAATGTAAAGAGCTTTGAACCATGAAGGTGGAACAACTATAGAAGTGAAGAACATTTACAGGTCCTCTCTACCTACTTTATATGCTCTGAATGTTGGAAACATTTAGTATTAAGGCTTTAAATGTTGGATTTTCCCAGCATGCATACACTGCTCTACAGGCATTAAATGTGTTAAATCTTACATACTTTAATCATATGAATCATAAAATAAATTACTTTAGTGTTGGTTAGTTGATGTTTTTAATATATATATATATATATATATATATATATATATATATATATATATATGTGTAGAGTAGAATTTTCTTTATCACTAACACACATGGGAACATTTCATTAGTTTTATTCCAGAAGCATTTGACTGTAGACCAGTGTTATTGGACAGTGTTAAAAACGACCAGAAATTGACAAAAGAATCCCCAAATCGACCAAAACAAACAGCAAATGTGTAGAAGAACAAAATACTTAAACCAAAACTAACAAAGTAATCAATAAAATGAAGAAAATTAATCAAAAATATTCAGTAAAAAATCATCAATAATATGAACAAAAATGACCCAAATATTTAATAAAACGAACAAAACGTAACAAACTGACTGCTGTAGTAACCAAGCAATTTCCTGTAAGGGATCAATAAAGTATCAATCAATCAAAATATTCAGTAAAATGTCACATTTTGAGTCCAGACTTATCTTGGAAACTTGCGCCAAGACTCTAGCTAAGACTAGAATTTTCTTTATCACGAACACACACGTGGGAGCATTTAATTAGTTTGATTCCAGAAGCTTCTGCCTGTAGACTAGACTAGTTGTTCTGTAAGTATGTTTACATTTAGAGGGTCAGGTGGGACATGACCTTTGACTTGTGTCTCTGTAACAGATCTGTAGCCTTATGCGTGGCGGCATCGCTGAAAGGGGCGGAGTCAGGGTGGGCCACCGCATCATAGAGATCAACAGTCAGAGTGTGGTGGCCACGCCCCACGAAAAAATAGTCCACATCCTGTCCAACGCTGTGGGAGAGGTGAGACCCACTCTACTGATCCACCCATGTAGACTTATGTGGGCCAATACTGTCTGTCTGTCTTTATTTATTATTTTTTATTTTATTAGCTATTTGTATTTATTATTATTTTCTTTAATCATAAGCTGTGTTTCTATTACCCTTGGAAATTCGCAAAATGTAAATATCGCTATAAAAAAAGTGGAAATGGAAACATCTGAATTTCGAAAAACCACTCAAATATCGATACAAAATGTTCACGCTTTCATGAGGTGGTTTTTCAGATGTTTCGATATTCTAATATATCACAAAAGCACAATGGAAATACCTTTTCTGTAATATACGTCACAGGATGTGACTATATAGTCACATGATCACTTCTCTCGTAGTGAAAATGACAGCCACAGTCACTGTAACCATGACAACCTTTGGCCGCTTATAATTTGTTGTTGTCAAGTGCAGAGTACATTTACACGTAATATTTCGACCTGACAATGTAGGGACCACATGTGCAGACAATTATCATGTGAGACAGGTGTTTTGTTTTACGTGTTACTGCCTTTAAATAGTTCGCCACTAGTGTTGCGCGGGCTACCCACTGGCCAGCGGATATCCGCGGGTGACCCGCGAGTCGGGTGGGCTGGGTCGCAGTATTAATACATATTGCGGATGCGGGTGGGGCGGGTCAGGGACGATCAATACCCGCATTTTTCCATACGACATTCCCAAAAATAGCACAATATGGATACACTGAAGGTATACAATATTTCAACTTAAAATAACCTCATTAAGAATAATTCTCTGCCCCCGGATTTAAGAAACTTGGACACTATCACCACATTTCAAACTCACCTCAAAACACACCTGTTTAGGCTGGCTTATAGCTGACATATATGCTTTGTACTGCAAGCTGTATTTATTTTTTGTTTTGTTTTGTTTCTGTTTTTAACTTTGTTTCCTCTTAGTTGTTTTTTACTTGTTGTTCAGCGACCTTGAGTGCCCTGAAAGGCGCCTTATAAATAAAATGTATTATTATTATTATTATTATTATTAATCCACGACATATAAAAAATATGATGATGAAAGACAACTCAATTGACATCGGCAGTTTCATTCCACGAGAGGCGGCACGCTCCAGTCAGAATGAATGGGTAACAGTCACGTTATTTTCACATCCTTTCCATTGCCATCTACAGGAAAGGGTTACCTTCATATTGTAGTGATCCCCAAACAGCACCAGGACAAGAAGGTGTCTTTCTTTAGCTTTAATAACCGGGCTATTGTTGGCCATAGCCCACGTCTTACAGAACACAAATACGACAATCTCGTGTCTCTCACTGTATCCCGGAACCGGAAAATCACCCCGAGGTCAACGTCCCGCTCCCCATCCCGTCCTTCACAATAAGACGCTTAACATTCCAAAACACATTAAACATTCAAACCGTTACACTGTCTTTACAGACCATGTTAAGACCGATGAGAGAGACTGTGTGCGTGCATGGAGCAGTGTCCACAGACAAATAGAGAGGGGGCCAAAAGTGTCCCAGCCAACTCTCCCAAGTAAACTTCACTAAACAAATTGAAATCTACAGATGGTTCCTGAATTCCAACGTTTGGCTACTCTACGACTGCGCAAAGCTGGTCATTGAACATTACATGTAGTGATGTTAGGAATCATCTACCATTTGACAGTAGCCTACGTGCAATGAAATGGAAAGGAGCCCCGCTAACCTACAGTAGCATCGTCGTCTCTCCTCTCCTTCCAATTGCTCGTACACTTAATTCTCCTATGTAGTCTGCATTTTTCACCTAGCACCTAGTGACAAAGAAAATAATTGATTATAGCTTTAGATGTGAAAAGTGCGTTCTTGTTAAATCAGAATATTTTGGTGATCTTATTATAGGCCTATTTTCATCTAGCTGCGGAACCTGCTACGTCTGAGGTGTGTGTGTGTGTGTGTGTGTGTGTGTGTGTTCCGTCACTTCCTGTTTTGAATGCTTTTTTATCCCAACTTTTTGTTATTTGTTATTAGCGCCAAATCTCCCTGAACACTCAGAGATAAGAGTGAAAATGTGGGACTTGATCAGGGAGAAGATTAAAACAGGCGATGCGAAGGTTGTACGGAAACGTTGTATGTGTTGGCTTTATAGAGTGATGATGTGGGTGGAGTCTATTTTATGTGCTGGAGTGCATATTGAGACGTTAGAAAGGAGGCAAAAATGATGCTTCATGACTTTTAACATTAGAAGCACAAGGTAAAGATGCTGCGAATGTACTATGTGAGTTTAGAGACAAATTTAAGCTCGCGGGTTGATAGCGGGCGGGTTGGGTTTATCGATACGTGACATCATGCGGGTTGGGCAGGGCGGGCCTAGCCACGTCTTGGGTTTGGGCGGGGCGGATTTCTGTAAAACCCCCTAACCTAATCACTATTCGCCAGTGACTTTTACTGACGAGAGAATTAGCCGATTCATTCATGCTAATGCTATTACATGCTAATTCGCGGTTGTCATTTAAACACATCTAAAGCATATTTACACTTAATATTTCTGCCTGACAATGTAGGGACCACATGTGCAGACCCTTATAATGTGAACCGGGTGGTTTGTTTGACATGTTAGTGCCTTTAAAGAGTTCGGTCGGGACTTTTATTGACGAGAGAATTAGCCGATTCATTCACTCTCATACTATCAGGGTGATGCCTAGAGCAACCGTCAATGGAAACACGTTCAAAGCGCAAATATACTTTTTCGAAATTGAAAATGAACGCTACTGGCCTAAACCCATATTTATAAGCTGATATTTGGAGCCGATACTGATTTTTTTCTGTGTCAAATGAAAACAAATGTCAGAAAGTCTTTAATTACAATTAGTAAATAAAAGTAGTGACAGTTAAAGGTGGGTGGGAGATCTTTTTTTGGAACTTTTTTTACCATATTGCTTGAAAACTTCTTGATGAACCCATATCACACACTGAAATAGAAGATCAGCTCCATCCATCAGACAGCTGAGGGTGAGCGAGGAGATTTCTTACAGTAAGATTTAAAAATGTTTACAGTGTAGATCCAGACTGATGTAGATGTGACCCAACAGTGGTTTTATTTCTTCCTGCTTTTAACGTTGTTTTGTTTTGTGTCTCAGATCCACATGAAGACGATGCCTGCAGCCATGTACCGCCTCCTGACCGCTCAGGAGCAGCCTGTTTACATTTGAGGAGACAAAAACCCTGAGTTCACACACCCTTTAAACTTCCTGTCTGCCCCCCGACCCCCGACCCCCCCACCCCCAGCATCTACAAGGGGACGATTGTTTGCTGGTCATTGACCTTTTAGTGGCAGCAGCACCGACACCAACATGACTGATTGTGTCTGAATGAACCAAACCAACGCATCTAAACAGCACATTTACAAGCTTCATTTGAGCAGAAACTGACAGTTTGGTCAAAGTTTAGATCAGGGGTCTCAAACTCATTTTCTTTCATGGTCTCCAGTGGGCCGATAAAATAAAATAGCATAATAACTTAGAAATAATGACAACTCCAAATTTTTGTCTTTGTTTTAGTGCAAAACGTTCCCTAAAATATGAAAAGAATTCGTTTTTATAAATTATTCAAGTGCAAAATGAATGACCGGAAAAAAGTGACATTTCATAAAGAAAATAAGAACAATTTTAACAATATTGTGCCTCAGTTCATCATTAGTCCATGTGTTTTATTATGGATCAGTTCTACAAACACACTAAAGTCTTAGCAACAGAAGCAGAAAATGGTTCAAATTGTGTCTAATTTTCTTTATTCATTTCAGATTGTTCACATTTTATTGTTCCAGGATAGTTTGTAAAGGTCAATATTTTCATAAGTTAATGTTAGGTTTAATCCTAAAAGGGTTCGACACTAGGTCATAGGCGGTAGTAACAGAATCCAATATGGCGAGCCTAGACAATGATTTTATTCTGCTGTTGCATCAACCACATTGCTTAAAGTTCTCAACAAATTTCCATATTGATGCATAGAAATACTTTAAATATTCATATGAACCTTTTACAGGGTATTTGATATGACTGAACTGAAAACTAAGATATACTGAAACAAATGAGTATTATTGGATGCAAAACTGAAGTAATATATTATATAATGTAGGTTTACAAGACAAGAGATAATAAAAGTTTGTTTTGATCATAATATCAGTGTCATTATGTTTTATCTACTATATATTAATTAGGCCTCGAGTCATTTTTCATTCTTGGTATGATGCAATCACAGTTTATTTTCCAATTACTGCTAATGCTGGGATTTTTATTGATAGAATACATCATTTATTCACTTTTGGCTTTTTTAAAATGCAGTAAATGAAGCTAAATAGATAGAAAATCATTCTGAAGCGTATCGACAGACGCATGTTGGATTCTGTTCCTTCTGTCCTGATGCCGTCCGATTTTTTTATTTGTAATTTATTATTATTATTATTATTATTATTATTATTATTATTATTATTATTATTATTATTATTATTATTATTATTATTATTATTATTATCTTTAGCCCAGGGACCACATTTGGCCCCTGGGCCGCATGTTTGAGACCCCTGGTTTATATGGTTGTTGTTTATCAGGAGTGTTAAGGGTCACCTCCAGCCTCTTGTGGGTCAGACCAGTAAAATAATCACATAATAACCTAGAAATAAGGTATTGTTTTTGCTTTGTTTGGTTTTTCAGCAACTTTACGCAAAAACTATTCGACAAATTTCCATGAAATGTTCAGTAAAAGTGTGAGGTGGTCCAGAATAGATCCCATTAAATTTGGGTGAATGTAGGTCAAAGGTCACCAAAAACATGTTTTCACAATGAAATCAGGAATGTCCTTTTCATTTCTGTATACTCAGTTTAGGTCAAAGGTCAAGGTCAAAATTGAATGTTGGATATAACCTTTGAACTATTCATCTTACAACCTCTAAGACCACCAAAATGCAGTTTTTTCAATTCTGCACCTTGTGTGTATAGATTTTGACCTATTGTTGACCCAAGAGGTCAGAGGTCACTGGATCAATACCTTAAAAAACTAAAATGGACTATAACAGAAGAACCAGTGTAGATAGACTAAGTTACTGTTATTGACAGATAGGAAACCTGGCATGGGTTTGAAATGATGGCATGACCTTTGACCTTGAGAATTCAATATCAAGGTCATATGATTTTAAATGGTGTTAACTCCAAACAGAGTGGTGATACGTACTCAGTTACTATTGTTGACAGATAGGAAAGTACATGTAGGCTCCAAAATGGCATCATGACCTTTGACCTTGAGTGAGCTGGACCAGTAAAATGATAGAAATGATAAAAACATATAAAAATGTCAACTACCATGTTTTCTCTGTGTTTTCAGTGAATGAAGTCAAATTCCTAGTCTAACCTTAACCCCCAACAAACTATTGGATAACCAGTAAAAACAGTCACACACTCTGACAGTCAGAAAAACACCGGAATATTCCATGTTCACCCTTTTGCACATCCACAAAAACATTATAATCTGTAACAACAGCAGCACATTCTGTTTTAACTTTACAACAAATGTTTCACAAAGCAGGATTAATGAAAACTTTAAGTCTGTTAACCCCCCCCCCCCCCAAACCCCTCATTTTGGGGTTAACAGAGTCAGAGTTTTTATTAAACCTGCTTTGTGAAACAGACCCCCCAGGTTTTTGTTGTTTACACTGAAAAACATCTAAATCTTACTGACTTAAAGTGTATTAGTGTCATTTTAGTCCAAATATGTGATCAGATTAAAATCAGACAGAATCACCTACAGAGGAACTGATTTATAGACAATAGATCTGAACTAATCTGATTAAACTAATCTAAAGAAGACATTTAAACCAGATTCCAAACCTGAACCTAAAGAATTAGGTTCCACTGGCAGATTTTTTTGTTCTTAACAAAACTTTTTTTTTTTTTTTGCTTAATTGAAGCTTGAATTAAGCAAAAAAAATAACAATTATTGAATTAAGTTTAAAAAAAACAAACACATTTTTTAAACTTAATTTACCCAAAAATATCTTGTTTTTTAAACTTGTTTTTAGAGTATGTTTCCAGTGTGTGTCTGATTTGAAGTATGATGCAATAATTGGACTAGAAATAAGACAAACAGATTCATATATATTTCCACTGCCAGTCTTTTAAAATAAGTTTATATTTGAGGCGAACAAAAATAAATAATTTATTTAAAATAGTGTTTATTAAATGGTGCAGTGTTGAGTGTTAGGAATTAAA
The DNA here is from genome assembly GCA_020466265.1 of Siphamia tubifer. Taxonomy (NCBI): domain Eukaryota; kingdom Metazoa; phylum Chordata; class Actinopteri; order Kurtiformes; family Apogonidae; genus Siphamia; species Siphamia tubifer. The sequence continues at coordinate 2,111,680 of CM035791.1, forward strand.
ACAGGGAACGTGTCGTCATCCACTAAACGGTCAAAATAATTCCAAATTAAGTCGATTCTAGCACCGAACTGCTCCAGTAACTAAACTAAATCCTAAAATTTGTTGTAATTGTCTTCAAACATTTTGGACAATGTCTCTAATATTCTGTAACTGTAATCACCAAAGACCTCCCATACATGTAGCATCATTTTTGTCACCAAACTAGATTTTTATGCTTCTGAAAAAGCAGAGGAAAACAGAATTATGTTGTCATCAGGGAAGCATTTTATTATTTTACAGATATTTAACATGACATCAGGTTCTGGATGTGTTGGACTCCCATATATGTGTGTTTTTAGAATATTTTGTCAGAATATTGAGTCAGACGTTTGAGCCATAAACTGTAATAACACTATAATTCATAATAAATGTCCAAAATATCATAGTTTTGTTATTTCACTGTGTAATGAAATGCAAAATACAGCACAAATAATTATAAATAATGGTCCAGTTTGTAATAAATCTCCAAAATGTAATTACTTTATTTCATTTAATAAAAAAACTGTCTCAACCAGAGGTGGAAATAACTAAGTAAAAGTACTTCCTTTACTGTACTTAAGTACAGTGTTTACTGGAGTATTTATTTTTCTGGCAACTTTTTACTTTTACTTTCAACTTTTACTTTTTGTATAAATATCTTTATACTATCAACTATCTGTAGTAAAACTCTTTACATTCTCAGAATAAACTCATTACTTTTTCAAAGTAAACAAATGTGAAGGTACAAAAAATAAGACGTAGATCAGAAATGATGACTTACTATATCATTTATCTAATAATTATCCATTTCTTATCTCATAATTATGACTTTTATATCATAATTTGGACTTTTTATCTCAGGATTTTGATTATTTTATCAAATAAGTATCTTTTTTTTTTTTATCTCCTATTTATGCCCTGGATGTTTCCTAAATGTGGCGTCCATACCCACTGAGCACCATGACCCAATAATGCTTTCTTTTTAAAACATTTTTTTTTACATTTTTCAGGGTTTTTTTTCTGCTTAAATCAGTATTATTTCATCCACAGGAGGAAAAAAAAAGCAGTTTTACTTTATTACAATTGATAAGTTGTACATTTTTACTTTTACTTCAGTAAAGCAGTAGAATCAGTACTTCTACTTTTACCAGAGTGTTTATTCACAACAGTAGCTGTACTTTTACTTAAGTACATAATGTTAGTACTTTTACCACCTCTGGTCCACACACACACACACACACACACACACACACACACACACACACACACATACACACACACACATACACACACACACACACACACACACACACACACACACACACACACACACACACACACACACACACACACACACACACACATATACACACACACACACACACACACACACACACACACACACACACACACACACACACACACACACATATATTGAAAATGTACGTCAGACAAAACAAACCTGTCATTTCCACTATATTCTATTTTAATTCAACCTTTGAATAGTGCAGAGGAAGACATGTGAAAAAATATGAATATAGATGCATTTAATATATTTATTCAACACCTTCAACAGTTTCAACAAAACAACTGTAAACATCTGTTCCTTTGAAATTAGTTTAAAAAATATTTAATCAATTAAATTAAATTATTAATTCTTTTTAATCATGATGATGAATAAATCTGCATTAATGAGCCCATTTTGACAGAACTAATTATTACATAATGTTATTACATTTTCAAGAAAATAAAAAAGTTCCAAGTGCATTTTTTAACAATCTTATTAAAATGTAATTAAAATTAATTAAAGTTAAATTACATAGTGCAGCAAAATGTTTGAAAGAATGTGGTAGTTTATTACAAAATTAAATGGAAAAGTTCATACATTTTGGATGTTTATTAAAATATGAAATGAAAAAGATGTAACATTTTGGACATTTAATATAAAATGCATGTGAACAGTTTTATTCTTTATGTTCCTTCAGTTGTCTAGTGTTGTGCTGCACAATCATCCAGGATATTAACGTCTAAAAGTCTAATGGGTTTTTCTGACTGTTTTCTTCTACAAATGTGCAGAAACATTTGATTTTGTATTGATTTTATTTATTCTGTTACTTTATTTGTGCGGAGGAATTAAATGATATGTCGTATTTATACAGGGTTACTTTGGTTTTTTAATTGGACTGGATGTAAACAGTTCAAATGCTGAAACATAATCCATGGGAGTGTTTTTGTCCATTCACTTTATAATGTAGTGACACTGTAAACACTGACCTTAAGTGGATCAGAGACATTTTTAGTCCAAATATGTGATCAGATTAACATCAGACAGAATCTTATACAAAATGAAATAAAATGACGTCACAGTTACAGCTCTAACCCAAACAGGTTCCATTCCCAGTTTACATGTTTGTGTCCATGTGTCTGGATGGGTGTCCTCTGGTTCCCCATCACCCAAAAACATGTTGGGTCAAATCCTCCATGTGATTCTGACCATTAGTCTGGAGGTGGGTCCCCTGGGCGCCACCCATGGGTGCCCCCTGCTGCTCACAGGTCCAACAGCACCAGAGGGTTAAAGGCAGAGGACACATTTATTATACAACTGTATGATGATAAGATAACAGATGATACTTTATTATCACCTACACAGGAAGGTTACAGTCAGATAGAAGAAGTGATTTATAGACAATAGATCTGAACTCATCTGATTAAAGTCATCTGAATAAGATCACTTTAACTGGTTCTATTGACAGAAAATATTGCTTGAAATAAGTGGGGGGTCTTGAATTATTTTATATAATATATATATATATATATATATATATATATATATATATATATATATATATATATATATATATATATATATATATATATATATATATATATATATATATAAGCTAAAAGATCGGGAATTAAGTACAAAAAAAAGATTAATTAAAGTTGCTTGAATTAAATACAAAACATATCTCAAATTAAAAAATCTCACATTAAGCAAAAAAAATATCTTGAATTAAGTTTAAAAAATTTAAGTATCGCCCTGCGATGAACTGGCGTCTCATACAGGGTGTACCCCGCCTTCGCCCATTGTAGCTGGATTAGGCCCCCGTGACCCTAGTGAGGATAAAGCGGGTTCAGATAATGAATGAATGAAATTTAAGTATTCATTAAATATACTTAAACTAAGGGAAAATGAATTGAGTAAGAAAAATAATGAAGTAAAAAGGAAATGTTGAATTAAGTTGTAACAAATGTTGGATTAACTAAATAAATGAATCTTGAATTAGAAGAACTGATTTATAAGCGATGATGGATCTGGACAAATGCTGCAAAAAAATTAATAAATAATTTCTTCTTTTTTCTTTGAACAAGTTAAAATGATCTATTTTTCAGATAACTGGACATAAGACTTTACAGATTTGTTGTGTAAATATGTCAGATAATTAACATTTTCAATCAGATCAACTCTAACCTTAACCAGACTGAGTAGATCTGAATGTAATAATAAATACTTAGATATTCATTTTGTGTATTTTTTCTATATTTTAGAGTTTTTTTAGTGCATTAATATTTTTCATCAGGTTGATTGATGAACCTGTGTTAATTTTGACAAACGTAATCAGTTCTTTATTTGACTGGAACATTGGTCTGATGTTCAGTCTGATCACATCATCGCAGTAAAAACACATTTGATCACATCAATATTTTTACAGCGAAAAATGAAGAATAATCCATGAAGCTGTTTTTGTGTGTTGCCCTTAAACATATGAATGTTTCAGAGGTGAATATTATCTGTGGCAGTGCTGCAGCTGATGTTTCCTAGGGTCAGAGGTCAGAGGTCATGACTCTGTGACCAACAGTCAAACCTCGTATCTCCATTTTACAAGAGCAGCAACGTCAGCTCCAGTTCTGACCTTATTCATGTGGGACGGTTATGTGATCAGGAGAATGTTAGAATGTAAGACCCCCCCCCCCCCCTCCCCCATGCACACACACACACACACACACACACACACACACACACACACACACACACAACCCCACCACCACTTTATCACTGTAAAATATAAATCTGATCTTTAGTGTATTAGTGTCATTTTAGTCCAAATATGTGATCAGATTAAAATCAGACAGAATCACCATCTTTATAGACAATAGATCTGATTAATCTGATTAAACTAATCTGATCAAGATCATTTTAACTGGTTCAACTAGAGGATTTGTATTTTTTAAATTTTTTTTGCTTCATTTATTCAATCTATAAATCAGTTCTTCTGTAGGTGATTCTGTCTGATTTTATCACATATTTAAACTAAAAATTAAACTAATTCAGTCGTTCATTTTTTATATTTTTTCAGTGTAAACCTTTCTGTTGTGACTGACGACGACGATGATGATGATGATGATGATGATGATGATGATGATGATGATGTTCATCTTGGCCTTATTTATTTACTCTGATACAAAAGAGGAAAGTGCGTGTGTGTGTGTGTGTGTGTGTGTGTGTGTGTGTGTCCATGTTCAAACAAAAACCAGCTGCATATATAAATGACACATATAGACTATATAGAAAACTATGTAAAGGTATATACTTCTAATGGTTGTTGTGTGTATTTGGGCTGAACTTCATTTAATAGAAAGTAAAGATAGAACACTGAAAAAAAAATGTAAGTGTATTAATGTCATTTTTAGTCCAAATATGTGATCAGATTAAAACCAGACAGAATCACCTACAGAGGAACTGGTTTATAGACAATAGATCTGAACTGATCTGAACAAAATCACTTTAACTGGTTCTATTGACAGATTATTTTGCTTGAAATAAGGGAAAAAAATACGTATGATGCCATTTGCCATTCTGAAAACAGTAGGATATCCTTAGGGGTGGGGGGATGAGTTAATCTGGGTTTTGGAATGTGGGTCTGTTAGACCCGGTTATAGGACACGGCCTGTGGGCCATGTACGGAGGACCACAGGAGGGTTAAATATAAGTAAGAATTAAGTAAAAATATCTATTGAATATTAATATATTTGATTAACATGTTTATTTAACACCCTCAACAGTTTCAACAAAACAACTATAAACAACTGTAAACAACTATAAACATCTGTAAACAACTGTAAACAACTGTTCCATTGAATTGTGTTAAAATTACGTCAAAATTAATCCATTAATGTAGATTAATCCATCATAATAATAATAATGGATTAGATTTATATAGTGCTTTTCAAGGCACCCAAAGCGCTTCACATTAGTGTTCCATTATTCATTCACTCTCACATGCTCCCTCTGGTGGTGGTAAACTACATATGTAGTCACAGTTGCCCTGGGGCAGACTGACAGAAGCGTGGCTGCCATTTCGCGCCTACGGCCCCTCTGACCACCACCCATCATCATGATTAATGTGATTACAATTTTTAATGCAATTAAATAGAACAGTTCAAATTGTTTTGTTGAAACTATTGAATAAATATGTTTATTGTATGTACATTCATAATTTTATATATAATTTGGACTTTTTAAAAAAAAAATTATATTTCTGAATAGGTTTTGGATGTTTCATTATTTTTTTGGGGGGGTGTTAGTGTATTTTAGCATGTTGTGTAGCTATATATTTTTCTCTGTATGTGTTTCTTTTGTGGGTAATTAGAGTATAAAAAAAACTGAACAAAGAACTTATTCTTTTTTTTTATACTCTTAACTTAATAAAACAATTGACCGACTTTACGACTTTAATCGTGATTAATCCAAATTTTTCCAAAACAAACCTGTGATTAATCTGATTACAAAACTTGATCATTTAACAACCCTAGTTATAATGTTTAATCAGATTAATCATAATGATGGATTAATTGGAGTTAATTTTTAAATAAATCAGTTCTATCTGTTCCTCTGTAGATCCCAGATTTAAACTAAAAATGACACTAATCCACTTGTTGATAGTGATAAGTTTCCAGTGTTGTAGAGGGTAATCATTGGTGTCAGATGACGTTCCTGTACATAAACATTAACAGATAGAGCACAAGGTTGTGAAGCTGTGTGATATTTTGGATCCTAGACACAATGAAACCAAACAAACATTTCAAACTGGTTGCAGCGTAGAACAAGTGCACTCATTTTGAATGTAACGGAAATGTTAACTTTCCATGTGTCTGAACAGAAAGAAAAACATTTAAAACTGTACCATTTCTGCGAAGCAGCGATGTTTATTTATCGGCTATAGCTTTTCTGTGATGTTCTATCTATTGGAGCTACATTCCTGTACCAGAGCCAGAATGTTTGTAACAGTATTTACAACAATAAATGAGGAAAAAATTAAAACTACGTGTTTGTTGTGTGTGTGCTGATGACATATCTCTGCTTTTCTAAGTATATATATATATATATATATATATATATATATATATATATATATATATATATATAATCTCAGAACCTTTAAAAATATAAAGCCTTTAAAAAAGTGAGTTAGTGTGTAGATTTGTTTTCGTGGGTCATGGTTCTCAGTTTATTGGGTATAGACATGACATTTAGGTAAAATTCAAGTCATAAATAGAAGATTAAAAAAAGCATAATTATGAGATTTTAAAAAAATCTAAATCATGAGATAAATCATTTATAAGACTAAAAAGTTACAATTATTTGACAAAAAAGACAAAATTACAAGAGAAGTCAAAATCATGACATAAAAAGTCAAAAATGATGACATAAAAACCACTAACATAAATACTTCAATTAAATACTAAATACTTTTTTAAAAATAATTTATTTCCCAAGGAGCTGCAGGATGACAGAGCTGCATGTGGTTCCAGAGCCGCAGGTTGACCACCCCTGGTCCAGCCTAACGTTATTCTCATCTGACTTTCCACGAGGATGTTAGCATGTTAGCATGTTAGCTAGCCTATAAACAGTGATTCATGATATCACATGAATCATGATTAGGTGCTAGTCTGACCTAACTGTGTGCATCTGTAAGAATAAATTATGTTAGCTAGCAGCAGTAGCATCTAACATTAGCCTTGTTTTCTGTGTAAGTTAGTTCATAACTATAAGTTATTTAATATTGTGTTAGTTCATAACTATAAGTTATTTAATATTGTGTTAGTTCATAACTATAAGTTATTTAATATTGTGTTAGTTCATAACTATAAGTTATTTAATATTGTGTTAGTTCATATGTAACGAGGAGGCCGCTCGTTACCACGTGACCTCACACACACAGCACCTTAGCATTTACACTTTGCACCTTAGATGTCACAACACACTTTAAAATGCACCAGCACTTTTGAGGATAAAGCTAATTTGCACAATAAACTTTGCACACAACTGTTTTTAAAAAAAAGTGGACCACCCCTCAAACCGGTTTCTGTGACATCTTATTTTACTTATTTTACTTATTTTACGCTCTGGAAATCCTGGTGACATTTGGTGTCAGAAGTCCTTCCCCACTTCCCCACTGTGAGTAAAGAAGAAAAATGTATACTAGAAACCGAAAAGATAATGAAGAAGAAAATGGCACTGTGTCTGGCTCTGAAGCAGTGAAGAGTGGTCCTGAAACTAAAATGGAGGAGCTGGCAAATCTGGTGAAGAATTTAATTGAAAGTCAGAATGCCAGAGACAAGAAGATTGAGAAAGACAGATCTCTACAGGAGCAACGCTGGAAGGCTATGCAGGAGCAGGTCCAGCAGATCCAGCAGCAGCAGCAACAGCCTCGCCGGTCTGAGCAGACGGAGCCTAATGGAGGCAGACGTTCCATTGCCATCCAGCCTTCGAAAGACTTTGGGGAAGAGGACCCGGAGGAAGAGGACCTGGAGGAAGAGCCCGATCCAGGGGGCAGTGGCGGCTACGGCTACAGGCACCCGAGGGAACCGAAGCTTCCGGTTTTAACTCCAGAAGACGACGTTGAACACTTTCTGATTACCTTTGAACATATGGCTATGGTCTGTCGGTGGCCAGAAGAAGAGTGGGCTGTGCGCCTGGTTCCACAATTGACCGGGAAGGCACGCAGCGCCTTTGTTCTGATGGACATCCGAGACTCTGATGACTACGATAAGGTGAAAGAAGCCATTCTTGCTAAATATGAAATAACGGCCGAGACCTACCGCCGTCGCTTCAGATCCCTGAAGATTGAGTCGGATGAGACGCCGCGGGAACTCTACGTACGATTGAAGGACCTGCTGAACCGGTGGCTCCATCCTGAGAAGTCGAAGAAGGCGGACATCTTGGAAAAGCTGATCCTGGAGCAGTTCCTTCGCATGGTTGGTCCAGAGCTCGAGGTGTCGATCCAGGAACGCGACCCGGGCAGCGCGGAGGAAGCAGCGCGGAGGAAGCAGCGCGGAGGAAGCAGCGCGGAGGAAGCAGCGCGGAGGAAGCAGCGCGGAGGAAGCAGCGCGGAGGAAGCAGCGCGGAGGAAGCAGCGCGGAGGAAGCAGCTCGTCTGGCGGAGTCCTTCCTGTCGGCACGCAAGAAGACCAGAGCTGGCCACTTTGGACGGGAGCCCCGCTTCACCCAACCGAGTAAGTCCTTTGGGGGTGATGGGTGTGGTCCAGTCCCAGGGGGTAATTCCAGTAGGCCTTCTCCATCTGTACAACCTTGTTCAGGCCCAGCTAAAAAAACGTATAACAGAACTCAAAATCAGGATGTAAGATGCTACAACTGTAACAACTTGGGCCACACACAACATTTTTGTCCAGCTTTAAAATCCAAACCTTCTCTTTTGTGTTCAGTACCCAGGCCGGCTGCAGTACCGACCATAGAGTTAAGGGGGCGCACAACACCTGTTTTAGTTAATGGCCAAAAAGTTGAAGCACTTTTAGACTCTGGTTGTTTCCAATCTGTTGTAATGTCAAATTTAGTTCCTGTTGAAAAATGGTCACGAGACAAAACACCACTTACCTGTATCCATGGAGATGAGCATACTTACCCAACAGCTGAAGTTTACATGACAGTAGGAGGCCAAACTTACCTGTTAAATGTACCATTAGCAGATAACTTACCTTTTGATGTGATCCTTGGCAATGATGTCCCGACATTACTAGATTTAATGTCAGTTTCAAACATGTCAGAAAATGAGAATGCTAATGTGAAAGCTGAAAATTAAAAAAATGAACAAACCAATTCTGTCAATGTCCTTACCAGAGCTCAAAAAGCTAAAACTTCCTTGGAAGAGCTTCCTTTTTGGGGGGAGGAGTTTGAGGCTTTGCCTGGGAAGCCTAGAAAAACAAAAGCCCAAAGAAGGCAAGAAAAATTTGCAAATGCTCCCAAAGAGCAAGTTAATGTAGAAAAAACACTCAGCCCAGTTGATTTTGACATCCCAGCAGATGTTGGTACGCTGCAAAAGCAAGATCCATCTCTGAATTGTTGGTTTGAAAAAGTGTCTAATCAGGGGGAAACAAATTGCTTAGAAGAGTCAAAATATGTGATCAAAAATGGCATATTATATCAAATTAATGGCACAACCGAAGCTCTTGTGTTACCTCACCAATTTAGACAGCAGGTGATGGAACTTGGCCACTCCATTCCCTGGGCCGGTCACATGGCCTTTCAGAAAACTCTGCGCCGAATTGGCAGTCATTTCGCGTGGCCTGGCATGTGCACACAGGTGTCTAAATTTTGTAAATCTTGTGAAAAATGTCAATTAACTGCAGGAAAAGGAGTTTCTCAGGCCCACTTACAACTTTTACCTATAATTGGTACCCCATTTGAAAGAATTGGAATGGACATAGTTGGTCCCTTAGAAAAAAGTTCATCCGGTAATCGTTTCATTTTGGTCCTTTGTGATTATGCCACTCGATACCCTGAAGCTTTTCCGCTGCGCTCAATTAAAGCAAAACAAATTGCAAATTGTCTATTGCAGCTCTTCTCTAGGGTGGGAGTAGCAAAGGAAATTTTGACTGATTGTGGTATCAATTTTATGTCAAAATTATTGAAGCAGGTTTACCAGCTGTTAGGGGTTAAGGGGATTAGGACCACGCCCTATCACCCCCAAACGGACGGGTTGGTGGAACGCTACAACAAGACGCTGAAACACATGCTCCGCAAGTTTGTCTCCAGCACAGGCTCTGACTGGGACCAGTGGCTGCCCTACCTCCTGTTTGCATATCGAGAGGTCCCACAGTCGTCCACCGGTTTCTCTCCCTTCAAACTGCTGTACGGACGGCAGGTTCGAGGGCCACTGGACCTCCTGAGGGACTACTGGAAGCAAACGGAGAGTAAGGATGACAACATCATCGCCTACGTAATCAAGATGAAGGAGCGACTGGAGACCATGTCTGCACTGGCACAGGACAACCTGAAGGAGGCGCAACAGCACCAGAAAACGTGGTATGACCAAAAAGCAAAAGAGAGAGTCTTCAGCCCAGGCCAAAAGGTACTGTTATTGCTACCTACCAGTGAAAACAAACTCCTTGCTAAATGGCACGGCCCCTACGAGGTCACTAGACAAGTGGGGAAAGTAAATTATGAGTTGCACATGCCGGACAGACAAAAGAAGCACCAGGTCTTTCATGTCAACCTGCTTAAGCTGTTTCATGTCCACCAGGAGCCTGCACAACAGCTACTTGTCAGAGTGGTGCAGGACGAAGAGGTTTCTGAAAAGTTTTTTCCCCACCAGCACTGGAGAAACTGCAGTTGACCTCTCCCACCTGTCTCCTCCTCAGCAGGAAGCCATTCAGCCTCTCCTGGATCCGTCGCTGTTCCGAGAGACCCCGGGTTTCACGTCTTTGGTCCAGCACAAAATCCGGCTGAAGAAGGATGCCCCGGTCCGACAAAGGAGCTACAGGATACCTGAGCGGTTGGTACCTGTATTGCAAAAACAAATAATGTTGATGCTTGAACTTGGAATAATCGAAGTGTCCAGTAGTGAATGGTGCAGTCCCATCGTACTGGTGCCCAAGAAAGACGGCACTTTGCGATTCTGCATTGATTTCAGATACCTGAACGCAATATCCAACTTCGATCCATATCCGATGCCTCCAATCGATGACCTGTTGGAGAGAGTGGCCGCCTACATTACGACCTTGGACCTCAGCAAAGGTTACTGGCAGCTGGCGCTGGCCCCAGAAGCAAAGGAGCTGACCGCATTCCGCACACCATTTGGTATGTACCAATTCAAGGTTATGCCATTTGGCCTGCAGGGGGCTCCAGCGGCCTTCCAGCGCCTGATGGACCACATACTGAGGGACGTATCGGACTTCTCGCCACTTTCTGCTCGAGACGGACCATCGCGCTCTTCAATGGCTGCACAGAATGAAGGATGCCAACAATCGCATCACTGGATGGTACCTCTCCCTGCAGCCGTACAACTTCACTGTCCACTACCGGCCTGGCAAGTCGAATGTGGTCGCGGACAGTCTCTCCAGGAGTACGGAGGACGGAGACTTCGCCTTGGAGAGGGAGCGGGAAGTGTAACGAGGAGGCCGCTCGTTACCACGTGAAACACAGCACCTTAGCATTTACACTTTACACTTTGCACCTTAGATGTCACAACGCACTTTAAAATGCACCAGCACTTTTGAGGATAAAGCTAATTTGCACAATAAACTTTCCACACAACTGTTTTTTAAAAAAAGTGTTTATTAATTAAATTGTATTTGCAGTTTGCACGGAGCTCCGGCCGCGTCACTTCCAGTGAGGGCGCCGGTCGGGACTTGCGGCGCAAAACAAATTGTATTTGGGGATTGTGCAATATTTGTGCTGTGTTTTAAGTTAGCCTTTTATCTTTAAAGTGTTGGATGCATGCGTGGATGTCTGAGAGTGTGAGTGTAGGTGTGAATATGGTGTGGTGTGAGTGACTTGATTTTAGTTATTGACCTGTTTCTCCTGTGTCCAGGGTGGCATCTGGCAAAAGAGTCCCTGGGGAACCAGACGCTGCTCATAAACGTTCCGGGCCGGACCAAGGGGAAAACATCAGAGGGGGTGGCGGAAATGTTTTAAAAAATAGTTTATTTAATTGTTTATTCTTTTGGTGTATTTTGTAGAGGTTTTGTTTCATCTTTGCTAGTTTATTTTGTTTCTTTAGTTATGGGTTTATGTTGGAGGGTTATACAGTGGGGTATTTAAAGCTAAGGTTAAAGGGCAACATCCCAGGAAATACAATAGTTTAATCCAATTTGCTGCAAACTATTTAAGGCGCCAGTTTCAATCTATATGTGTTCTGCTGTTGGAGAGACCACAAGCTCCTGTACCTACTACCTCCATGCACTTGCACTTTTGGCACTTGCACTTTTGTTTGTATTTTGCACATCTTTTTGAAAAAAATAAAAAAAGGAAAAAAAGAACTGGACCACCCCTCAAACAGGTTTCTGTGACATCTTATTTTACTCACAATCCAGCCGCTCTGGAAATCCTGGTTACACATAACTATAAGTTATTTAATATTATGTGTTAGTTCATAAATAAGTTATTTCATATTATGTGTTAGTTCATAAATAAGTTATTTCATATTATGTGTTAGTTCATAACTATGTTATTTAATATTGTGTGTTAGTTCATAACTGTTGCTGTTTATCTATTTCAACATTTTTTGGTCCATTCTGTCAGACACCTTCTCATTTTCTTTTTTCCTTTTTTCTACACTGTGCACCTGACAACTCTTTCGACTTCTCCTTCTTTCCTCAAACCACATCAGTAGCGCCCGCCTCCCGACCTCCTCCTCCACTGAGGTTTACAAGGATGAAAGGCCTTCAGGGGGTTGAGGGGGCGCAACCACAGTAACGTCACTGATTAAAAAGCTAATTTACCAGTGGTCAAACCTTATATTTTAAAAATATTGTGAGAATAGTTATAAGTTAAAAGCACAACAACATATTTTTCCCCATCTTGTATTGGTGCCCACCCCCCTGGCGGTGCGTCCACATGCACCACATATACTGCATACCCCCTTTTTGCACCACTGGTTGTAGTACCGTCCTATTGCAGACAGAGGGATTTGAAAGACCACCTTTTGTCGCGCCTCCCCTGACTATGAAGCACCACTAGTTCTTCTTCTTCCATCTCAGATCCGATCATCTATGTCCGTGTCAGAAAAACCCTCAGTTATTGTCCGGGGGGTGTCGGTTTCTTATGTGGCTGCCCAGGCCCAGAGCAGAGTGAAACATTCTGGAACACCCTGTGCATGGTAGGGTGGGAGGTGGGCGTGGAAGGAGGAGTCGCCCTTTGCGTTGCTGTCTTCTGGTCTCTGCTGCCTCCATGTTGGTTGTACCCTGTGTGATAATGTCCTGCCACTCAGCCCAGTCTTTAGGAAGGGACTCCCATTTAGCATGGTCGATGTCGCAGCGGAGGAGTGTGTCCCGCAGTTGGTCCCGAAATCGACGCTGAGGAGCACCTCTGGATCTTGTGCCAAATTCAAGTTGTGAGAACAGGATTTGGCGGGGTAGTCGAGTTTTGGTCATTCTCCTGACGTGTCCTGCCCAACGAAGACGATGCCGGGCCACCGTGGACTCGATACTTGGGAGTTTGTCTTCAAGGACGACAGACTCGTTGGAAACACGATCTTACCATTTGGTCTTCAAGATTGGACAGAGTTTCTGCTATTGGAAGTGCTCCAAGGTCTTTGTCACTCCTACATAGGACCCATAGCTCAGAGCCATAAAGGAGGGTGGAAAGAACAATGGCTCGGAAAACTAAGATCTTTGTCTGTAGGCTGAGGTCGTGGTTTAAGGAAACACGTTTGGAGATCCTGCCAATGGATAAGTAAATGGTAAATGGACTGCACTTATATAGCGCTTTTCCACCTTCATGGTGCTCAAAGCGCTTTACATTAGCCTCTCATTCACCCATTCACACACACACTCACTCATACTCATTCTAATGTCTATGGTAAGTCCTACTGGGGGCCTAAGCCAGGGTTCAGTGTCTTGCCCAAGACATGTGGACAGCCAGAGCCGGGACGTGGGCGACCCACTCTACCAACTGAACCAGGCTATTCTCGAATTTGTCTTGTCCTCGAGAACTGCAGGCAAGTTCCTGAAACCTTGCTGATTTGACATCTCTCGGTTCATCACATCACAATGTCCACTCTAAAAAGTGTGACTGGGCTTAATTAACATTAACAACAAACATTCTATTACACAGTATGAGGAAGTACCTCTGTTGTTTGACCTCAAGTCTTTTTTCTACCTCTGCATGATATGCACATGGTCACATGGTCACATGCAAACTGACTGTATTCATTCATTCATACCGAACTGAACGTCATCATAAACTCTATGGCTGTCATGACTTTAGCTGTTAGCTTGTTAGTTGGCTTTTCACACACCCTGTAAATTAAATTATAGAGTCCTGAATGGAAATATGTTGTCATTACATACAATTATAACCAATAGTACACTATATAAACTATATACTTTATATTTGTAGATTATTTAAACTAAATGCTTCTGCTAACACAACATCTAGGAAGACTGTGGTGCTAGCTGCTTCTCAGAGGCAGCCGGTGGACGTTCAAAACCTTGCATTACTGCCATCTACAGGATGGACGGTAGAACTGTATGAAAAAAAATCTGTACCATGGACAAAAAAAAATACTTCATAAGGTATGATACCTTACATACCACAAATTCGTAAGTGTTATAATCCCTTTATTCTTCATATCGTGCTAATTTAGCAAACATGCTAAAATTCTCCAAGTTAGCTTCTGGAAAATCAAACATTAACACTTACAGGAGGGATTCTGTACCAAACATTATTTCACCACCACTTGATAAACCTGCACAATATACTGATGTCTAAGCATGACCTTCAAAATGGCGTCATGACCTTTGACCTTGAAGGGTCCATTAAGAGCTAATACGTGTGCAGGGGGGCAGCGTTTGTTTTGTCTGGCACCACTTATTTGAACTTTACTTTAATGATGAAAAATGTGTGATGTTTTAATTCTAATGAAATATATATTTAATAATATGTTTATTCGTATTTTTTTAATCAATTACTATAAATTTAAGGCGACTTCTTTAGAGTTCATGACATAAAGACTTGTTGTGTTGACTATGGGCTGTTTCCTTCCAGAATTCTGCTTCGTACCCAGAATAAAAACTTCACATTCAAGGAGAAACTTTATATTTATTCCTGAAACACATTTGACATAAACAGAAAACAGCCAATGGAAACAGAGCTTTGGGGTCACTTGACCTCCGCCATGTTGGCAGGAAAAGCCTGTGAGAACATACAGTGCCAGCGCCACATTTTACACACTCCAGGATTTCACGATTTGCAACTTTAACGCAGATTCAGCCAATCCACATGAATTCAACACGATGTCGTAATTTTAACCAATTACAGCAATTTTCCCGCAAAATGTGACCAAACATTTGCGTTTACCGTACAGTACGAAGAAACGTGCGTGGCCAGAAGTTCACATTTGACGACTAAAATGATGCAGTAGTACCAACAGGTGCATGTGGAAGATTTATCCAGGTAATATTTTATTTGTCATATTTATAGGTTGTATCTCAGTGTCTTTGTTGTATTTTTATACACAGTACACAGTACTCTACTGGGGGTTTTTTAGACTGGCTGAGACATTTCTATTGTTTTATAACGTCATGTAGTGTTGTGACGTCATATGAACTTTAACCTTTGAACCAAAAGGTTCATTTGGAAAAAAATATATATGTTGTTGCATTTTTGTAATTGTTTATTTTCCATCTGGGGAAGGTAGTTTTGAGGACCATATCACAATGACTTTGAATTAATTTTCCAGTAACTAAATATTTGAAATATCACTATCGCAACTTTTACTTCCTCCTACAATAAAAGACTGAACGTGGGCGGCTGTGGTTCAGTTGGTAGAGCAGGTCGTCCAGTGACTGAAGGGTTGGCAGTTCATGTCCTGGCTCTGTCTGTCCACATGTCCAAGTGTCCACTGAACCCTTTGTTAGTGTCCCAGTAGGACTGACAGAACCTTAGTAACCTACTGGTGTATGAGTGTGTGTGAATGGGTGAATGTGAGGCTAATGTAAAGAGCTTTGAACCATGAAGGTGGAACAACTATAGAAGTGAAGAACATTTACTCCAAAATAAAGGTCAAAGGTCAATTTTGTAAAGTGAGCATAAGACATTTACTTTATATTAAGCCTTAATACACTTTAAATCAAATTCATTCATTTTTTAACTTAATTTCCTTCGGTCCCGTAGAAGGTTAACTGTCCATTTTTTGGAATTTCTAATTGTAATTAAAGATTTTCTGACATTTGTCTCAGTTTAGAACTACGGGCTTCGGCCTGTACCAGTGATGGGCTCAGACTGATGCTTGTGCTGTTGTTGACAGAATGTGTCAGTGTTTTATTGAGGACGTGGATTTAGTGGAATGTGTCAAACGCATCATTACATCACTTTTTCATCCGGGTGAGCGATTGTTCACACACGACAGTAAAACCAGATTCATTACAAAATAAACAGAAAAACCAAACGACACTGATAACACCATTAAAAAAAACAGAAACAACAACAATCACATATTCAGAACCAGCTGAATGTAAACAGATTATTATCAGCGCGTCCCTTCGCTAAAGCTAACGGCTAAAGTGCATGTGGAGTTTAGGTTTAGAACTTCAAACAAACATTTGGGTTTAGAACGCACTGGACAGGTCACAGGGTCACAAGGATGACTTTTTCTGGCTTAATTCAAGATTATTTTCCTCTTCATTTTTTGGGGGGACTTCATTTCAGATTTTTTTTTTTCTTTACTTACATTTTTTTCTTAATTCAAGATTTTGTTTTACATGATTAGATTTTTTTGGTTTAAGTCAAGATTTTTTTTTTCCCGAGTTTTTTCGAGTTTTTAAAAAACTATCTCAAGCAGTATTTTCTAACAGTGAGAAGTAATAATGTATTTTCACTCAGTGCTTTTAATTAACTCATTCACTGCCATTGATTTGTTTTGGCGTCAACTCAAATCCAAATGAATAGTCTACACTTTAATTTAATTGTCTTCATTATAGTATAATATATATAATACTGACTATGTCCTGAGTCAATATTCTCTTCTCTTTCACCTGGCAGTGAATGAGTCAAGCAAAAAAATAATACAAATTATATATATATATATATATATATATATATATATATATGTGTGTGTGTGTGTGTGTTTCATTAAACAAAAAAAATCTTGAATGAAGCAAAAGAATACTAATAATAAATCTTGAATTAAGCCTAAAAATATAATTTTTTTTATTCAAACAACAAAAAATGTGCCATTGAAAGCAGGTAAAATGATCTTGTTCAGATTTCTTCAATCAGATTCGTTCCAGATCTATTTTCTATAAATCAGTTCTGACTGAGAACTTCCTCTGTAGGTGATTCTGTCTGATTTTAATTATTTGGACTAAAAATGACACCAATACACTTAGGGTCAGATTGAAATTGAAATTGTCAACCGTCAAGGCCATAACAACGTCATTTTAAGGCTATTGAATCGAAAATCACTAATATTGGTCCGATCAACAGAGATATTTAATGTGGAGGCGGGACACCACTGTTGAGCCACATGTTGTAATAATTATGCACTTTTTTGTTGCTATAATTATCCAAGGTGTAATAAGTTGATTATTTCATTTGTAATAAACTGCTCCAATGCATTAAAATGTCCATAAAATAAAACAGAAATCTAGAATGTCTGGTGTATTCTTTGTTAATCCAACCTTTGAATAGTGAATAGTGTAGTGATAGTAAATGATAATACAGTGGTGTTAATAATAGGACTAGCTTTGTACAAATAAAATACAATTAACAAACTATGCTTTAAAATTGTTATTACATAATGCACCATGTTAATACATTTTCAAGAAAATAAAAGTTGCTAGTGCATTTTGTAATAACCTTCTCAAAATGTCATCATTTATTATGTAATGCAGAAAAATGTGTCTTTATCACAAAATGAAAATATTATTACATTTTGGACGTTTATTAAAAAATGTGGCTCAACAAGGCCCAGAGCTAAGCTAAAGCTAAGTCACTAGCGCGTTAAACGGCACTGTGGATTCATCGCCATCGACGACAGATCTGAGGGATGGGCGGTCGGGACAGAACATGAGGCGTATGAGTGCTAACCCGACGCGCACTAGCAAGCGCAACACCAAAAACGCGAAAGGCACTGTGATCTCCATCAGGTGGAAAATGGACGCGCTAAATTGACTCAAAATGCAAGTCAGGAAGAAGGTTCCTAAAGCCACGCAGGGGTACAGAGCTAGCTTAGCCAGCATGAACACGTGTTCACGGCCTCCGTAGCGGACGTACGGGTGCAGTGTTTCCTGTTGGTTGTAGAGCGCCACCACCCAAATGGCCAGCTGGAAAATACCAGCGAAGAAGATGATGACGCAGCTGATCTGAATGGCCTCCAGTTCGTTCTGGGAGTTGCGCGGAAATTCGTGTGTCAGTTGATAGGCTAACGGCAAACCGCCAACAAAGGCCAGGGAGAAGGTGTTGAGCAGGCTCATGAAGCGTGTTGCCTTGGTAACATGGAGGAAGAGCGAGTGATGGACGAACCAGAGGAGGCCCACGGTGACGAAGGAGCCAAAGTAGGCCAGGTATTCAGGGCCGTAGTCCTGCAGGGCGGCTACCAGGCTGCCCCCGTAGCGCTGCTGCACCACTGATTCATCTGGAACGTTATCCTCACTGCGAAAAAACAAAACACAAGTCAATACAGTTTTATTAGTAGCATGATATTATTAGAGTATTTACAGTAAATGTAGTTAGCTAACTACAGTACTGTGGTTAGCTAACAGTACTGTGGTTAGGTACAGTACTGTGGTTAGGTACAGTACTGTGGTTAGGTACAGTACTGTTAGCTAACAGTACTGTGGTTAGGTACGGTACTGTTAGCGAACAGGTCTATGGTCACTGTCCAAAAACGTCCACACACCAGATGTCCAGGATGAGGAGCGTGGCTACAATGGCATAAACTCCGTCACTGAACGCCTCCACTCGCTCTTTACTCAGGGGTTCATTTGGTAAATACGAGTGGAACAAGGCCGAGTCTGGAGACTGTTCCACTGGACCTGAAGGAGAACACACTTACCTTTACTAAAACATTTATTCACCTTTACTAAAACATTTATTCACCTTTACTAAAACATTTATTTACAGCGTTGACAGCCACATCAACACTAGGACCATAATCTGGTTCATGGTGTAATCAGATTACCTCAGAGCTCATGGAAACTATTTGATCTGACCTGTTTTATCACATGACATTTTTAACCCTAACTCTGGATGTACCCACCCTGACCCTAACCCTGACCCTAACCCTGACCCTGACCCTGACCCTAACCCTGACCCTAACCCTGACCCTAACCCTGACCCTGACCCTGACCCTGACCCTGACCCTAGGCGTCAGTTTGTGTATTTTATGAACATTTGTGTAATAAACAGAACACAGCGACATGAACGTTGCTGTGTATATTTATGGATGGTGTTGGGTTGTAAATAAAACAGTGTTGTTGTTTCCTTAACCTCCACACTTCCTGTACGTCCATGTGAGGGTCTTACCCATGACTTTGTGGTGACACCACTGCACACAGCGGGAGATGTACGGCAGGAAGATGATGATGGCCAACAGAGCGTACGACTGAAACACAAACACTGACAACATTTACACGCACCGCAGTGATCTACTAACACTTTTCATTTACTTCTATTCAACCTTTAAACTGAAAAATTTTATTATATATAGGGCTGTCAAAATGAACGTGTTAATTCAGATTAATCAGAATTTAACCTGAGTTAATATATTATTGATCACTGATCAGATTAATCAGTGATTAACACGATTCAAATTGGAACTCAATTAAATGGAACAGTTGTTTACAGTTGTTTTATTGAAGGTGTTAATAAACATGTTAATTACATATATATTCATATTCTTCCATGTGTTTTTGATCATTTTTTTGGTGTTTTTTCCTGTATCTTAGTCGTTTTTGAATATGTTTTGGATTTTTCATCACTTTTTTGGGGTAAATTTTAGTATGATTTATATATTTTTTGTCCATATTTTCCTTAGTGTATTTTTGTAGCCTAAAGACGCTACACGCCCCTGGCGGCAGCAAATCTAATTTTCTACCAGGGACGGTCTACTTATGCTCAATGTAACTTTTGGTTAGATTTCCCTGAAACTGGTCGACCAATCACAATGAAGTCTAGAGTCAGAGGGCGGGAGTAACAAAGTGACGCTGTTATGATTTGGAGTAAAACAACCGTAAACAACAGGTGTAGATTTACTTTAATCACAGATGAGTGAAGAATATGAGAAAACGTCAACAATCTTTAAATTCTTTTTACAGAAGCGACAACAGTCGTTCAGCTCCATAATCCACCATTTTGTTTAGTCATTCCTAACTTTCTCTGGACTCTTTTCTTTCCGGCGCTCTAACAACGTCATCCTAAAGATTACACTGATTGGTTGTATTAAATGTTCTTCACTTCTATAGTTCTGTTCCACCTTCATGGTTCAAAGCTCTTTACATTAGCCTCACATTCACCCATTCACACACACTCATACACCAGTAGGTTTCTAAGGTTCTGTCAGTCCAGTCCAGTCCAGTCCACCGACCCTTCAGTCATTGGACGACCTGCTCTACCAACTGAGCCACAGCCGCCCCATACCGTCCTATTACATACAGAGGGATTTGAAAGACAACCTTTTAGCCCCGCCTCCCCTGACTATGAAGCACCACGAGACCCATACAAAGAAAAGTCATGGAATGAATAGTGTTAGCACGGCTAGGCTAGTATGTTTATATAAATTTGTGGGAAATTTGAATTAAAAAAAAAAGTTTTCTTTTCACTGAAGCACTTCCAAATTAAAATACTACATTAATGTGAAGCATACTTTAGTCAGGGATTCTGCTAGCATTAGGCTAATGCTAGTATTAGGCTAATGCTAGTAAATGGTAAATGGACTGCACTTATACAGGGTTCCTACAGCTCAGGCAAAGTTAAATTCAAGACTTTTTAAGACTTTTTTTCATCCCATTTGAAATTAAATTTAAGACCAAGCTGACAATGAACCAATATTGAAAAAGAAAAAAAAACATCAGATGAATTAAATGGGGGCAGTTTTACCAACTGTTTATTTTAAATAGAACATAACCTTTTGGTCCAGTTGATGCTACATTCATGAACCATGTGCATCAAGAAGCATAACCTTTGAAATTTTGAATATATAACTGTAATAAACTCAGTATAGTTAAATGAATACTACACCCACAGAAAGATGTGTCCTTGTTTTCTACTCACCCTACATTATTTTTGTAATATAAATATTAACAAATAATTTTTTTTTCAAATAACAGAAATCTTACTAATGTGATTTAAGACATTTTAATGACAATTAAGGCCTTATTTTTAGAACAATGAATTCAATGGCTTTTAAGACTTTTCAAGGATCTGTGTGAACACTGTTACATAGTTATTTTCTACCTTCATGGTTCAAAGCTCTTTACATTAGCCTCACATTCACCCATTCACACAGCACTAGGCTAATGCTTGCATTAGGTCGGGGGTGCTCCATCCTGGTCCTCCAGAGCTACTATCCTGCATGTTTTAGATGTATCCTCCTTCCAACACACCTCATTCAAATGATAAACCTCTCATCAAGCTCTGCAGAAGAATGATAATGATCATCAGGTGTGTTGGAAGAGGGACACATCTAAAACATGCAGGACAGTAGCTCTAGAGGACCAGGATGGAGCACCACTGTACTAGGCTAATGCATGGCTTAGCTTAGACAAACATGTTCAGTGCCGATATATTCACATCTTTCTTGAGTCTGTTTGTTGATGAAAAAAGAAACAATTATGAAAGATTAAAAATAAATATTTAATCATGATTAGTCCAAATTAATCCAAAACAATCCTGTGATTAATCTGATTAAAAATTGTAATCATTTGACAGCCCTAAAAATAAGGTAAGTGTCATGTGATCAGAACTTTAGCATGCTGCTACGTATTAAAATCAATAAAAAACAAATCCTGATCCTTCAACAGAAAACAGGAGTAAAAATGTGGTTAAAAAAAAAAAATCACCAGAATAATGGTGTTCAATAATTGACATAGTGATCGTGAGTGTGTAGTGAAAACTGACCAGTTGGAAGAGGACGACGGACACAATACTGGCCAAGAAGCACATGAGTGGAACCTTCATGATGAGTTTGAGGATGTGGTGTTTGTAGAAGGTCTGGTTCTCTGACATTTGGATCTGTTCACTGAGGAGGAAGGGCTGACTGAAGGCATACAGCACTATGACACACTGGACACACACACACACACACACACACACACACACACACACACACACACACACAAGAATCCTAAATACAGTGGTACCTCTACTTACCAAAGACACAGCTAATGAATAACACAAGCAACGAAAAACCTTTACCTCAGTACTATGTCCATTACTGTAGGTAACTATGTAGTGTACGTACTGTATGTATCATCCCATTGGCTATGAGGCAGCTACTCATCATGCTTTTCATGACCTTTGACCCTCATTCATCACTTTAGCATTACCAACAAAAGACACACCAGCACTCCCCCCCCCCGATCCAGCAGAAAAAAAAAACACGTAGAAAAAATGTCTGTGAGCTGTTCCATCGCCCACCCCAGTGACGCGCACACCCCACACACCCCACACACCCCACACACCCCAGGAAGATCACAAAAAGCACAGCTGAAGGTGAAAGTGACAAAACAAACCCAATGGTATGAACATGACCCACATGTCTGGTATGAACATGACCCACATGCCTGGTATGAACATGACCCACATGCCTGGTATGAACATGACCCACATGCCTGGTATGAACATGACCCACATGCCTGGTATGAACATGACCCACATGTCTGGTATGAACATGACCCACATGTCTGGTAGGAACATGACCCACATGTCTGGTAGGAACATGACCCACATGTCTGGTATGAACATGACCCACATGTCTGGTATGAACATGACCCACATGCCTGGTATGAACATGACCCACATGCCTGGTATGAACATGACCCACATGCCTGGTATGAACATGACCCACATGTCTGGTATGAACATGACCCACATGTCTGGTAGGAACATGACCCACATGTCTGGTAGGAACATGACCCACATGTCTGGTATGAACATGACCCACATGTCTGGTATGAACATGACCCACATGTCTGGTATGAAAATGACGTGTGGTTCATTTCAATTGTTTAATGTTCAGTCAGTGAAGACACATTTACCCACTGATACCAATACATTACATCTGAAATATAAATATACATTTTATAAAATATTTAACACATATTTCATCCAAAATTGATTCAATTTAATTTTATTTATAAAGCCCCAAGTCACAACAGTCGTCCCACAGGGTTTTACAGAAATATATTTATTTATATTTTACATATATTTTACATATATGAAAAGTCCCAAGCATTCCCTGTCCTTAGACCCTCCCCCTGCCCTTAGCTCCTCCCTTGTCCTTAGACCCTCCCCCTGTCCTTAGCTCCTCCCTTGTCCTTAGACCCTCCCCCTGTCCTTAGCTCCTCCCTTGTCCTTAGACCCTCCCCCTGTCCTTAGCTCCTCCCTTGTCCTTAGACCCTCCCCCTGTCCTTAGCTCCTCCCTTGTCCTTAGACCCTCCCCCTGTCCTTAGCTCCTCCCTTGTCCTTAGACCCTCCCCCTGTCCTTAGCTCCTCCTCCTCTGCAAGAAAAACCTTCAAAACCCAGTGGGAAAAAGAAGAACTCTTCAGGAGAGCCACACTGAAGGAGGTGGAAATGTATTAAATTTTTTTAAATCATTTTTAAAGGGTTCGAGGAGGTAGTATTTGAGCCTTGGAACCAATCACACCTTTTACATGTAAAATGTGACTATTTACGAAAAATTCATGGAGGTACCACTGTACTCAGTTATACAAACACAAATGAGTAAAAGATGAAACAGGTGACATTGATTATCAACCATATGTTTATTATAACATCTGTCTAATCTAAATTAATTTAATCTAAATTAATATAATCTAAATTAATCCCACCAAACCAATGTAAATTAATCTAACCAAAACTAATCAAATTAAGTATAATCTAAACTAATCTAATTCAATCAATTTCTTGGCACAGTTACAGCAGTAGTGTCTATAAATATACAGGTGTGTCAGGGTATGAAGGTCATTTTATTTCACTGGTTTCAAACAGTGCTTTATGTCTCATTAATTCAACATCAAACTGCAAAGATCTGAAACTTACCTGAATGACACCGATGACCATGACACAACCACAGAACAGTAGAATGCCCAGGATGTTCTCTGGGAAGGTCGCCATCAGAGAGAACTGCAACAAGAGAACACAAGGTAGAATGGTATGGAATAGAACAGAAATGAACAGAACACAATAGAATAGAACAGAAGATAATTGAATAGAACAGAACCAGACTGGACTCACAGTGTATGGTAGAAAGGTGATCAGCATCATACAGGCCTAGAATAGAACAGAACACAATAGAACAGAACACAATAGAACAGAAGGGAACATCAGTTTTGTCAGATTCACGCCTAAGGATTTTTAACAACCTTTTTTTTTATTAGTTTCAGACCAAACACATGAAGAGAAAAAAACAGGCACTGAACCTTTCTGATCATTGTGTGTGTTTTCTGATAATCTGAATGCACGCACACACGCATACGCACGCACGCACACACACACACACACACACACACACACACACTTTCCTGATCTAATATCTGATCCAAGACAGAAATCCCATGTGACTAAATGTGATCTGAAAGAAACAAAGGAGACAGGAATGCCCAGCATTCCCAGATCATAGTGTTCCCAAAAACTCCAAAAGTTCACAGCTGGAATTTCCAGGAATGCTGGTAATTTCTGGGAATGTCAGGAATTCTGGGAATGTTGGGCATTCTTGGAATGTTGTAAGTTCTGTGGATGTTGGAAATTCTTGGAATTTCGGGAATGTTGATCATTCTGGAGTTACAATTCTGAGAATATTGGGAATTCTGGAATGCCTAGTTCTGGGAATGTCGGGAATTCTGAGAATGTTGAGAATTTAGAAATTTCTTGGAATTCTGGGAACGTCTTGAATTCCTGGAATTCTGAGAATGATGGGAATTCTTGGAATGTTGAAAACTCTGGTGATGTTGTAATTCTTCAAATTCTGGGAATGTTGGGAATACTGGGAATGTTGGGGATTCAGAGAATGCCAGGAATTCTGGGAATGTTGGGAATTCTGGAATTTCTTGGAATTCTGGGAATGTTGGAGATTCCAGGAATGCCAAGAATTCTGGGAATGTTAGGGATTCAGAAAATGCTGGGAATTCTCAAAATTCTGGGAATGTTGGGAATTCTGTGAATGATGGAAATTATGGGAATGCCGGGAATTCTTGGAATTCTGGGGATATTGGGAATTCCGGGAATATTAGGAATTCGGGTAATGCTACGAACTCTGGGAATGTTGGGAATACTAGGAATTCTGGGAATCTTGGAAATTCTGAGAATTTGGGGAATTCCAGGAATTCTGGGAATATTAAGAATTCTGGGAAATTTGGGAATCCTGTGAATTCTAAGAATGTCAAGAATTCTGGGAAAGTTGAGAATTCTGGAATTTCTTGGAATTCTGGGAATGTCGAGAATTCCTGAAATTCTGGGAATTACGAGAATATTGTGAATTCTGGGGATGCCGGGAATTCTGGGAACATCAGGAATCCTTGGAACGTTGGAAATTCTGGTGATGTTGTTATTCTTTGAATTCTGAGAATGTTGGAAATTCTGGGGATGTTGGGAATTCTGTGAATGTTGAGAATTCTGGAATTTCTTGGAATTCTGTGAATGTTGGGGATTCCGGGAATTCTGGGAATCCTGGGAATTTCAGGAATTCATTGAATCCCAAGAATTCTGGGAATGTTGGGGATTCTGGAAATGCTGGGAATTCTGAAATTTCTTGGAATTCTGGGAATGTTGTGAATTCCTGGAATACTTTGAATGTTGGGAATTCTGGGAATGTTGGGAATACTCTGAATGTTGTGAATTCTTGGAATGTTGTGAATTTAGATGTTGTTCCAGTGGTAAAGGTCTTGTGTTAACGGACACTCACCAGGTTCAACAGTGCAAGACAATCATCAATACGAACAATCACCTGAAATAACCTGTGGATCAAACAATCAACAACTGATGCAGAAATACGATGAAATTGTTTGTTACACAACTGAACATGTCAAACAAGTGGATTAGCCTAATTTTTAGTCCAAATATGTGATCAGACTAAAATCAGAATCACCTACAGAGGAACTTTTCAGTCAGATAGAAGAACTGATTTATAGAATATAGATCTGGAACTAATCTGATTGAA
This sequence comes from Siphamia tubifer, assembly GCA_020466265.1. NCBI lineage: Eukaryota > Metazoa > Chordata > Actinopteri > Kurtiformes > Apogonidae > Siphamia > Siphamia tubifer. Next base: position 2,138,034 of record CM035791.1, read on the forward strand.
CTGATTGAACTAATCTTAAAAATTTTAAATCATGAGACAAAAATCCACAATTATGAGATAAAAAGTCTTAATTCCCAGTCACAAAGAATGAATCCATATATAAGTCTTAAGTGCACCTAAAAGTGTGGAAAATACAGGAGTTTAGTTTGTGCAGGACTTGGTGCCCTAGGCGACCGCCTCGTGTGCCTATGCCTAATGTGTCTAGCAGAGGGTAGCTGCTCAAAAAGTATATGGTATATGTGCTGGGTGAGGATCCCTGAGGCATGCCCTTTGCTCATGTGAGCCAGTGTTAGTGGGACAGATGGTCCAGGGAAGGGACAGCTGAGCTCCTGCAGTGGACACCCTCTGGAACTGTCTGATTTTAAGTGTGATGATTAGACGCTTTTATTAGAAATGAGACAGGTTTGTATTTTTTAGTGTGAATGTAAACACTAACCTGATGTGAGCAGCCCAAGCAACGTTTACGATCAGAAACGTCATTAAATAAACACAGATCTTTGTCGACAACAGAAGCTGAACGCTCTGACGTAACTCCTGCAACACCAAAAAAAGTCTACCAGAACTACGGTCAAACATGACTGGTGTGTGTCACTGCTGGTGTGTGTCACTGCTGGTGTGTGTCACTACTGTGTGTGTCACTACTGTGTGTGTCACTACTGGTGTGTGTCACTGCTGGTGTGTGTCACTACTGTGTGTGTCACTACTGGTGTGTGTCACTACTGGTGTGTGTCACTACTGTGTGTGTCACTACTGGTGTGTGTCACTACTGGTGTGTGTGTCACTGCTGGTGTGTGTGTCACTACTGGTGTGTGTGTCACCGCTGGTGTGTGTGTGTCATCTGTGTCAGACATTCACCTCATTATCCTCCACTTTTGTGTGAGCGACAGGTAAAATCTGCAAGAAATAAACAGAATAAGAGCAAAACTCACGGCATAAAACCTATAATAGAATAGGAGAAAAAAAACATTAAACCAGAAAAAACGAAAACAAAAGGTCATGTGATGGTTTAGTGCGCACATGAAAATGCAGACGTTAGCTTAAGGACAACAATCATAATATTTTTTACAAATTAAGAAAAATTAAAAAATGTTCCTGTCGACACTTTGCTTTCACCCGATTACTGACATACTTCTAGATTTGTGTACGACATTTAAAATAATCCAACTGCAATTTATTTTTGTAGTATTATTATTTAAAGTGAAATAAAGGTTTTATCAGTTAAAATAAAAACAAATGAAGGGTTTCTGAATACGTATATGACGTTATCCTCGTGCCACATTTGTGTTGGTGTCGTCATCAATAACAATGATGCGTTCAAAGACAGGACACTGACTTGGTTAACCGTTTCTGTGCTCGTGCCACCTGTGTTGCCGTTTTGAGACTCACCATGACTGTGGCGATGATGGAGATGAGGGCGTCACTGTAGGCTAACAGTCTGTGGGAGGACTGGGTGCTGCTGTGGCCTTCAAGATCCGACCCACACACACTCTCCATCAGGGACTCGGATGCCGTCACCTGCCTCCTTCGCCCCGTCTTCTCCATCTCCTCCTCCACGTGCTGCTCAATGATGTCGCTGTGGTCGTTGTCCTCCATCATGGAGGAGTGAAAAGGCCGCAGAGGACGGAACACACCATGGAGGAGCTGCTGGACGGAGGCGTTTCTAAACAACCGAGTCTGGAGCAGCGGCTGTCACCTGATCCAAACAGGAAACGAGAAACGCTAATGCCTGCCAGCGGGTGTACTGCGCAGGCGCAACATCAAAGATTGTCGATTGAAGAAAAGATGTCATTCAATGTTCGAAAACTGAACCACTTTATGAAATAGTTATTTATGTTGTACTTCACTTGTTCATCTTGCTTTATTATGCGTTTTTATTTATTTGCGTATGTAATTATTTGGGTTTTATATGAAATGTTGAAAATTTATTAAGATAAACGAAGTACCTAGTGTCGGCCAGGTTGTTGAACTGCGCAGGCGCTCCATCAAAGATTGTCGATTGAACACAAAACGTCACACAAAAACAGGAACACTTAATGAAATGGAGTAATGCATGTTATTTATCATTTGTGGTGTTATTTAATTAATGTATTTTTAACATGAACAGTTGAAAATGTATGGGGAAACAAAGTAGCTTGTGACAGCCAGGTTGTTTTGCTGCAGGTGCACCATCAAAGATCATCGCTTGAAGACAAGACATCACTCAATATTTAAAAATAACTTTAGGAAATGCAGTAATTTTGTTTTATTTATGTATTTAATAATTTGGTTTTTTTTTTTAAATATAAAATGTTGAAAATGCAAACAGGACGTAGTTCCAGCCAAGTTGTTCTGTGGAGACGTATCGTCAAAGATCATCCAAGACGTCACTCAATGTTCAAAAATAGAATCCCTGTGAAATATGACATTGAGAGCAGTTATCCTGTGTCCAAACTATTCCACAAAGGGCCGGTGTGGCTGCAGGTTTTTGCAGCATCACACCAGACTGGACTCAATCAACTGATCTCAGTCTTCAGATTTAATTGTTCAAACGGTGAACTCTGGGTTGGTTGGAACAAAACCCTGCAGCCATTTGTGGAATAGTTTGGACACGTCCGTTTTAGATGTTTCCCTCTTCCAGTCATTCTCAGTCTTGTGCAGAGTTGGATGTTTGGCTGATCATTTGAATCAGGTGTGTTGAAGTGACAGATCTAAAACATGCAGGGCAACTTCAGAAGGTAAAAACCCAGTAGAGAAGAGAATGGTCTCATAATTCTGCATTTTTTCTTTTTATACTTATTTATATATCCACTAAACTTGAGCATCTGTGACCTGATCAAACATTATCTACACAGTAACTCAACTTTTAAAGTCTTTATTTCTGGATACTTTTGATTTTTCCTGGTTACATAAGTATTATTCCATCAATGGCAAAAAAATAAATGCATTTTCCTTTTTTTTTTTTTTTTTACTTTTATGACAATTGAGAAGTTCAAAAGGTGGAAGCAACAAAGGAGAAGTACTTCCTTTACTGTAGTGTTTATTTTTCTGTCAGCCTTTTACTCACTACATTTTTGTATAAATATCTGTACTGTATACTCTTTACATTTATATAAATATCTGTACTTTATACTCTTTACATTTATATAAATATATGTACTTTATACTCTTTACATTTATATAAATATATGTACTTTATACTCTTTACATTTATATAAATATATGTACTTTATACTCTTTACATTTATATAAATATATGTACTTTATACTCTTTACATTTATATAAATATATGTACTTTATACTCTTTACATTTATATAAATATATGTACTTTATACTCTTTACATTTATATAAATATATGTACTTTATACTCTTTACATTTATATAAATATATGTACTTTATACTCTTTACATTTATATAAATATATGTACTTTATACTCTTTACATTTATATAAATATATGTACTTTATACTCTTTACATTTATATAAATATATGTACTTTATACTCTTTACATTTATATAAATATATGTACTTTATACTCTTTACATTTATATAAATATATGTACTTTATACTCTTTACATGTATATAAATATATGTACTTTATACTCTTTACATTTATATAAATATATGTACTTTATACTCTTTACATTTATATAAATATATGTACTTTATACTCTTTACATAAATACATTCTCAGAATAGACTAGTTACTTTTTCAAACTAGACAAATGTGACAGTATGAAAGGTCTTATATCAGAAATTGTGACTAAGTACATTATAATTATCCATTTCTTATCTCATGACTTCTCATATTGTTGACTTAAATCTCACAATATAGATTTTGTAAATCTCCTATTTATGGCTTTTCCTAAATGTCCTCCATACCCACAAAACTGAGTACCATGACCCAATAGACATTTTCATTTTTTTCCTGCTTAAGTATTATTTTATCCATAGCAAACAATACATTTAAGAAATGCAGTTTTACTTCATTACAATTGAGAAATTGTACTTTTTTTTTTAACTTCAGTGAAGGAGTTGTCAGTACTTCTACCAGAGTATTTTTTTCACACGAGTAGCTGTACTTCTACTTGAGTACAAAATAGGAGTACTTTTACAACCTCTAATCACAGAACAACTCAAAATAAACAGTCCAGTCCAAACAATTCTTCAATCTGTCAATGTTTATTCTGCTACAAGAAATGGAGGCAAAATGCACAGCCCGGTAAAGGTATACAACCGGACCAACAGTGAAGGGAAATGACGTTATTGCCCCGTTGATTCCCAGTCTAGATTTTTCCCCTCATTAAGGAACTCGATAAAGTGTCAAACTAAAGACAAGCAATCGGTTTAAAGTTTCCTATTAACCATTTAAAACAAAATAAAAATAAAACAAAAATTAAACCTAAAAGCCAAAACAGTACACTCAGAAATGGCCATGCTTTTTTTCCACAAACCAACAGCCTTTTATCCATTTAAAGATTATATAAATATTTCCATCAATGAAAACCAAAGAGCTGGGGTTAGACGGAGACAGAAAACATCCGTTAGGGCTGACGACTTTTACTACGAGCACAGACCTGATGAGCTCTAAGCATGAGACAGAACGATACCACAGCATTAACGACACTTGCATTAAGCGTAGGGCGCCTTAGAGAATTTAAAATTGTTTTTTTGTTTTTTATTTTTAAAGAAAAGAAATTGACCAAATCAAGGCTTTCACAATGTTTACAACAACAAAACACTTACTAATGCAACTAGAAAGATGAGTAAAAAGGCAATGACAGGTAGCGTCGCTTTTCCTTCGGATCGAGAGTACGGAGAAAAAAAAAAAAAAGAGAAAAAAAAGAGAAAAAAAAGGTCTGGTTTTGGATTTTGATCCTACAGTCTGGTCCCCAACAGTTCCCAGTACCTTAGCTCTGTTCACTCACACACACACACACACACACAAACAAACCCAGAAAGTCCCAGTACTGCTCATGTGGAACTTCCAAATTATGGATCATTTCCTATATTTAACCCATAAAATAAAAAAGTTACTTTTTATGTCAGTTCCTTAATGCATTTTCCTTTTTATTTTAATCTTAAGGTTCATTTATTATAATTTATCACCACTTAGTCCGTTATGTTCTGTATTTGTGCATTCTTTGTGATAATCATATTTACTTTAGGGCTGTGGAAATTAAATGTAGATTAATACAATCACAGTTAATCTGATTCAACATTTTAATGCAATTAAATGCAATAGTTTTATTGAAACTTGAATATATAGTCAATGTTTATTCAACACCATATTTTTTTAAGCATACATTTTGAATATTTTATCACTTTTTGGGGTGGATTTTGTTTGCATTTTAGAAAACTTTTTTGAACTTTCATCGCTTTTCCATCTCTTTTTTTGGTGAATTTTAGCTTATTTTGCATGTTTCTCGGTGTATTTTGTGGGAAATTAAGAGTTAAAAAAAAACCCAGAAAACATTCAACAGACAGCGTTTTGATGGAGTTTTCATTTCACTGAAGCGCTTCTAGATTAAAATGCCACATTAACATGGAACATACATTAGTTGACGATTCTGCTAGCACTAGGCTAATGCTAGCACTAGGCTAATGCTAGCACTAGGCTAATGCGTCAAACACATTCAGTGCAGATATATTCACTTCTTGCTTGAATGTTTGCTCAGGAAAAATAAAACGATATAAATTAAAAAGGAATATTTAATTTTTTATTGAAATTAATCCAAAGAAAAACTAATTAATCAGATAGAAAATTTCTATAATTTGATATGATAATCCACAACATCTACATAACTAGTAAAGTAAATATTAGAAAATACATAAATTAGATAATATTGCAATAAAAGCTGATAAACCACATTAATTAATTTGGAAAGAACCACAAATGTCACTGGGTCCTTATGGGTCAAGTAAAAAAAAGTAGGGTGGTGTAAAGGTCAGAGGTGAAATGATGCTCATGTGTTTTGCTCCATTTGTAGGTAAAAGCACAAACAGCAGCTCCTGTGCTCTTCAGGGCGTCGACCACGACCCCCTGGTTCTCCTTTAACCCATAAAGAGCCACAGCTACTTTTGTGGCACTTCCCAAATCCATTTCTCTCCATTTAAACTTGAAGTGATTTATCATATTTATTCTATTATCTACTGTATTTTGTGTGCGTCGCTGAAAATCATGTGTTTTCCTATATTTCAATGCCGACATTTAATTCAGACATTCATACAAACTCATCGTAAATTCAAAGGTTATCATATAAAAACAAAAAGCTGAAGAAAAAGTGACTTTTGTAGTAAAACGTGCTAATAACTGATCATAAATAAAGTGTTTCCATCCACCATCACCCATTCAACTCCATGGGTTTTACTGGTGAGCTAATGTTGGAGGAGAGCGTTTCCATGGTAATTACGGAGCCTCTGAACATCCAGACGGGTCATAGCCATTGACCATAAAAACATGAAGAACTGTACCTTACTTCCATATATTGGTAGGACTAATGGATCAGCAGGTATTACAGTTTGGATCAGTAGATGGTTTGGTCACTGGTTTTACTTTTGTGTCATTTCCAAAATAAATCAGCAAGCAATTAATCACCACATAGTAATACCCTTGCATCGTGTGCATTTTTAGTGAAAACCCTATTTTTTTCCCCCTACATTTACTTCACTGATCATGTAGCTATTCAAAAAAGATTAAAGTTCAGTTAATAACAAAGAAAACTGTAAAAAAAAGTGACTGAACATAAACCCAGTGTTTCCATCCACTGTCACTGATCCAACTCCATGGGTTTTACTGGTGAATCATTGTCGAAAACGACCGTGTTCCCATGGTAACTACAGAGCCTCTGAATGTCCAAATGGGTCATTATCTGATGACCATGATGTATTTTACTTCATATTTAACCACCTTTAAGTGGTTTATCATCATTTATTGTATTATTATCCTCTATATTTGGCATTTTTTCAATGAAAATTTGGCATTTTCCAACATTTAATTCACTGATTATGTAGAGGTTCTGAGCCGCTCAGGTTAAAATTTGAGGATTATTTTCACAAAAATGGAGAAAAGTGAAGAAAAAGTGAATTTTTCAGCAAAATCATAAAATGGTAAGTAAATAGTAACACGTTTAAAATCAATCACAGAATTATTTTAAGGTACTAATAGGTTTAGTGGGTCAGACGTTCTTAACCACTTTAGAGCAGTAGGTGGTTTTAGATGCCAGGTGCTGTTTGGGTCTTTATGGGTTAAAAAGAGTTTCATCCAATTACAGAGCAAGGTCTGAACAGAGAAATATACAACAATGCAAACTTACATTTGTTTCTGCAGTATATGTGAGGATGCAGTTACACTGGTGCATCTATAGCATGAACCCATAATCAAAGAAAAATACATTGGAAGTAAAAAAAAAAACAAAAAAAAAAAACTACTGGATTTTAGGCAGCACATGGGAGACAGCGCAAACCAAAAAGTTTAAGAAGATCTTAAGTGTAACATGTTAGTACATTTATATACACACACATAACTGGAAAATGGATGAGTTTAGAAATTATCGTAATCCTTTTTGTCCTTTTTGCCTTCACCTTCAAAGCTGTCTGTACCGTCACTGTTGTCACGGCGACGCTTGCGGCTGTTCCGGATGTTGAAGCGAGGGTTTATCTGCGGCAGAGGGTCCATACCCAGAACTTTATGAATCTGACGGAACGCCAGCAGCCTCAAAGCAAACTGCAACGACAAAGACACAACAACGTTTTCAACTGGATTCACTTTAGTGCCTTTAATCTGTGGCTCATACTTCATATAATAATAATAATAATAATAATAATAATAATAATAAATAATAACACTGGACAACAAATATTTGTTACTATGGCTGTCAAACTGAAGGCACATTAATCCATCATGTTTAATCTGATTAAAAACAACTCAATGGAACAGTCGTTTTGTTGAAACTGTTGAACACGTTCATTATATATATATATATTTATTTATTTTTTTTATTTAAATTCTTTTTTACACTATTTTTTTGCAGAAGTTTTGGATATTTTATCACATTTTCAGTGTCTGTATTTTAGAAGTTTTTGAATGTTTTGGATTTTTCACCACTTTGTTCATTTTATTTTTCTGTTAACTATTTGCACCGTTTTCTTCAATAGTCATTGTGTTTTTTTCTCTGTTTTTTTCTCTTACTTGCAGCTCAACTTTTGTGGTTTTAATTTATCTTTTTATGTTTTGCTTTTAGTTGACTGGAATAAATCCAATTAAAATCCAAAAAATATTTTAAGTCTTTTTTTTTTGCGCTTCACAGAAGATCATAGAAGATCCAGCAAAAATAAATATTTATCAACTAATATATTGTTTTCACTTATTACTTGCCATTGCATGCTAGACTGCATTTAATTAGATTGGCATCATATTATACAACTTTGAAAACTACACTGATTTCTCCATTAAATATATTTGACTAAATATTAGTTGTACAGTGAAACTAAGGTAGAATAGTGGGCTGTGTACTTGGGCACTTGAGGTAATGTCTTCTCTCTGTTGCTCTCCCATCGTGGTCAGAGTATCTATAGGATTCTTTTCACACGGGTCCACCAGACCTGGTCCACCTGTTCAAACAATCACAACAAAAAAACGTCCGTCATGTTTTTAAGATCAACAGAAGTGGGCTGTAGCAGCTGCACAGGTAACGGTCAATAAGACTGAGGTTTACAAACAGAACGTTTAAAAAAAAAAAAAAAACCCATAAGAGAAAAGCACCAACTGAGTTAAAGTGGTTTAAAGAGTCACTGGATCCTGGAGAGGAATGATAGATTTTGCGCCAACATACGAGTTCAAACCAGACAAAATTCAACTCAAGTGTGCTCGTCAGTGTTATGAAAGCTCATTTTATTTTATGTGTGCATCTCTTCATTTGTATAAATTCAAATTTCAATGTGTATGTGAGACAAATTATGCACATTTGTTTTGTCATGCTTTACTTTTGAAAATAATAAACCTAAAAACAAAAACAGGTGATACCAATGCAAGAGAAGTACTTTAAAATTGTCCCATAAATATTAAATACAGACATTTTACACACACACACACACACACACACTAAAGACCCAGCTAATGAATAATCCAAGTTACTAAAAACCTTTACCCAAATTTTTCGTCTGAATATGAAAGAAAATTCTATTTACAAAATTGAGTCAGGTTTCTGGGCTGTCGCTGAGAAACAGAGTTTGAGCTCCCTCTAAAGATTTTGGATTGGGTTCAGGTGTGGAGACTGGCCGGGCCATGCTAGAACCTTGATATGCTTCTTATGGAACCACTCCTTGGTTTTCGTGGGTGTGTGCTTTGGGTCGTTGTGGTGTTGGAAGACCCAACCACGACCCATCTTCAATGCTCTGACTGAAGGAAGGAGGTTATTCCCCAAAATCTCACAATCCACGGCCCCAGTCATCCTGTCTTTAATGCAGTCCACTGGTCCTGTCCCATGTGCAGAAAAACACCCCCAAAGCATGATGCTACCACCCCCATGCTTCACAGTAGGGATGGTGTTCTTCAGATTGTACTCTTCATTCTTCTTCCTCCAAACACACTTAGTGGAATTATGACCAAAAAGTTCCATCTTTGTCTCATCTGACCACAAAACGTTCTCCCATGACTCCTCTGTATCATCCAAATGGTCATATGTAAACTTAAGACAAAAAAAAAAAAAAAAGATGGGCCTTGACATGTGCTGGTTTAAGCAGGGGAACCTTTGGTGCCATGAATGATTTCAAATCATGTCGTCTTAGTGTATTACCTACAGTAACCATGGAAACGCTGGTCCCAGCTCTTTTCAGGTCATTGACCAACTTCTGTGGTGTAGTTCCGGGCTGATTCCTCACCTTTCTTAGAATCATTGAGACCCCACGAGGGGCTCCACTCCAATTGAGATTGAGCGTCATGTTTAGCTTCTTCCATTTTCTAATGATTGTTCCAACAGTGGAACTTTTTTCACCAAGCTGTTTGGCAGTGTCTCCGTAGGCCTTTGCATCTTTGTGGAGGTGGACAGTTTAGTCTGTGGTGTCTTTGCTCTTTACCATGTTACAAGTTAAAGTCTTACTGATGGTATGGGGTGGACAGGTGTCTTTCTGGAGCTAACCACCTCAAACAGGTTCATCTGGTTCAGGATGATACATGGAGTGCAGGTGGACTTCTAATGGGTGGACTAACAGGTCTTTCAGGGTCAGAATTCTAGATGATACACAGCTGTTCAAATACTTATTTGCAGCTGTATCACACAAATAAATCGTTAAAAAAAAAATCATGCATTGTGATTTCTGGATTTTTCGTTTTAGTTCATCTCTCTCACAGTGGACATGAACCTACCATGAAAATTTCAGACCCCTCCATGACTTCCAAGTGGGAGGTCTTGCAAAATAGCAGGGTGTTCAAATACTTATGTTCTTAACTGTGTACACACACACACATATATATATTACTGTAAACATAGTGTAACTGCAGAGTGAAGCCTGTTTGTTTCCCCATGAACTGCATATTTTTAGTGTAAACACAGTCTAGTGTACAGGAGGAAAATTAATAATCTGTGTAACACCGTTCATACAAGGATTGTAGCTCCAAGTGTTTCACATTGACAAATTTACAAGATATAAAATATAAGTTCATAAAATGCTTAAGGCAGAGGTAAAAATCAGAAATGAAAGTGCAAGAAAATAACATTTTCACAAATGTGCATGTGCAGTAAGTCATTATATACAATTATAAAAATCACAAAAGTCCAAGAAAACAAAATGCTATGCAGTAAGTGATGAAGCATAACATTTCAATAACATGTGAGACCCAGGGTTAGGGTTCGTGACCCCGTTTTTTTAATCTCCCTTCAAAGGCCAATGTTTTTCGTTTGGCTTTAAATGTATTAATTCTATTAAGAAGGTTGTTCTTACCAGGGAGTAAAATCCCAGAGGAGATACATTCAAAGACTCGTCTTAGAGCGTCACCTGGACTGAGCGGTGCAGAAGCGCTGCTGATGGCCTTCTCTACCAGCAGCTCCATGGCCTGAACACACAAGAGTAAAGATCTGAGAAAATACACACATACACACACACACACACACACAGTAGGGGAACAAAGGCCAATGTCCAATTCATGGAATACTGATCACAAGTAAATCAGGACACACACCTAAAGAGTTTAATCATAAGAATCATTTTTATTATTAATCTGTTACAGACCACACATACGAAGGCAAAAAATAAAATGGGGTCAATATCCCAGTGTTCATCAGGTCGTCACAGCTGTGATGTCTGTTAGCAACAAAAGGAGTCATTCAATAGAAGACTGTGTTTTTAAAACAGTGTGAATGGTATAGGAAGCCCCCAAAGCTCTTCTGGGGTAACATGCGACTGAACAACAGTGAGTAAGTAGGTAATGACATGTTACTGTGGTTAAAGATGTTAATGATACGCAGGAGGTTGGTGGTAGAAACTAATATTGGATCAATTACTTTCTTTGATCTGGATTGAAACTGAACTCTGAATAAATGGGAAATTAAATCTGTTGAACTGTGGGAAGAGTAGTGATTTTAGTGACAGACTGGAAAAAGAAAGAAAGTTGTAAACAAATTGTTTACAAAAGACAATTTTTGACAAAGTTATACATTTTGTGCTTCGATCTAATGAATCAATCAGAATTTAAATCCATTGAGAACTGAGGGAGAAGAGGTTTTAGTGAATTGTGGATGACGGACGAAGCGCGACGGCTCATCTGACTTCGTCCAGATGAGCCAATAATAATAATAATAATAATAATAATAATAATAATAATAATAATAATAATAATAATAATAATAATAATAATAATAATGCACTGAACAGTTTTGATTGTACTGTGTGTGTGTTTCAATAATCTGAACACACACATAACAATTCTGTCTCAACATCAATCTAGAATTTGGTCCCAGACAGAAATCGAACATGATCCAAAAAGCAGGAAGAAAAAAAAAAAAACATTTTGCAGATACAGGTGAAATTAAACAAAATGCTGGTGGGTAACTGACAAGGACATGAAACATTTTTAATTTGCCAAATGAAAATAATCATCATTTAATGATTATGTTCATCTGATTTGTCTGTAGTTGATCCAGATCAGGTTTGTCTTATTTTGAAGTTTGCATCTGTTTAGGAGAAAATCAGGACAAAAACAGCCTGATTATCTGTAAGTGCGTACCCCACCTAAAAAAACTAATTAAAAAACAGTGACACGGAAATGGATAACTCAGGTAAAGTTCGTCCCCGTTAGGATGGACGGCCACAACGCTGGACATTTAACACCAATAGAAAACAAGTGCATGTGTTGACCATCACAGAGGTTCAAGCCAAACATAAACACTTTCAAACACAGTCTTTTTTTGGCTCAGTTCAAAAACTGTTGAAGTTAACTGGTTTTCACAAATGTACTGTTAAAGTCAAGGTACCATTTCTTTCTTCATGCAGCTTTTAAATAGAGTCATGAGCAGGTTTGTCAGCGGTGCACTTACCCATCCCGGGAAGGCTGACCACGTGGGGACTCTCTGACAGAGGTCTCGCAGGATTCGGATGATAATCACACAGGACTGGAGTCCGTTTGCTCTAGCCTTTTGATACAGTAAAGTTAGGTGAACACAATGACCAAGAGTGACGGGAGATGGACCAAACAAGGAGATGAGTTCTGTCATAGAGGTACAAACACTACTGTGCATAATGGAAGCTCGAATATGGTTTTGCCGTGTGTGAGCCATAGCAGTTTGCTCTCAGCTGCCATTCCCAGTAGTCTTGTACCTCACAGTTAGTAAGGGAGCTCAAAGTTTGCAAGATGCACAAGAAATGAGGACATTCCTTGCCATCTTCTAAACCCTGACTCCACATGTGTCCAGGTATCTCACAAACAGGTACTTAAAGTACAAGAGTAAACCTGAGAGGAGTATAGGGACTGAAAGAGCCAAGGAAATCTGCTTCTGTTTGTCTGGGGTTTTGCTTACGCAGCAGAATCACAGGAACAACCCAGATATTCCTCTTTCCTCTCAATCCCCATTCTACAAAAATATAGAATAAAAACAATACAAAGTTGCACAAAAAGCACTTCTTGATGGCACAACCTTGTGCAAGTTATTGTGCAGCCTTATGGAATTACATGTAACTACAATGCAATACTGCATTAATATTGAGAAGAGAATACAAGGATGCCAGTTCCTTAATCTGTCAGATAGGGATGATATTGCATTTATGAAGAGTATGTATGGTTTGGAATTAACCTGATCATTATTGTTGTAATTGACATCCTTGAATATTTGTTTTTAACACAATCATAGTTCTCCTGGTTATTATAAAATAAAAAACCAAATGGGTAGAACACAAATAAATGATAAACAAATAAATAATGCATCTCATAAGGCTACAATAAAAAAAGTAAAATGATGTTCCGAACCTGGAACCACTTAGCGTGGCGCAGAGCAGCCAGAGCGTCAAGGCATATTTGTCTGTCCAAGACGTCCGCTGGATCTTTCACCATACCCGAGGTTACATCTAAAAATGGATTTGAAGTGTCAAAATGGTGATGAGGAATGGGTGTTTGACCAGGTCAGCAAGGCTGGCAAAGAACAAACACATTGCCACACATACCAAGGATTTCTTCCAGTGAGACCCTGCTACTACTTGGCATTTTGTAATGTCAAACTTAAAGGAAGACAAAAACCAACATGTCAAAGTAAATAAATAGGCCTAAATTATTATTTGGTCCTCTAATAGGTTACTGACTGCTTATATAGTGATAATCAAAGAGCAACAGTGCCGCTGAAATAAGGCGGTAATGTTTATGAAGCCATTACTATTTTATCAGGTTATGCTGTAGAAAATTCTCATCCCTCTGTTAAAGTAACAGACATTTTAGGAGATTCCCTTTGACAATTCAATGCTAATATTATAATAAATATTAATGCAACTGATGATTTGAGGAAAAGAAAATAAGAAAAAAAAAAAAGAAATGCCTAGTAAGGAGTGACCTGATAAAAAAGTGGCATGGCTAAAGTAGGTGTGGCAAGGTTTTTGGGACATGAGAAAACCTTGGTCAAAAATCCTTCCAGAGCTATTGGGCATTATCAAACCTCTGATGGGAGACGACTGCTAGAAAATGGATTTCATTTTGTTCCAGAGGAAGGTCGTTCTGCTGATTGGTAAATATTACTACAAATACACAAGAGGCAGTAATGGGTGCAAAGAAGAGAACATGATAACTACCAGCAAACAGAGGGGTTAGGATATAACTGCATGCAGCACCAGTAGGTTGGAATAAGAGCCCAACAGTGGTGGTGTACCAGAGACTGTACTCAGGTCCAGACAAGGATTCCTCTGTCATTGCCTTCGTTCCTTTCCTTTTACAATACTCCCCTAAGAATAACACCTGATTGTTTTTGTTTTGAACGTCAGTGTGTTTCTGTGTCAGGTTTTAGTTTTCAATTTAAAACAAAAAGAAAATTATCCTTGAAATGAAAAAAAAAAAAGTTAACTGGAGGATACTTCCATTTTTGCTGTAAATCTTCTAAATTAATCCACATCGAGTCCAATTGTGCATGTGTTTGTTTGTTTGTTTGTTTGCATGTGAAAGAAAAATGCCAATCGACTCAGGGGAGCACTTCAGAGCAGGGGACCTCAGCATGGTGAACGTTTCACCAGAACACAAAAGATTTGTTTCCTGTGGGAAAATGATGCATTTCTTCTACCTAGCCATTTGGGATTCTGATCTGCCTCAGGCCAGATTTGTTTTTTAATTAATTTATTAATTCTTTCATGTAAAATTTGGGGAAGAGAAGCACCACTTGATGTTTCTTCTATCTTCTGAAATTACTTTATCGTCATTGTATTTTTGTGTTGGTTCAGTTTGGAGACAGTAGGCTGGAAATGTTTGATTATAAAAGTGGAAAACAGAATCCCCTAGAACACAGGAAACAAAATAGAATCTCACCTAAGAATAACTAGGCTTAAACACAATGCAAACAATGATCATGCTTTGTTTTTTTTTAAAGGATAAAAGATAGCATTTGAGAGGGAAGAGTTACATAGCAGAAGGCCTAAGAGCAACACTGCTGGCACTTGTCCCTTTGATTGTTCTCCTTTGGGGCTCACACCTCACACCTCTGAAACCCACGTCGGCTACAGAATTAACTGATCCACTCCCAAGGAAGTGTGCCAAATAAAACGGCAGAGGAGACCGCAACAACTGACCAAATCTGGCCTCGAACTTCCAGGTTTCTTCCGTTTGGTTCTGAACATCTAACGTGTGTGTATGACAAAGGCAAGGATGACTGAAATCAAGTGTTTCATGTGCCAGCAGGAGTGTGCTCTTCAGGTTATCAACGGACATTAAAACCAGTTTCAGAGGGAAGTAGCAGAAAGACAAGAAAAAAAATAAATTTGAAAAAAATAAAGAAACAGTGCAAATGGGGAGAAAAGAACAAAAAAAAAAAAAATCCACGGTGGGTTTTCCAACCTCCATCCCGGCCATTTTCCTCTCTGATAACAGGTGACGTCAACGTGATTGTCACTTGCATCTTTGGCTCAGAACAAGATGTGAGAATGATGGCAGCTTCCTGGATAGATCCCTTGACCTCATACTTTTCAGGTGTTACCATCTGGGAACAAACAGTGTACATCTTATTATTTCCAGTCAGTCATGCAGAAGAGTAAGATGGACAGTATTTGACAGACAAGTCAGGACCAGTGGAGTTTGTGATGTGGTGTCTTCAATGGCCACTTTATTAGGTACCAACGTTACTGCATATAGGTAAATGTTCTGCACTTCTATAATTCTGTTCCACCTTCATGGTTCAAAGCTCTTTACATTAGCCTCACATTCATACACCAGTAGGTTCTAAGGTTCTGTCAGTCCTACTGGGAGACTAACAAAGGGTTCAGCGGACACTTGAACATGTGGACAGCTAGAGCCGGGACACGAACCGCCGACCCTTCAGTCATTGGACAACCCGCTCTACCAACTCAACAGCCGCCCCTGTTATGCAATGACTGAGGTAGGAAACCCCAGTCATTGCTCTGCTGCTGTCGTTTCTGGTTTGTCTTTTTTGCCTGCGGGCTGTTACCCTTGCGCCCACTTGGCAGGTTCCTATTGGTTAGAACCTACTATATAAGAACTCACAGTTCCTGGACTCTGGTTCGACTTCCTGATGGAAGGCTTGAAGCCAAAACGGTTAGAAAAGTTTCTGTGGTCTACAAATTGACTGTGCCGTGTTAACGAATGCATTTTAATGTTTAAAGAGAGTACGTTGGGGAGTTTGTTTTTCCAGTCCAGTTTTCTACATTACACATCCCTTTTCCCAAAGAGCACATCAAACATACTCAAGCATTATTTTCCATGGATTTTCATTTTTTTTTGTCTGATTTGTCTTAGTTTTCTGCCCACAATGGTTTTGTTAACCATCACTTAAAACAGAAAATGTCAAGGGTCATGTAAAAAGAAACAAAAAAAAAAAACAAGGAAAGCTCAGGGTGATTTTTTTTTCTAAAACTGCAAAATATAAAAGGAATAATTTAAAAAAGGTATATATTTAAGGCCAGAATGCCTATGGTATCTGTTCAGTTTACCATTAGTTTTTTTTTTAGAAAAACAACCAGTGCTGCAAATTCAGATACTTTGCAATGAACACAAAGTTGTGTAACTCAGCTCCACTGGCTAAAATCATTCTCAATATCATAACAGACCGTTCAATCATGGACTGTTGATAACAGAAGACTGGTATATAGTGGTATCTGATCAGTAATACTGCCACCTACTGGTAAGAGGAAGCAAACATCTGATGTGAAATTAGAAGTTTGCTTTAACATGATGTCACATTGTACACACTTGGGTGTTCTTTAGAGTGTGAGAGAGTGTGTGTGTGTGTGTGTGTGTGTGTGTGTGTACACACACATAAACACCATCAACCCATGGAAAATATGAGAAATACCACATGCAGGTACCTATTAGAGTGGCCACTGAAGTGATTACATCTGGTAATAATAATAAAATTAAATTTAAAAAACATTGTGAAACTAGTACTGTTAGTTGTTTTGGGAGGTGCTCCACAATGCGGGTGAGAAGACCCTTTGTGGGCTTCTCAGAGCAGAGCAGAACCAAGTTGACATTCTTGTCCCCACGAAGAAGCAAGCCTTTGGCGAGGACTCCCACCCTCATCACTCCTTTCAGGGCTCTGCACAATTATACAAAACAACAAACATGTTACAAATGCATTCATATGCAAAACCGTAAATTAAGATTTAAAAAGATGAAAGAACTAAAAACTATGGTGAAAAAACTAAGTGTTTTCTTAACTGACAGACAGACTGGGAACTATGAGAATGAATCATTCCAGTTGTTTAAACAAACAATCCTAGTAAAATATCAAGTTCCTCCATCTCCCAGTGTGATAAGACAAAACAGTGGTCCCTCGTTTATCGCCGGGGTTCTAAAAATAACTGGCAGTAAATGAAATGGGCTCAGTAGGATTTCCATTTCAGGACAGTTCTGTGGTCCACCATGTTAGCCATGTTCAGGTGCTGGTGCATTCTGCAGGCACTGCCTGCTCTGTTCCTGTGCGTTGGCGTGTGCAGCGAGTGTGGGGGAGAAAAAGAAAAGAGCACGGCTGTTTTATCGTTTGGGTTCAGAAGTTAAGTTGTGTGTTCTTGCTGTCGAGTCAGTGAATAAACCCTAAAACTACTGGAACAGTCGCCCACCGAGGGTTATTATAGGACTGACCTTACACTACCTGGTTGTCATAGCGATATTGCAGTACCTGGTCGTCATAGCGATATGGCGTGTTACTTCCCTGTCGTCTGTTCAGCAAATTGTTGATGAACTTATTACCCTTTGTCTTGTCTGAATTTTACGTCTGCCACCAAAGACTGAATCTCCTGGAGTGACCATGATGTAGTATTATGGGCCATCATGTGGATAAATGTACCCGATATAGTTGGTGTCAACTTCCACCTCTGTATTTCATATTTCATCTGATGTGTATATACGTCATAGTTCAGTATCACTTGGAACCTGGGTGTGATTTGCCAGGATGAATCAGGATGCAGAACACAATACATGTTCATAATCTAACAAAAACATGCAAGATTACAGTAAAAATATAGAATAAAAAAATAAAATCAGCAAAACAGAAAGACTGCACGGGGTGAACAGCGTTCTAGTGAGGGAACGCTGCATGTCAGTTTCCACTGGGTTTAGGGAACCATATGTTGGCCGAGCAAAACTATGCAGTACATTAAAACTTCAGAACAAATGCACGACACTCGTTCGCTGTGACAGTGTGCAGCTGACCATGCTGAGAAGAAAGGCATTTTAATGTTTCAGAGAGTGCCCTAGTGTTTTCTTTCCATTTGTCATCTATGCATTAGCCGTGTACTGAAAGAAAAATGCTGTGAATGGATGCAGAACCATACCGATCTTTAAGAGGGTCTTTTTTGTCTTTTTCCTCCTCCTTAGGCTTATCCTGGTCGGTAATTATGTCCGAGACTAATTTCAGGGCACGTTCAGTGATTGACACAATTTTCTGGATGGACTGAAGCTCATCTTCTGAAGGGTAGATGGCTGCATGCTTGGTCATCACGTAGCGGTCGTCTGAAGAGTCAGGACGACGTTGGGGCTGAGACCGAAATAAAACATTATGTTTAAAAAGGTCCTTTTAACAACACGTTTCTACTATCCATCTATGGTCCTGCTCCAACACATCTGATTATCTTTTATCAGGCTTCAGCCGAGCTTGATGAACTTATTTGAATCAAGTGTGTTGGAGCAGGGCGAGATCTAAAACATGCAGGACAGTGGGCCCCGAGGACCAGGGTTGAAGACCTCTGGTGTAGAGTACACAGATGAAACTGCAATAGCATAAAGACCTACCACAAGACCCTGAGGCTGTGGGCCTGGCATTCCAGGACGAACCCCAAGTAGACCAGGAGGGCCAGGGGGGCCAGGGGGCCCCTGATAGGCTCCGTCCGGTAGACGCCGCCTCTCATCCCAGTGATGCTGTTCTTCCTCCATTCGTCTCCAGTACATGTCCTCTTCATAACGCCTGAAGATGGAAAGCACATTGTTATGCATGACTAGTTTTAAATGCATTTACAGAACATGTACTGTATGGACTTATACGGTTACAACATGAAATTCCAATTCTCACTGATGATTTCAATCAAAATGTTTGTAGAATCAGTGGAACACTGTGGAAAACAGCTCAGACTGACATGAATTTGCAGGAATAGAAAATGTCATTGAAATACTTTAGTATAGTCTGCTCCTTTTATTGTACACCACCTTCTGGCCACATTATGCATCCTACTTTCAAACTCTTTTATAGAAACATGCGTACTTCATCAATTAAATTTTTTGGTAGTTTCATTTCAATGAATCATGATTAAAGATTCCTTTTTAATCTATTAGTTGTATTTAATTTTGCATTAGCAAACAGATTCAAGAAAGAAGGGAATGTATCTGCACTTAAGACATTTGTCTGAGCTGGATAATGCATTAGCCTAGCGCTAACTTAGCCAAGTGCTAGCAGAATCCCCAACTAACATATGCTTCATGTTAATGTGATATTTTAAGCTGAAAGTGCTTCAGTGACAAGAAAACTCAGTCAAAATACTTTGTCTGTTCCATCTCTGGAGTTCTTTTAGATTCAAATTTCTCACAATATATACACACAAAAATGTGAACGAAAAATGCAGTAAATAGGTAAAAGCCACTAAAATAAAACGCTACCACAAAAAAAGCAATGAAAATCCAAAATCTATTCAAAATCTTTTATAAAAACCCACCAAAAATGTCAGAAATATCCAAAAATATGAATATATTTGCAATTAATATGTTGAATTCAACACTTCCGTTTCAACAAAACAGCTGCTCCATCTAATTGCATTACAATTCTTAATCAAATCAATCCCGATGATGGACTAATCTGTTAATTTTGACAGCCCCATCCATTTTATGTTCCAACTCCCTTAATTCCCCTTTGTAGACAGGTGACCATCTTCGAGCAGCTCCATGACACCACATGGGTGAAGGGGCTCAGCTTCTCACGGGCTGCATTTTCATATATTTCAAGATTTCTTCTTTTTCCCACTGGGTTTTGAAGTTTTTTCTTGCCGAGAAGGAGGGTCTAAGGACAGGGGATGCCTGGGACTTTTCATATATCTCTGTAGTTGATTGTGTTTTTGTAAAGCCCTGTGAGACGACTTTGTTGTGATTTAGGGCTTTATAAATAAAATTTAATTGAAATTGAATAAATGTTAAAGTCTACTGAGCAAATGAAAGGTGAGATGCTTTTCCTGTAAACCTGAGAGACACTAGAACAGATACCAGATAGGTGTGAAAGCATCAGTCCTACCGCATTTCCATCCTCCAGCGCTCCTCCTCTTCTCTCCTCCTCCAGTACTCTTCTTTCTGCATCTGCTTCCTCATTTTCTCCTCTTGGATCTTTCGGGCCCGAATGCTGGGCTTCACCTCCACCTGCAAGTCTGGGTTCACCTTTTTCTACAGAATGAATGGTGTGAAAAAAATTTAAGCTCCAATCAGAAGACAAACAAGTCAAATTAAGGAATATACGACGAGGATTTTCATGTTGCCAGAATTCACAATGAATGACACTGACATTACAATGAAAAGGGCACCTATCTGTACTTTATTCTTTTAGCAAATAAGCATTAAATTCTAACCGCCCTCTGGCGGTCATCCGGGATTCATAGAACTGTAGTTACATACGTAACTTTCATTTTAAATCATTCACTGAGAGTTTGGGCAGGCTTTGTGAAATACTCCACAGAACAGTGTGTACTGGAATGGTGCAGGCGCAGGACGGGGGAGGGAACAGGGTGTGCAAAGAGCCAATTTGTGTTTTACTGTAAAATAGTAGTAGCTAGGCAACACATTTCTTGCAAAAGATTGGAATTTATTTTTTCGTGTGCTCATGTGAATCACAGATATTCCCGACAATGGAATATTCTATCGTATGAGCACTGTGTTCCAAGTCCAGTCCAGCGCAAACACACAGGAATGCATATGATGAAAATAAAGAAGTGACAGGACACAGTTCCGGTGTGTTCCAGCCCACTTCAAGTACTGCTCACATCCAAGTCCAGCTATTGTCAATAATCAAGCTAAGGATGTAACTGGAGTTTCTGAGAAATCTCAGTTTACACGTGCAGCCAGAGTCAAATAACACTGGTCTAAGGTCAAATACTTCTGGAACCAAAATAATGAAATGTTCCCACATGTGTGTTAATGATAAAGAAAACTCAAGTCTTAAATAATGATTAGATCAAGTTTCAAAGATAAGTCTGGACTCAAAATGTGAAATTCTTAGAATAAACAAGAGAATAAGTTCGAGTCCAAATGAATATTGTTCTCAGCTCTATCTTTAAACACTGTCTGCACATTATGATCCATTCATTTTACAGGTTCTTTCTAGTGGAATATTTACTAATTCATTGTATAGATGTACATAAACCAGCATATATGTGGAACAACACACCATCATATATATTAAAAACGTCAACTAACCAACACTAAAGTCATTTGTTTTGTGATTCATCTGATTAAAGTATGTAAGATTTAACGCATAAAATGTCTGA
This sequence comes from Siphamia tubifer, assembly GCA_020466265.1. Lineage (NCBI taxonomy): Eukaryota > Metazoa > Chordata > Actinopteri > Kurtiformes > Apogonidae > Siphamia > Siphamia tubifer. The sequence goes on from CM035791.1 coordinate 2,159,667, forward strand.
AGAAGACTTCCTGGGAAAAAAGTCAATTGTAAAGCAGAGTCTTCCTATATTTAGGTTAATGCAATAATTTTTCCATTCATTTGGTTATTCTACTCATTTTTTTTATGTTGTATTCCATGATAAGATGTATTTTTTAGCTGATGAAAATATATTAAAATTCTCTAAAGTAAAAAAAACAAAAAAACAAACACATTGTCAGGTACCAACCTTGTACTGTAGGCGATGCCTCCGACCTTTTAGATGCATTTCCTTTGCATTTGGATCATTGAAACTACATTCACACAGCTTGCAGTGGAAGCGGATGACCTTTCCTTCATCATTCCGTACCTACAAATGTTTTCATAAGGTTAGGATCATGACTATCTGAGTTTCTGCCAATTCATCATCAGCTGCACAATACCATGCAAAACACTGAAAACTACCTCCTCCAAAACTTTCAAAGTTCAATTTCCAGTCACATTTGAATCCATATATTTGGGGAAAGAACACATTCATAGGATACACTCACTGTTCACATCATTCAGTATGTACACTGGTTTTTACCTGTTTTTCTACAAGTTGTCTGAACCCATTTATGCTTTTAAACTAGTTTGTTCCCAAAGGATGGACAAAAAATACATAAAAAAATGGAGGAGTGGACAGAAGTTATATACAGGACATCTATAGGATGGACAATTTGACTTCCATTGTCAGACTGGATTCAGGAAAAAAAAACAAAAAACAAATACCCTAAAAATTGGGTTAATTTTCTAACACAACTAAGCACTGATTTTGCACACACACACACACACACACACACACACACACACGCACGCACACAATTATTAATCCTTAAGGAAACTCTGAACTCCATTGGTCACACATACACAAGTTTTAATAGTTGCCATAAAGAGATAAAAAAGAAATTAAATTAATTATCTAAAAAGTGACAAGAGCCCTAAAAAACAAAAAAACAAATGAGGCCTAACCAGAAAGAAAGAAAAAAGCTACTCATACAATAAAAACACACACTATAAATCCATGTAGACTGATGGTTTAAATATTCAATGATCATCTTATTCAGGGGAAAAGAACAGAATGCAGAAGATACCCATTTCCCTTCTTGTATATTTTAGCTTGTTTTGTTTATTTGTAATATTTCTGTCCCTGTTTTGAGTAGGGTTTTTTTTTCTTTACGTATAAAGAAGTCAAGTAATTTATGTAAAATCAGGTAGAACTGACTGGAAAAAAATTATAAAAAAGATAATTACAAACAAAGTAAACTACCTCCTCCACATAGTCATGGCCGACAGGCTGGACGTCGCTCTGCAACGCAGCGAGGGTGGAGGTGGAAAGAGTCTCGGATATCTCCATCTTGGAATCTTGAGTGCCTGCAGAGGAGCCGGCAGCTTTCGGAGCATCTGCTTTGACTTCATCTAGCTTCGCAGTCGTCTGCAGTTTATTTCCACCTGCGTTAGAAAGGAAACTATTTCATTAATAGGGGAACTCAAGGGCACATGGTTTGTGTGCTGCAGCACACACTTACTTTATATTACAATACTTTTACAAAGTAGGAATCAACAGCACTAGCACATCAGTGCACATACGGTGAGAAAATGTTTTAACACTAGGGCTGTCAAATGATTAAATCGTTCTAATTACATTAATTACAGGGTCGCTTTGGACCAATCCTTATCAAAACACTGTCAATTAAAAATAAAGAAATAAATAAATGAATAAAATAATACATTAAAATAAATAAAAGTAAGTATTTAAAATAAAGTTTTTAAAAAACACCATGTCAATTGACTGTTCTGTCTAAAGAGTTCTTGTCCTCCAATTTCCCACAAAATACACAAAAAAAATGCCAAAAAAAGAAAATAAAAAAAAAACATTAAAAAAAACATGAAAATACCCAAATCCTACACAAAAATATGTATATGAAATGAGCATGCTTATTAAACAGATTCAACAAAAAAACACAACCTCTAAAGTGTTCCATTTAAATGTGTTACAACTTTTAATCAGATTAATATGGGTTAATTTTCAATCTCATGGTAAAGTCAAGTCATGGTAAAACATGAACATTTAAAAAAAATTGATAGAAGTTTCTAAACCAATGTTATAAGGAGCTATATTTGCTGGTTGGGGCCTTTTGAAAATAAATAAATAGTTGCTAGGGTAGTCTGAAAAGTTGATAAATCTGGCAACAAAAGTGTAACACAGGACTCTACTAACCAACAAAGTTGATCTTGGGCGTGTTGACCTTTTTCCCCGCTGCTGTAGAAGCGGCAGCAGAAAGACTGTTTGTCAATGGGCTCTTGGTGCTCGCCACGCCACTGCTGACGATGTTAACCGGTTTCAAGTAGGAGGTGGATGTTCCAGAGGAGGAGGATCCAGCCGAACACAGAGAGGTAGTGGTGCTGGTGGTGCTGAGGGTGGAACTGGTGGTCTTGCTGGAGGCTGTGGTAGTGGAGGACAGTGTCTGGGTCACCATGCTGGGCTCCGTAGACGGAATGGGTTTACCAAGTTTAGTGTGAAGCTTCACAACCTGGAGAACAAGACAAGTGGGGACAGAGAAACATTTAGTCAGTTTAGGTTTCCACCTGGTGTATGTGTAAAGTCCTGCTGTTTACACTTTCAGTATTTTAGGAAAGACATTTTCACTTTGAAACAATATAAAATAAAAAATATTTCAAAACATATCAAGTTTCGTGCATTGTATGCACTTTGACCCACACTAATAATCAAGTAATGTCCAAAATAAAAATATCTTTGTATTTTTTGCAAAAACAAAAATGTTTTTTGGTGCTTTTAAACAACCTGTATGACATAAAATACTTAAACAAGTTATGAACAAGTAACATATTGTTCAGTCCACAATGCACAACGCTTACTTTCAAAGTGAAAATAACTCTCCCAAATATGTGGAAAGTGTAAACAACACAAAATTGTCGGCAAAACCACATGTGAAAGGGCCAATGCTGATGCATCGTCAACCCTTAATATACGTCACATGTAGTTGTTGCTTCTGTAAGTGTGTCATGTGTGGGACAGTACGAACAGCTGCACCTTTTTGCCACTGGACACATGTACAAACTTCCTGGAACAAAGCGTGCAGAAGCAAACGCCTGGCTCTAACTTCTTACACCAACTGTTAAATGTTTCACCATGTCGTCTCTTCAAGCCATTTATTCTTCAGACCTTTACTTACAGCCAAGGCCTTTTCCCCTGGCTTCAAATATGCCATCGTTCTTACTCCATGAAGTGTGGCTCTGCGCTCTCACCATCTCGCACTCTCCACCGCCTTTGAGGACTGTTTTGTTAAGACCCGCCCAGTTGCATTTCTGAGTTTCAGAACTAGAGAGCTGCACTTCTTTACCATTATTGGCAGAGAATGACCACCTACGAAAGCCATGAAATAAGTGCATGGGTTCAATTGATTTTTTTTTTTTTTTTTTTTTAAATCTCTGCAGGCCAGAAATCCAGTACAGGGCCTGAGTACTTTAATCCCAGTTATCATTGTGAACACATTTTGGTGGATAACCTTTGACCTACATTCACCAAAATTTTATGCATCCATTTTGGACCACCTCGAAACTTTCCTGATAATTTCATGGAAATGGTTCAGTAGTTTTTACAAAAAGTTTGACAAACGGACAAAACAAACAAAAAAACAACAACCAAACCCCTTTTGGTGGGTGGGGTACTGAAAAAAATCCAAAACATTATAAGGGGAGTTGCGGTTCCGACGTGCTCTTATCCATACCTTTTGGTGCTTGGCTCCACGGATGTGGGCAGCGTAAGCGTCAGCCCCAGTACAGGAGACGTCACACAGTTCACAGCGCAGCTGGTTCTGAGCGCTGCGAGCCAACGCACCCCCAGCGCTGCTGCTGCTGCTGCTGCTGCTCTGGGAAACCTTCAGCGCCGCTTCCTTCTTCTTGTGCTTCTGACCCTCCAGATGCTCCTTATAAGTCTGGTCCGTTCAGTGATGGAAGCACAAACACACATTAGTTGGTATTGGGAAAGGAAGAAATAAAATGTATATCCTCCTGAGACCCAGGGGGGAAAAAAAATAAAAAATTATGTTTTGCTCTTCTGATTTTTTTGTACGATAACTTAAGTATTATGGTTGAAAGGATCATGGTCCTACATTTATTTTTTTCTAACAGTATATATATTTTTTTTTTAAATCAAATTTCCCTGGTAGAGGACATTGGGACTTCTTGTTACTGAATTATTTGTTTTAATTATTTAGCAAAGTAATTTTAACAAAAACCTAGTTAGCTTATTGAAAAGGTGCAAATAAAATGGAAACTACAGTAACTTTCTTTTAGCACAACAAAAATGTCAACCTGCTCCTTTTAAAAAGGTGATATTAGGACAGATTCCCTTCAGAGTCGTTTAGCTAGGAAAACCATTACTACCTTGTCTGGCTTGAGAATCGCCCTTTTTGCAAATTGCCACTTGTGCTAAAGACTCGTTCTGGGGGAGCGCTTGTTGCGAGAATGCACAGATACGTTTGAGCGAGTTGGCGAAATCGTGTAAAGTTTTCCTCATAGATTTTCAAGAAGATTCAAGAGGATCCATGTCACTGTGGAAAAGTTCAATATTTTCAACTGGACTGTTTACACATATTTGCAGCAAACGTACCGCTCAAACGCTCCACAGTAAACACATCCAGGGCAAATCTACATCAAAATGCATCTTGGCATTGACTTTGTATGCAATTGTGACACAGGAATTTGCATTTGGTGTGACCGCGGCCTACTAACCATAATATTCGCTATGATTGGTTTGTCAAGTTGACCACGTACCAAGTCTGCCGTGTTGGTGCCGCACCAGCATAGAACTACAAGTTATAAACGATCTCTGCACTTTGGCAGATCATCCACATGTTCTGATTCTTCAGTTTAATATCGTCACATCACACACAATATTCCCATTTTCAGAGTTTTTTGGGTTTGAGGTTTTTTAATTACACTAAATCAGAATCAGCCAAATTACAACAATGCTTAACATATCCTACTGTGCATGTCATGAGTCCATCAACTATATTAGTTTTACCTTTGATGTTTAATGACCTGAAGAAAACTTACACCATAATCTAATTCTCCTAGTAATACCTGTACTCAAGCACAGAATGACCGTTCGCATGGACAAAAGTAAACGGCCTTAGTGGTCCATCGTACTTTAATACAGCCTCAAATACACTGTGTGAAAACACCCGAAATCTGCCAGCAGATGTGTCCATCTCTGCCGTTCTGCAAGGAGAGGTGTTCATGGAGGCTGTGACAAGTTGCAACAACAGATTTTCTGTGTTTCTACCCACAATACTGTATTGGAAAATGACCCACAGAGAGCAGTTAAGAGGCCGTTTTATGACACTCGGCAGTGGAACATCATTTACTACAACCCACATAGAACACAATGGTGCATCAAGTAGAATGGGAATTCTCTATCACTGACCATAATGGCCTTTCTATTGGATTTACTAGAGTACTGAATAGAACAGCATACAGGCCATTTATAAACACACACTTTTCCATCTGTGAAACAAAGCCAAACACCCAACACAAAACATGGATTGTGAGATTCATACACATGTAGGATTTGTGCTTACATTAATAATTGGTTGACAACTGCCATGTTTCCACTACTTTATTAGAATAAATTTTATTTAAAAGCGCCTTTAAGGACACCATAGAGAGTTGTACAATTAAAAATAAAATTAAAATAGACTTACATTTATAAAACATGTGGATACATAAAACAAACCCTCCAGACACAGATTGGTGTCAGCAGGGTTTACATGGCTGAAAGTAACTGGAAATTTTTTGACTGAACATTGTTGCGTATGTGGAGCCTGGTGGGCGCAGCCCGCCAGCACGAGCGCTGTAGGCACGAAGTTCTCTACGGGGGTCCGGGGGCATGCCCCCCGGGAAAATTTTTAAAAATTGCATCATTTTTGTGCATTCTGAGAGCATTATAGGCCATGATTTAACATTACAGAATGTGAAATTTGTACTTACATTTTAGAAAAATCTGGCTCATATGATCATAAAAATTTTCAAATTTACTTATAACTCATCTAGGAAAATGAAAATACTATATATGTTTGTTCAAATGTATTGTATAATTTCACTAAATAAACAATGGATAATATACAAAAGACTAGTATGGGATGCTTCCATAAAGATTACCTTATCATCTTTACAATTAAAGCTTTTGATTTCACTATCAAACAAAATAATTCCAATAATAAATAATAAAAAATTAAATCTAGTAAAATCTAGTGTTTTTCACTGTGATGTCAAGAAGATACTTAATTTAGTAGCACTGTCTACTAATAATTATTGTCCTGAGTTTTCTTTTGCAAATATTAATCATTAAGAAAATAAACTTTCCTCATCAGAAATATCATATATTAGAGTGAATCTATAATCATATTCAGGTTCCATTCTGTCTCCTCCAACACCTGGATCAATTCCAGTGTTGTAGGAGTCAGAATACTATCCCCCGAAGTACTTTGAATGTTCCCCAAATCTAGGTGGTCTGTCCCGGGTTCAGGTACGGGTGTATCCATAATCTGTGGTACAGATTGTGGAATAGGATCTGGAATGGAGTCTAGTGGGGGTCTGGTTACTATTGTGGTGTGGACCCCTCTGGATGCCCCATGTCTCTGTACCCTCTGTTCCTTAATGGACGGGTTTACATTGGTGGTAATTGGTGAAACCCCCCAATCTGCATTAGTAATACCCGGGTTCACAGGTGAAGACCATCTATTTACATTGGTGGAAACAGGTGGAGACCCCCTATTAACATTGGTGGTAACAGGTGGAGACCCCCTATTTACATTGGTGGTGACAGGTGGAGACCCCCTATTAACATTGGTGGTGACAGGTGGAGACCCCCTATTTACATTGGTGGTGACAGGTGGAGACCCCCTATTTACATTGGTGGTGACAGGTGGAGACCCCCTATTTACATTGGTGGTGACAGGTGGAGACCCCCTATTTACATTGGTGGTGACAGGTGGAGACCCCCTATTTACATTGGTGTGACAGGTGGAGACCCCCTATTTACATTGGTGGTGACAGGTGGAGACCCCCTATTAACATTGGTGGTGACAGGTGGAGACCCCCTATTTACATTGGTGGTAACAGGTGGAGACCCCCTATTAACATTGGTGGTGACAGGTGGAGACCCCCTATTAACATTGGTGGTGACAGGTGGAGACCCCCTATTTACGTTGGTGGTAACAGGTGGAACCCCCAAATCTGTTGGGGGATCCGTCCCCTGGTCTCTTGTGGCCTGGGGAGCAAAGGTCTGTGTGCTGTGACCTCTTGGAGTGGAAGTAGGTATGTTATTTTGGTGAGTAGGGGTCACATTGTTCTCCTCAGTGGGTCTGTCCCTTACTGTGGCTAAAACAGTCCCCCTAATCTCATCCACAACATCCTGTCTTAGTCTGGGAAATGTCCTTTTACACCATCTCAGTGCTACATTAAATGGCTCTTCCCATTCATCCCCATGAAATTCCTCAACTTTGGTCATTAATTCCTCCACAATGTCTTCATAATGCTGTTTTAAAATTAACATGGTGGTGTGAGCCCAGTTTTTAGCATTACCTATAATGTCATCACGTGTTTTCTGTGATGGCAAAGCAGGTTTAATTAAATTAGCCAACATATCTTCCATGTTAATGATTGTTCTGGGTCTTTTTTCATCCTCAGAAACCCTCACATTAGCCCCGTGGTGAACAGCTCTAATTAAATCATGAAAGGTATGTGTCATTTGTTTAAACCGGGCCGTAGGTTTAATGTAGTCCGCCATGTTTTTTGGACCCCGCATCTCCCCCCGTTGCAGCCCGGGCGCACGGCGAAATCCTCCCCGTGTGCCCCGCACCGCCTGTGCATAAATCCGGATGAGGGGTTGGGGGCGACCGGTGGGGATAATCCTCCGGGGTGGCACTGGCTCAAGGTTGGGGTTATAGCGGTTGCGGACCCCGGCGTTGTGAAACCCCGGAGCCCTAAATGCACTGTCCGTCCCCCGGAGAAAATCATCCCCACCACGGCGTCCCCCTTCCCACTCCCCGGGCGTGAAGCGACCTGGCCGGCGTCCCCTGCGGACCACCGTCCAGCCCTCTCCGTCCGTAAAATTCTGCATTTTATTTTATATATGTATGTGTCTGTGTGTCCCTTGTTGTGTGTGTGTTGTGTAGTGTGTGTGAGTGTGCGTATTTTAATTTTAACAAAGAAAAGAGAGACAAAAAGAAAAGAAAAAGAAGCGAGCGAACACGGAAATCTCAGCCGAAGCCGGGCGGAAAACTCCCGTCAAAGTCAAATAAAAATAAAAAAGTGGACGACGTTTCGACCTAAATAGGTCTTCTTCAGGTCCAAATAAAATAAAATAAACCAGAAAAAGGAAAGGGTTTTGTGGTGGTTTTCGACCAAAATAAAGCTTGAATTTTTTTTTGTTTTTTTTTTTTTCCCCGGTCAGCGGATAGATTTGACGGAATTTGACGGAACAGAAATTTCATTTTTGACGGATTTCCGTCTGTGGACGGAGATTTGACAGCCATGGGTTTATATGTCACCTTTTAGTATCGCTGCCAAGGTAATACCAAAAATTTAGTGCCGGTACCGTGGTTCCAGGACCTTAGTCATAATGGAAATGCACTAAAGCGAGTTTAGTCAATACAAGTGGAAACACGCCAAAAAGTGTGAAAGCACAGTGGAGGACCTTCCAGAACTCACCTGTGGGCCGGCACAGCTGATCTTACAGACGTCACAGTAGTGGATCTGGGGGGGTTTGGGTGGCTGCTTTGGCCGCAGCTGCTTACTCTGAAAGGGTGTTTTTTTGGTGAAGGTGTTACCCGTCCAGGCAGCTGTTGCTGCTACAGCCGCCACCGCCTGTTTCTGCTGCTGCTGCTGCTGCTGCTGGTAGTAACTGGAGGCTGCAGAGTAAACGGCAGCTTCATATCCAGAATATGAAGTACCTTTAAGAAAAAAAAGGAGAACAGTTGAAAAATTACTCCAGTACAGTAATGAAGTACTTTTACCAAGTTACTTCCCACTTCTGGTTATTCCACATATATACTGGTTTATGTACATGTATACAATGGATTAGTAAATATTCCACTAAAAAGAACCTGTAAAGTGAATGGATCATAATGTGCAGACATTGAAGTAGATCTGACACCAATATTCATTTGAACTAAAACCTATTCTCTTGTTCATTCTAAGATTTTCACATTTTGAGTCCAATCAGCATTTAAGACTTTACTTTATCACCAATACACATATGGGAACATTTCATTTGTTTTATTCCAGTGTAAGTGATTGGCTTTAATGTGACGTAATAAGTGTGACCCCGTTCCAAACAGAAAACCAATGGCCCTGTATCTTACCGGCATGTTCTATTAAGAATCAATTCTGTGATGTTGAGTTTGACCTTTCAAGGTCAGTCAAAGGTCACAGACCCAAATGACAGCCCATATACAACTATCAATGCTCAATAATAACCATGTCTATGTTAAAAGTCATCAAAATATGACCCATTATAAGTAAGGGCAAATGTTCCATATTTCGAAGATTTATCCAAAACCTAAATTTCTCAAACATGTGAACAAACCTTGTAGTCCACAGCAGTTCCATTTCTACTAAAGCGTATCTTGCTATAAATAATATACTTTGTTGTGAACAAAGTTCTCCCCTCAGCACACATACATGGAACACAAATTTAGAATGGTTGTTCTTGTAACAGGTTCAAACGGTTGTAATTATCTTCACTGATCACACACACTTCATTTTCTTTCTTGGTAAAGAAACCCAATGTTTTTTCTTTACTTGGAAAAAATCAAATACAGTTTGAGAAAACAATCTGATCTAACAAAACCTGGGCTACTTTTGTCTTTGTGAACTCTATCCAGACTTTGGATGACCAACCACCAATCAGACAGTTTCATGGAGAAACCTTTGACCATTCCCATCATCACTGAGGATCATTAATGCTAAGGTCTATCTGTATTTTTGTAACACACCCTGTACCTTTAATCAGTTTTATCCTTTTAAGTCATATGTGTTAGTAGTTTTATTTATTTTCCTTTTTTTTCTCTGTATACTAACCTATAAAACTATTTACATTTTCATCAGTAATTGTGTGTTTCAAATGCCTTACATGTGGTCTTGTCCATCTGGTCAATTATCTTAAAAAAAAATTTAATTTGTGTGCATCACTTTGGTTGAGGAGTTTGAATGACACTCAGTAAAAGTACATGTGGGGAAAAAAAGGAAGATATACATATTTGTAAAATTTGTAATGAACATGGACTAATCCGATTAAAATTTTTAACATAATAATGGAACAGTTTTGTCAAAATGTTGAATAAACATGTTAACTACATATATATTCATATTTACCTCCATGTTTTGCTGGTGTTTGTGTAAAGCAACTCGAAAAGTCATGGACGGATTTTCATGAAATTTTCAGGACATGGTGGTAATTGGGGGGGGGGTCTCAATCAATGATTAGATTTTGGTTGTGATCTGTATTTTGGGGGTGGGGGGTGTGCTTTTTCTATTTATTTTTATATGTTTTAGATATTAAGATTTTTAGAACAGTTTTTGAATATATTTTGAGTTTTTCCACCACTTTTTTGGGTTTTTTTTGGGGGGGGGGGTTTAGCTTTATTTTGTGCAAGTTTTTTCTCTGCATTTTTTTTTGTTTCGTTAGTCAACTTTATTGTCAAATGTGCTCTATGCACAACATACAGCACAGATGAAATTTCTTTCCTCTCAACCCACAGTGCAAGCATATTAAATAACACAAAAATTACATAAAATGACAAAAGTATAAATAGCAATCAAGGGTCATTCCATGTCAATTCACCCAATGGGTTAAACACTACCCCCTCAGATTTTTCTAAAACTTTGTCCTAGGGGTAAGTCTGGCAGGAAAGGATGATTCTCCAATTTTTATATTAATCAGAGGAACTGTTTCAGTCATATAGCCGCCAAAATTCTGTCAATTTTAGCGACTTTTGACGATGCCGCCATTATTCAAACTGCAATAACTTCTGACCTACTGGTCCAATTTTCATGAAATGGGTGTCATTCTGTCAGAAACCTTTTAAGGAAGCCAAATCTTAAATTTCAACATCTGACCACATTTTCATGCAATGACCTTGAAATCAAATATTTGACCTTGAATTTGACCTTGTGGATCACGTGACCTTGACATGAATTTTGGGCCATTTCATAGTCTGCAAATAATATGCAAAAATCACAGGTGTAATATTTTCTGTTAGAGCTACAGGATAAAGTCAGCAGAATGTTGGCGGCTATATCTCGGAAACGGTTCGTCCGATTAATATAAAAATTGGAGAATCATCTTTTCCTGCCAGACTTACCCCTGGGACAAAGTTTCAGTAAAATCTGAGGGGGTAGGGTTAAATTTGTCCAAAAAAAATTGGGTGATTTGACATGGAATGACCCATTAGCATTTCTTAGTATTTTGTGGGAAATTTCAGTACAAACCACCCTCTAACTGTAATCAGAATAAGTGCATTCCCTAAACAGTGTTTCAGCCTCAGATTTACGCAGGGTTGTAACTTACCAGAGTAGGTGACAGCGTTGGTGCTGTAGGTGGGGCTCTGGGAGTATGAGGGGACGACAGAGGGAGCAGCTGCCACAGGCTGGACTGTGGACGTCACTGGGTAGATGGAGAAGGTGGATGTAGCGGGACTGGGAGCAGCTGGCTTTATCACAGTTACTTGTCGATTCTGCTGGGTTTGGGTGTATGATGTGACCCCCTGGCTGTATCCTGACTTGGGTGCTGGAAGAAAAGAAAAAAAAAAAAAAAAAAAAATATATATATATATATATATATATATATATATATATATATATATATATATATATATATATATATATAAACTTTTAGCACATTTCAGATGTGTAAACTGATTATATCAAGTTATCTCAAAAGACAAAAATCCTTTGTTAAATGTCACTGTGTTCAAAAGTCCAGAGGTTTATTGGCATATACAGTAAAAACACAGGCTTGGTGACATGCAGTGAAATCCTTAGATTGCACGCTTCCCATCAACGTGATAAAAGTAGTAATAATAAGTAAGGTTAAAAATACTAAGACTAGACTAAAACTAAAGAGGCACAGTGCAAAAACACCATCTATGTACAATCTAAAATGTAAAGTGCATAAATACAATAATAAATAAATAAAACTTTTGGAGTTAGCAGCATGTTGTGTTTGGTGGTTATTGGAGTTCGTTCAGGAGATGGATGACGTGGAGAGTCTGTTGGTGTGGGATCTGACACTCCTAAAGGAGCAGGAAGAGTGTGTGGTGTGTGTGTGTTGTCCCTTATGATGTGGTGGGTGGGCCATCCCGATGACCCCACCAGTGTAAATGTCCTGGAGGGACGGGAAGATCACTCGACAGATTTGTTGTGCAGTTTTTAAATCACATGCTAAGAGTGACTTCCTGTCCCATTGGGTGTAATTTCCATAGCATATATTATTTACTTCTACATGACTCAGACCAATGTTGCATTTTCAACTCTTAAAGAGACATTTGAACAATTTCAAAAACATTAGAAGTGCAACTGCACACTTCAGGACCAAAGGTCAATTAAATGTGGAAAACTTTTTGTTTTTTTGGTAGAATGTCAACAGGGCCGAGGCAGTGAGTCAACCCTGCACCAAAATGGACCAAGGACGACAAGACAGAGACAGGCACCTGATCCCCTCATATCCACACCCCTGCAGACACTGAGCCGGTTAACTGGTGGATCAGTTTAGCAGAACCAGAGCTTATCTGTTACATGAACAATTTTAACCATGGAGACCAGACACAGCAAGATGGAAAGGCTGAGGGAGTTTGTCTAATCTTCAATTCATTCAACCATAAAGACAACCCCAGAAAAAAAACAACAACAACAAACAACAACAACAACAGGGCTCATGTTTGCAGCATTTTTCTTTGGGAAATGGGATAACACACAAAATATATTCTTAGTATAATTATATATAAAAAAAAAGATTATTTTAACATTATTATTGTGTGTTATCATTACATTTGCGGTGTTGTCATTAGCGATCCATGTTCAAGATTCAAGAATTCTTTATTGTCACTGAGCATTTGCATGTCAGTGAAATTTTCAGTGCAACCCCCGTGTAAAAGATAACAAAATAGCAAACAAGATAAACCAACTGGCATGCAATAAAAACAGAATAGAATAAGATAAAATAAAAATGAAATAAATACAATTAAATAAATAGAATTATGTGCAAATACAGTGGAATAGGAAGAGAAAATATACATGTCTGTATGTGTATATATACATTGTGCATCGCCTTTAAACACGATGAGCTTTCAAAATATCTAGAGTTATAAAATCATGTCAGTGACACCAAGTCTCATCCTGTGTTTTGGAAATTTGTGAGGGGATATAAAGCTTCCTTCAAAATAAAACGAGTTGGCTGTGTGGATCAACCACGGATCCCGGGTTTCATCCGTTGTATATGCTTTTATTTTGTCACTTCCGTGTCTACTACCCACCCACATTAACCGCCCCTCTGCCTGTACCTCCAAAAACAGCAGTTAGAAGCTAGTTTTAAGGTGTATACATTTCATTAAAATAAATGCCATTTCATTTGTTAAGCCACAGATATAAAAGATCAGAATTAGAGATCAGTGGCTTAACCTAAGGAAACTGATTCACAGCCATAAATCCGGGCCATTCATAGACAATTTTACCAATTCATGGCTACATGGACCAATTTACTCAGATCTCAAACAACACAAACCAATCATCAATTCAAACTGGTTTATCTTTATACCCCTACTATTCACCATACATGGCACCATGGAAACAATCAAGACATGCCAACTGTAACAGTGAGATTGGAAGGACTCTTAATTTTAAACAGGAACAGGTCAATCAACAGGAAAGGACAGCTGAGGTAGGGAGACATAAATTAACCTAGACAGGCACCCAGTCGATAAACAAACGCACATGGTGTTATCTGTCAAAATAACTCTTTCACGACACCAACTGCCCCAATAAAGATGTTTTCTCACATGAATATGGAGATATTATGCAAACAAATGTACTCCAAGCACAATCCCACAACTGACAGGGCAACAGGCCGTTGGCTGGCGACAGGGTTCTACAGTGCGCCCATTTCATTCACATTTGCGAGCTACTATGTCAGTGTGCGAACGAGGAAAACAAAACAGTCGCATATGTACGAGTGCTTCTTGCAGCACACAATAAGACACACACACACACACACACACACAGACCTGAGGAGTTAATGAAAGTCTACTAGAAATGAATTAAAAGTGTGTGAACAGCTCCACATAGAGACGAACACGGCACATATTGAAAGGATTAACCCTTTAACTCCTGATGCGTCAGCGCTGACACGTTCTGAGTGGATGGTTTAGTTTAAAAATTCAGACAAATTCAAGTGTTTTTTTAACTGTTATTTTACTGAGAATTTTGTTCATGGAACTGATGTACAGGTGTCGAAAAGCAAGTGATTAAGAAAAAGAAAAAGCCCAAACTAAAACTACTGGAACCAAATTACAACACTAGTTATTTATTCCTTTTTTTTTTTTTTTTTTTTTTTTTTTTTTTTTTTTTACTTCATTTTGGGTTTTGTGAGTTTTTGTTTTTTGCCTTTTTTTCCACATTATTTCTTATTTTGTGAATATATATTAGTTTCTGTTGATGTTGCTTATTTTGTTTATTTTTCTGTTTTTTTAATTTTATTATTTTTCTTTAATTGTGTTCTGTTAGTGTCTTACTTTGTTCATGTTACATATTATTTTGTTGGTTTATTATTCATTTTTGTTCATTTTACTGATCACTTTGACTGTTTTTTGTTCATTGTGTTGCTTATTTTATCTTATTTTATTTTTTACTGTGTCTCAGTCTCAGGAGTTAAAGGGTTAATCATTCTAAAATAGATCTAATAACAAGGCAGCCAATACAACGTTCTAAAATGTATCAAAGGACAAAACATCCCATAATACAAAGTTATGTTATGGTCTGCTCTAAATTAACACAAATGACAGCAGTCATTCAACAATGTTGGTATCTGTGCATAAGTACTGCACTGTAAATAAATAAACATTTAAAACTAAAACCTACTTGTGCCCCTATTTTTTTGTGTGTGCTCCTAAATTTTTTAACTTAGGGACACGTGTGCTCCTGGAAAAAAAAGCTAGTGTAGAGCCCTGGCTGGCGAGAACCCTGATAAGGAATAAAGGTTATTTAAAAAAAAAAAAAAAGAAAAAAAATATTGGCCCAGTTGTTGGGGGCCTGAAGAAAATTACGACCATATTAGATGTTGGATTTTTACTGGCAGTAATTTTGCATGTTTCATTTGGGCAGAATACCCAAGAAGAGCATTTAAAATGAGGCATCTCTGCATGAACATACCTGTTTGGTAGTAGGAGTCTGCCACACTGGGCTGTGGCTGTGCAGCAGCTACAGCAGCAGTAGCACTGGGCTGTTGGTAGTACTGTTTACTGTCATAAGCTACTGTAGCTGTAGATCGAACATACGAGTAGGTGTCCTGTGAAGAAGGGAAGGCAAAGTATAAGTGGAATCACATGTACCCACCATTCACACCCATTTCTCTAAAATCCTTTAACTACCATTACTGGCTTTTTATTAAGGGGATCCTGGGAAACAGCCATTTTAGATTTTAATGATTGTTTGCATCCACTTCCACCTATGCATATTAAATTAGTCAATATAATGACTTTTCCTAAACCTGTAGTGAAGGACTAAGCTTCTCATGCATGCTAGCTGACAAAGGCTGTAAATAATGCTGAAAACTATTGCATTGCTCACTGTTTGTCAATGAAAAAATTCCTGAGAAGCAAATATTTCATCCAAGAGGGTGCCTTTCATATCCTGAACATTTCATCAAAATCCATCCATCGATTTTCTAGTTATGTTGTACACAAAAAAAAAAAAAAAAAAAAAAAACAACGGCAGCAAAAACAAAACAGACCTCCCTTCATGCAGTAGGTGGAGATCTGCACACTTTTCTTGTTTAGGGAGTCACTGGCCAGAAGTTATTATGATATTAGCTTTTATGACGTTACTGGCCAATTACATTATCAAAAAAGGCAAATGTATTACATTATTGGCTTCTAAAAGAGCAGTTTTTTTTAAAGTGAAGGAATACACAAACAATCTGTGTGTCATGGCATACGCAAATCATTAACCACAGAGCTGTTCCAAATCTACTGATAAATAAAGTCAGTGTTTCCCCCAGTGCATTATAGACCTGGTGGCCTATAATGGGCTTGTTTGCCCCCACACCGAGCTAAGCATCACTGTTTAAATGAAAGTTACAACTAGTGATACTAACCATCACGTTAACTTAAATGTTAATAATGCAATATCAGAGTCCAGCCCAGCTCTGGGTATAGATTTAAATATCTGTATAATAACGCAGTAGCCTTTATACTTCCTTATTTTCTATTAAATAAATCATAATCAAGCCTCATGATGACAAATCCTTACTCCACTTATCCCACTGTGTGGATTCGGTCATTGACATTTATTCATTATCTAACGGTGAATAAAGTGCATTTCAGTGTGTATTTGTAACAGTTAGTGGAAATATTCTTAATAAATGTTGTACAATAACACATAATTGATAGAATTTCATATTTCTTGTCAACTTTAATATATATAAATTTTTGTAAACAAAAACATGGTGGGCCACTGATGGTCTTTACTAGCAGCTCTACCACCAGGCTTAACAAGATTTCATTGTACCACTTAAAATATGGACAACAGCAGCCTATAGATTTATTCAACAGTTGATTAACCGTCGAACATGTAGTTTCAGATATTAATGTGTGATCCAGGGTGATTCAGAAACAGTTTTTGGGACCATTTAATTTGAATAACAATCTTAAAAAGTAAACTGGTGTACCTGGTAATTCTGTGAAGTGACCGGTGGTGGTGGTGGGGGGACTTCAGGTTGGCGCTGAGGGTATCCATAGTCTGTTGCAGAGTGGGTCGGCTGGTACCCTCCATATGCTGCGGCTGTAGCAGCTGCCACGGCAACCGGAGCAGGCCTGGCCACTGCAACTGTAGCTGCAGTGGGCGCGTAGGCTGCTGCCACTGTGTGCGCTGCCACGGGTGCCTGGTGAACTGTGTAGCTGGCCACTGTGGTGGGGTGTGTGTAGGCTACACCGGCAGCCGGCTGCTGACTAATACACAAACACAGGTCAAATGTTAACCCAGCGATTCTCAATATTTTTCTGTCAGGCCCTCTTGGGAGCGATTTTTAGGACAAAATTAAGCATATTCACAGGAAAGTCATCGTGCATATTTGGGATACGCATGCGCCTTTGGTTGTAGCTGAACATAAAAATGAATATTTGCAAACTCTAAAATTAGTCCATTTGTACTTATGTTTTTGATAGTGGTGTGATGAGTTCTCACGAGATGTAATTTAGCAAGACTGCTTGTCACGTTAAAATTTTTCTCATGAGGTTTGTTATCCAACAAGCAGCCAAAATTACATCGGAAAATAGGTTTTACTATTGATGCCCCCTCCACTTTCAAATCATTAGTTTGGCAGAACTTTGGGCTCCCGGCAGAAATGATAAATGGCACGAGTGTGACTGATAAGACACAAACAATATGCAGACACTGTCAACAATGGTGTACAGCACAGCCAATACCAGCACATTTCCAGCAGCACCACAGCTCAGTACTCAGTACTTTACAACAACCACACCTGCCAAGAAAAACCACACAACGCTGACAAACACATTCACACCTCAACTTACACAGTCAAGTGCCAGATTTGGTAAAAAAAAAAATAAGGATCATTTTATTCATTTTAACTTTCATGGCATTTTAGTTTAGTTTCCATTTGTAGAAGTAGTAACATACGTGTCAGTGACATACTTGGTCAGGCACTGCTTGCACCATTTTCAGTCTATTGACAGAAACAACTTTCTGTTTTGCACATATTGTTTGGACTTAAAAAAACTAGAAATATATCATTGTATTAATTTTATCTTTTATAACATTTCATTTTAGTTTCAATTTCTGGAGGAAGAAGTTCATTAAAACTTAGAGTTATAAAATCCATGTGTAACTCTGTTAAATAGGTCTGTTGTCCATTCATACAATATGTAATTTATTTTTCTTAAAATCTCGTGAACCCAATTCTCGTGTCTCGTGAGCCGAGAGTCTTGTCACACCCCTAGTGTTTAATATTGGTCAGAATATTAACGGAAAAGTTACAACATTCCATTTACGAAATGAAACAAGAGTACACCGTTCTTCAGGACAAATAGGAATTTCTCAGATAGAAGAAAGTGGTCAAAAACACATCACGTCACAGACACCATCGACAGAGGACAAGTCGATCAATATCAAGACTACACATGCGCTGAAGCCTGGACAAAATGAAGGAGGATGGAAGCAGTCTTTGTTTACAATCATGGTGGATAGAGCCGCACTGTGCCACAAGTCAGATTTTCTAGAACTTCTTGGGGTCGAGTTGCTGCCGAGCACTGATGGTTTGAATTCCATCAGTTTGTGTTCAATGGATAATGTCTGTTGTAATGACGTATTTTTGATCACTAATTTCTTTCTGACAAATTCATATTCGTACTGAAGACAGTGTATTCATAACTTTTAATTTTCACCAAAATGCTTCCAGGAAGCAAATTGGGTGTAATTGTGTAACAATGTTATGTTCATCAATTAACTGACATTAGGAAGTGTTAGTTAATATACAAATGTTTCACACTCAACAGTTGTTGAGTGTGAAACCGGGTCATCTTCTGCTCCAACCTACTGCTTAGGGTTTCTGATAACAGCCTGTGTGGCCTCACATCTACAGAATGCAGTCTTGCAGTCCCCAAAACCTGCACAGAACCAGGCTGTTTGCATGGGTTGCTCCACATTGGTGGAACAACCTACAAACTACTATAAGAACATGAGCATTGATTTGATTTGATTTGAATGATTTATTTCGAACATGTGCCAAGTGCAACAATAATCAATACAACAATAATAATAATAACAATGACATGTTCGAAAAGGAGTAGGATGAAGCATAAGCTTATTTAATCCTACCCCTTCTTCACTTCCTCAACAACCTAAATACATCTTGTAGTAATATAGTGCATAGTACAAAAAAGATGATAAATAAAATAATAACAATAACAATGATAACAATACCAATAATCAATAACTGAAGTACTAAACATAGACATATATACAAAAAAAAAAAAAAACTAAAAACAAATGAGCAGATAGGAAAGTAGGTAACAAATAGTTTTTTTGTTGTTTTCTTTTTTCCTCCCTTCCTTCTTCTTCTTTTCCCTTTTTTTCTTTCCTTTTTCTAATTTTTTTGCATTTTGCTTTCATTTTTTATTTTTTATTTTATTTATTTTATTAGCATCCTTGCTTTTAAAAGAACCACCTCTTCAGAGAACATCTCCTGTCCAACTCCTAGTACTTTCAAACAGTTCATTTTTAATCGTTTTATTTGGTACTCTTACCTAGAGTGGTTTACTTGCAGCCGTTTTTTTTAATCTATTCTTGCATTTAATTCTTCTTAAAGAGCTTGATTTCTGATTTTACCCTGGAACTAACTTTGGAAAAAAAAAACATCCGTTTGCAAAAATGCTCCCAACATAATAGACACTATATTTTGACTCCCTTTTCTAATTTAATGGAAACCCTTTCATGCATAAGTTATGAGAACCTTAATCAAGTTCTTTGTTTACCCATTTCTAGTCTTTAGGCATGAAAAATCAATTTGTATTAAACTATTTTTCCATGGAGTTGCAAAAATAATCACTCAGATGGATACCAATGAGTTTAAAATTTTAAGCAAAGAAGCATGCATTTACTGATGCACTGTGTAAAAACCATTAAATATTTTAATGGCGCTAATCTGATACTGTCTCATATTTTAACACCAATACTAGATAGTACTCACTAACAAGATAATATGCAAACAAATAATAACTACAACATTCAACAATTGATTTACACTCAACCACGTTAATGCACATCAGGTTTACCTAGAATAACAGTTACAGTAATGGTATAAATTGCAGTGTATGTGATGGTGCATAATTGTCCACTGTGTTGGCTGATATGGAACAAAACCCACAAATATACAAGAGAACAGCTATAGAATACATGTCTACTGTAGTGACCAGTATGCATGAAAGGGTTAATAATTAAACTGATTATTCCCAATAAACTATAATTAGGACGTACATGAAGATTATAGAGTTGTTCCCTTATTAAAAAAGCTATTCAGACTTGTCTGGTTTAGCTATCTGCTCCTGTGCACCAAGCTTGACAGCAACTGTATTTGACATAATTTGTAGTTTTATCTAATATATGATGCCACATGATTTAGAATATGCGTCACTAGTACGAGCTTATGAGATGACGTGACAGAATAGTGATAGTGGACATTAGCGATTAAGATCTGACAAGTACATATGCAATTAACAGTTTATTATACAAGGGGATAAAACATTTAGGTTGTGGTAACTTTGCAGAATTGTCAAGTTGTAGGAAAATATGACAGGCCGTTGTTCGCAATAGCACCAAGGCTAAACAGCGACTGCTTTCTACACGCAATCTTTTTCTCCACTTGAAGCGTTAGCTAGCGTCCAAATGCAGTAAGAGGGATAACTGCCCCCTCCCCCAGCTTTCACAATGGCAACGGTGGACGCATACAGCCACTACATACATGCACAACACACACAACAGCCCAACTTTCAGCATCATACACGGTTAAAGAATTGTTGAAAAACAAAAAATAAGTCTGGAGGTTCCTCGTACCTGTATTGTGCGGCAGCGCCATGGGTAAATCCAAAGTAATTGCCGGTAGCCATTTTGGCATCTTCACCAAGCCGGCTGGGCACTGCGGAGGACAGACATACAAGCTAAGCTAACAGTTAGCACTAAGCTCAAACGAGCCAGCCAAGGACTATCCGTTAACGTCACTACCATCGGCTACTGTACATAAGAAGGTTACTTTAGTTCTTACCGCGACCAATCCGCTAAGCCGTATTTTAAAATATAATAATACTTACCATAGGTGAAGGAGACAACTGGACATATGGGAATCATTGGATTCATATGTTCAACCGACGCCCGACTCCTAAACCAGCCTATTTATATTATATATTTTACCCGGAAATGCCACTTTTACGCATGCGCAGAGGAAAGGGATGGCAGTTTCCTTTTTTATTTAAACATTTTAGAAAGAAAATGAAAACAAACAAACAAAAAAGACAACATAAAAAGAGATGTGTATACGGATGTAAATGTGAATAAGTTGATTTATTTATTACACTGGGTTACAGACTAAACATTTGGACTGTCGAATGATTAAAAATTGTAATCAGATTAATCACATGGTTGCCTTGGATTTATTTTGATTAATCATGATTAAAACACTTTATATCGGTCGACTGGTCTGTCTCGGGATTTTTTGTTTGTTTTTTGGTATATATATATATATATATATATATATATATATATATATATATATATATATATATATATATATATATATATATATATATATATATATATATATATATATATACTGTATGGTGTGTGATATGGACATGTGTCTGCAATAAAGTTTATTATATATATATATATATATATATATATATATATATATATATATATATATATATATATATATATATATATATATATATATATATATATATATATATATATATATATATATATATATATATATATATATATATATATATATATATATATATATATATAAAATAAAATATCCTGGCCACTGGAAGAGATACAAGCCACTGATATCAAGACAAGGAAACTCCTTACCATGCATGGAGGGTTCCACCCCAAGTCCAGTGTCCTGAGGCTATACACTAAGAGAAAGGAAGGGGGCCGAGGACTAGTAAGTGTCAAAACTACTGTCCAGGAGGAAACGGCGAACCTCCAGGAATACATCAAGAAAATGGCCCCCAATGACCAACTGCTAAGTGAATGCCTCAGGCAACAAAAGCCCAGTAAGGTCGAGGAACCAGAGGGGCTATCATGGAAGGACAAACCCTTGCATGGCGTGTACCATCAGAAAATTGAGGAAGTGGCTGATATGGAAAAGACATACCAGTGGCTGGAAAAGGCTGGACTAAAGGACAGCACAGAGGCACTACTCATGGCTGCACAAGAACAAGCCCTGAACACCAGAGCAATAGAGGCCGCGGTCTACCACATCAGACAGGACCCCAGGTGTAGGCTGTGTAGAGAAGCCCCTGAAACAGTCCAGCACATCACAGCAGGGTGTAAGATGGTGGCAGGTAAGGCATACATGGAGAGGCATAACCAGGTAGAGGACATACTGTACAGGAACATCTGTAAAGAGTATGGACTGGAGGTCAAGGGTCAAGATGGGAGAACCCCCCAAAGGTGACAGAGAACAAACAGGCCAAGATCCTGTGGGACTTCCAGATCCAGACTGACAAGATGGTGATGGCCAATCAGCCTGACATAGTGGTGGTGGATAAACATGAGAAGACAGTGGTGGTGATAGATGTAGCAGTCCCCAGTGATAGCAACATGAGAAAGAAATAACATGAGAAGAGAAGAGAAATACCAAGGGCTGAAAGAGGAGTTAGAGAAAATGTGGAGTGTGAAGGCAACAGTGGTACCAGTAGTGATGGGGGCACTAGGGGCAGTGACCCCCAAGCTGGGAGAATGTCTCCAGCAGATACCAGGAACAACATCAGAGATCTGTGTCCAAAAGAGAACATTGTTAGGAACAGCTAAGATCCTGCACAGAACCCTCAGGCTCCCAGACCTCTGGTAGAGGACCTGAGTCTGAAGGAGACACCGCCCACGTGGGGCGAGAGGAACATTTTTTTATTTTATATATAAAAAAAAAAAATAAATGTTCCCCTCGCCCCACGTGGTGTGTATATATATATATGCAACACCTTCGACAGTTTCAACAAAACAACTGTAAAGAATTTAACATTTAATTGCGTTTAATTTTTTTTTTATCAGATTAATCATGATGACAGATTAATCCACGTTATTTCGACAGTTTAAAAAAATTGAATAAGATTGTAAATTGCCTATATTTTCAGATTAATTAGGACCATTTTGCACCACTGAATCCAAAAATAACATCCATTTTTATCAACCAGGTCAAGTTTTTAATGCTAGTTTGATTTTAACAAATCCAGTCTTCTGACTAAATTGATTACATTTCTGTGACCTTATCAGTTGACTTTGGTCCATATTTGTCACATCCAAAAGAGGTTTTAGGAGAAAAAAACTTTTCTAACTGAATGTATTAATTAAATGTTTCAAACGTAAATTCCTGTAAATGTTATGTAATTGTTTATGTCAAGTTCATGCAAATTGAACGGTACGTCATCATTGTGAAAAATTCAGGGTGTGAATTTCCATTTCACAGGTGATTTGTGATATAATTTGGCACATGCAAAATCTTCAGAATTTGTTGATTACAAGATATATAAATAATCATTTTGCATCATATGACGTAAAAATAGCCAGAAATGTGAGTAATTAGATAAAATAAAGAACCTTAAACAATACATTTGGTGTTGACCAGCATTATTATTAAGTGTTTTATTTTTCTTCTTCTTGTTTTAAAAATGTATATTATTGTTTTATTATTATTATTATTATTATTATTATTATTATTATTATTATTATTATTATTATTATTATTATTATTATTATTATTATTATTATTATTATTATTATTATTATTATTATTGTTGTTGTTGTTGTTGTTGTTGTTATTCTTATTCTTATTCTTATTCTCATTCTCATTCTTATTCTTATTCTTATTCTTATTCTTATTCTTATTCTCATTCTCATTCTTATTCTTATTCTTATTCTTATTCTTATTCTTATTCTTATTCTTATTCTTATTCTTATTCTTATTCTTATTCTTATTCTTATTCTTATTCTTATTCTTATTACTACCACCATTATGTATAGGAGTGGGAGGGTGAGGGGGTGGGGGATAATGGAACATTTCCTTTGCAATTTAATACTAAAATGTCCAATGTTACTTAAATTTGCACAAAAAATTATAAACATGTAAAAATAAAAGTATGTTAACTTATACCAGGGGTTTTACAGTTGAAATGAACACATTAAGAGAAGTACAGAGTTCATCATTTTGATTGCCTTTCATTTTTCCAAGTACTTGATTGGGAGAATGTATTGTTTGAAGTTGTTGTAAAATGCAGTAAACTGTGGCTTCTTCTTCTTTTTTTGTATTTTTAGAAGGGATGGCCATTAAAAGAAAACTACAAGTGTACAGATGTAATGAACGCCAAACCATTGAACACTTATTTTATAATTGTTCACACAGCATTTCATTTTAGGCTGATATTTATTGTTAAGTGTCATTAAAAATTGAAAATATTCCTTTTTTTTTCTATATTTGATATTCTTTATTATATTTATTCTTTAACACATAACGACCCAGAGCTACTTTTGTGACAGACTCCGCCAAGGCAGATTGCGTGTGGCCCCACAAATAATAAATAATTGCAGCATGTTTTTAACCCTTTAAATGTGTTTGTAATATAAACCATTTCTTTAGAGGAAAAAGAAATCATCACTGTTGAGCATGATGTCACTACATTTTTTTGGTCCAAAAACTAAAATATAATTATTTTTCATTATTTCTGTCTTTCCTTT
Source organism: Siphamia tubifer (assembly GCA_020466265.1). Taxonomy (NCBI): domain Eukaryota; kingdom Metazoa; phylum Chordata; class Actinopteri; order Kurtiformes; family Apogonidae; genus Siphamia; species Siphamia tubifer. The sequence goes on from CM035791.1 coordinate 2,184,437, forward strand.
ATCTCAGACATATGTGTAGGTATTGTGTGTTTTATGCACACTACAGAGACAGATGCCAGTCTGGTCATTTTCTTTAGTTTACAATTTTCAAATTTTAGTTGGTGTCCAGAATTTTAAGGATCATACAAAAATGAACAAGTTTTGAATTCTGACCTTATTTAAATTCTGAATAATAAGGTTTTTTTTGTATGTATAAAAAGCCAACATATAGAATAATGTCAAAATAAATGTAACTTGTTTTTAACTCTTTTAAATTGTTTTCTATTTCATCAACATAATCTGTAAATAGAAACACCAAATATTCAATAATAGTCACATTTTAACCTTTCCAATGCTGTGTTTGCAATGTACCACAGTTTTTTGGATGTAAACATTATTTCTATTGATCAAGTCATTATATTTGTAGATGCAAGAAAACGTTTGTTTTCATGATTTCTGCCTTGATGTCTTATGGATTAAAAACAGTTGTTATAATGGAAGTAATAGTGTGTTTTATTCAGACTAGGCAGACACATGCTAATCTGATCATTTTCTTTAGTTTACAATTGGCAAATTTTAGTTGGTGTCCAGAATTTTTAAAATCATGTCAAAATCAACACGTTTTTAATTCTGACCTTATTTAAATTCTGAAAGATATATATTTTTTTAAAACACAAAGTGCAAAGTGTGTGCAGAAATCATAGTCTGTTAAAGTTAAAATATAAACATGCATGCACTTTTTCAGGATTTTCTAATTTTTCCCAAGGAGTACCTGTATATTTATGTACATTTCTGATACCAACTCAAAGCTTTCGTTGTAGTTGGTGTTTACAAAATTACATCAGTAGGTGGGGCCACAGTTCCGGCAGATCATCATACGCCTCTTCTTGGCACCTGATGATGAACTGGACCATTACATAGGGTTTACCAGGGCCGGTGTTAGGCATAGGCAGACTAGGCAGTCACCTAAGGGCACCAAGTCCCACACAATTAGAATATTAAAATACTGTATTTTCCAGGTCCATAAGGTGCACTTAAAGGACAGTGCACTTTATACTGTATATGGATTAATTCTGGTTGTGCTTAGTGACTGTGAATTTACACATTCTATATGATAATTTAGACTTTTTATATCATCATTTTGACTTTTCATCTAATAACTTTGGCTTTTTGTCGCATAATTTTTCACTTTTTATCTCATAATTTGGCCTTTTTATCCAATCATTTAGGCTTTATATTGCATAATTTGGCTTTATCGAATAATTTTGCATTTTTATCACATAATTTTGACTTTTTAATCACATAATTTGGACCTTTTATTGCATAATTTTAACAGATGCTAATTTCTAATTCCACAAAAAGGAAAGAGCCTAGGGCACCAAATTGACCAGAACGGGCTTTATCCAACCAACTATTATTTACAGAAACTTAAAAAGACATCGATGTAAACTGAACTTTTTGTAGGAATGTTTTGTAGGAAACACATCCACTTATTTTGGTCATGTGCTCATACAAAGATATTTTGTTCTACATATCATAGACACTGTCTACCCTGATTTTGCCTTGAAATGGGAAAATGGTTTTATCTATGACAGGAATGTCACTTCTGACTTTTATTTAATAAACCTTATCATTTTAGCCAAGCACTATACACACAAGTCAAAATTTCAAAATGTAAAGAAACTTTATTGAATTCTCCATTTACTCAAATCATTATATATCGTCCATATTCTGTTTTCTTAATAAGAAAGCTGTCAAGTCATGCTCTCCTTTTGTGCTGAACAACACATTCAATGTAATTTGTTATGCTCTTATTTGTTTAATTTTGTTTCTATTATTTCCTTGTCATCACCCCTGGCAGAATGTCATGTATTTTTATACAAAATGTATGCGATCATTTTTGACAAATAAAAACAAAACCTGGACCATAGACATAGAAAGGGGTGGATACAGCGCATCGTAGCCCTTCAACGTAACACATGTGTATCCAGCCGCCGTATTGGAGCAGTACTAGTCACCATGGTTACATATGTAAACAAAGTAAGGAGCTTTTGTCTCACTTGATATGAATCATTTCTAATAAAGGAAACGCATGTCGAAAAAACACCAAACTTCTAACAGTATGAAACAAATATATAATCACTACATACTTAGGAAAAGTCATTTCTTCTGCCTTGACTCGACTTATTTCAAGCCCAATAAGGAGGCGAAGTCACACCCTTCTACTGCTGGCTCACCAAAAATTGAATTGAGTGAATGGAGCGAATGAAGCTAAATTCTGATTCCATTTGAAAAGTGCTCTGAAACTCACACGATAGCGGTTAATAAAAAACATTTGATGTGTCATAGGCAGACCACCTGTTTATGATGGAAGTAAAGGTGACATTAGGTTTAATGTGGGCTTAGTAAGAGACTATAATGAGTGGAGGATGTGACGTCACACAGTCCAAATTATTATCATTTATTATGAGGTACAACATGTGTGTGATTTAGGTCACATGACAAACCAGATACCATTTTAGCACTTTATTTACCATTGAATACTATTCATTAGTTTTCCAATCTCAGGCCCCATGAGCCTTCCAGAAGGGGCGGAGACTGAAGCTCCCCATATGCACAAATTTGGGCCAGATTGTGATTTGTCTGAAGTACCGTGCACGAAAACAGTGGAAACAAATTGAACTGCTCTAATGTGGCTGCTGTTAGGGCTGCACAATAGTGCACAAAAATAACATTGATTTAGTTTTTTAACCCTGTGATATGAAAAAAATTAAATAAAATACTCAGGATGACATAAGTGTGTGGTTCTGACAAACTTCTTTTTCAGCACCAGGTCTTCAGTTAATGGGGATTTTCTCTTGGTTGTTGCTCATTTTTCAAAGTTGCGACCAGTGACTCACTTCAAATTGATTAAAAATGACTGATTGGTGGATCGCTGGCAGCAGCGTGTGTCACATACCCTTGAAATTAGATAAGAACACATGGAGTTCATTTGTGTCCTACATTGCAGGATGTGCCATGTGACTATTGTGCACATTTATACCGTGCAGCTCTCGCCGCCCTGTTGATGCATTGGGCCACTGGAGGTGCAGCATCTACCCTTTCTATATCTATGAACTGGACGGCTTTACCCTGGTGTGGTTCCATCCGACTGTTCCAACCACCTTGAACTTCACAAATGATCTGAAATTAATCACTGGTATTGAGTACGGATAAAGAAATATCAAACACATCCTGTAACCTAACCCATATCAAGCTGGTGCCTGCTTTTTATTCATTAGAAAAACATCACATTTCCACATTTACCCACCAAACGTAATGATCCAACACCTACGAATTCACCCCCCCAGGTTACTAGAACAGGTCAAAAAAACAGCTCTCACATGAAGAACAGACTATGCAGAGGACACTGGGACTACGCAACTACAAAGGAAACAAGTCTAGTACAAAACAACGTCAGGTTTGTTACAAAACTTAATGAGCAACATTTTCAACAGTCCGACACATGACGTGGAGTGTTTATGTCCTCTTTACGGCGTCGTCGATCTCTGAAATCTGGTCCTTCAGTTGGTTCCATTGTTCAGGATTCAGGGAGATACCTGCAGGACACAGGTTCACATTAATGACGCACCCATTTATCTGCCCAATATTTAAGGGCTTTTACTTGTATTGGTCTGTTTCTGTGCCCCCCCCCCCCCCCCCCCGGACATGATTTACTGAGAGGTGAAGGAAAAAAGGGGGAGGGGGAGACAAAAAGCAGAGAAACACGAAGGAAAAAATAAGAGAAAAATGAAGGGGGGGGTAGAAAAACTAGAAAAGCACTCAGAGCACAGACCCCCCCCTTCATTACCACCATACCCTGAACATTTAAACTAAATCCATCCATCTTTTTTTTGTTTTTTTTCTCTTTTGTTTAATGACACCACATATACTAAATGTTTTTATTTGATCAGAACAGGATCTAATGCTTTACACAAAAAGTTCTGTAAAACCAACGACTGCCGAAATGAACACATTAACTCTCACATTAATTCATCATCATCATTAATGTGATTAACATTTTTTAACACAATTTAAATGGAACACTTGTTTCCAGTTGTGTGTGTATATATATATATATATATATATATATATATATATATATATATATAGTGAATTTTAGGATGTTTTGGATCTTATTTTTTGCATTTTTTTTTGTGTCTAAGTGTATTTTTGTGGGAAATTTGGATACAAAACAACTCCCTGAGTGAACAGTGAACAGACACATTTAAAGGTGTTAAATGCAGATATATGTACCTCTTTCTTGAGTCTGTTTACTCATGCCAAACAAAATGCAATTAATATAGATTAAAAATAAATGTGTAGTCATGATTAATCAAAATTAATTCAAAGCAATTAATTAAGTAGTTTGTATTAATCTAATTAAAAATCATAATCATTTGACAGCCCTATTAAAAACTTATAACTTGCAGCTTAACAGTTCAAGAAACACACATAAAATAAAATAAACTACAAAAGCACTCTGGGAGCGCAGACCTCCACCAAGGTAAACACCCCACACCTGGATCACCATCAGATCTCCCCATTACCAACCTACCCTGAACATTTCATCAAAATATGTCAATAGGTTTCTGAATTATCTTGTTCACAAACAAACAAACCAACCAATGAACGCCAGTAACAACATAACCTCCTTGGCGGAGGTAATAAAACTGTTTTACATCGATTACAGTTTAAGATCTTGCTCTGTAAATAAAAGAGCTTAACGAACCCCAAATCAAAACTGAACCTCTGTCATTCTCCATTTGAATGAATACCTAAAAATATTGACCCAGTATTTTTCCATATTAATAAAAGTACTGTGAAATAAAGCATTGTGATATACAGTCATAGTTCTACTTACGAAAGACCCAGCTAACGAAAAAATCCAAATCGTTCATTTCTTTTAATGTTTAAAGGGTTTGGGGGGTAGTACTGGGGGCCTTTTACATGTAAGATGAGACAATTTACAAAAAATTCACAGTACGAAAACATTTCTGGAACAGATTAATTCAAATAGAGGTACCGCTGCCTTACACTACCGATGTTTCCTTCCACCTGGTTAGTATTGTGTATCAGATGTAGCTCCAGAAAACTTCACAACATGTATATTAACAATATACAGAAATATTCAGAGGATGTAATTACCTTTTTTTCCTGGCTTCATTTCACCGTCTTGGTTCATCCAGTATTCTCTGATATCAATCAGGACTTTACCTTTGAAGTCCCGAACACTGACGTATCGCATCTTCCCGATCTGAAACAGACACACCAACAGTCAGATTTCAATTCAATTTTATTTATAAAGCCCTAAATCACAACAAAGGCGTCTCACAGGGCTATACAAAAACATAATCAACTACAGAGATACATGAACAGTCCCAAGCATCCCCTGTCCTTAGACCCTCCCCCTGTCCTTAGACCCTCCCCCTGTCCTTAGACCCTCCCCCTGTCCTTAGACCCTCCCCCTGTCCTTAGACCCTCCCCCTGTCCTTAGACCCTCCTCCTGTCCTTAGACCCTCCTCCTGTCCTTAGACCCTCCTCCTGTCCTTAGACCCTCCTCCTGTCCTTAGACCCTCCCCCTGTCCTTAGACCCTCCCCCTGTCCTTAGACCCTCCTCCTGTCCTTAGACCCTCCTCCTGTCCTTAGACCCTCCTCCTGTCCTTAGACCCTCCTCCTGTCCTTAGACCCTCCTCCTGTCCTTAGACCCTCCTCCTGTCCTTAGACCCTCCTCCTGTCCTTAGACCCTCCTCCTGTCCTTAGACCCTCCTCCTGTCCTTAGACCCTCCTCCTGTCCTTAGACCCTCCTTCTGTCCTTAGACCCTCCTTCTGTCCTTAGACCCTCCCCCTGTCCTTAGACCCTCCTCCTGTCCTTAGACCCTCCTCCTGTCCTTAGACCCTCCTCCTGTCCTTAGACCCTCCTCCTGTCCTTAGACCCTCCTCCTGTCCTTAGACCCTCCTCCTGTCCTTAGACCCTCCTCCTGTCCTTAGACCCTCCTCCTGTCCTTAGACCCTCCTCCTGTCCTTAGACCCTCCTTCTGTCCTTAGACCCTCCTTCTGTCCTTAGACCCTCCTTCTGTCCTTAGACCCTCCTTCTGTCCTTAGACCCTCCTCCTGTCCTTAGACCCTCCTTCTGTCCTTAGACCCTCCTTCTGTCCTTAGACCCTCCTTCTGTCCTTAGACCCTCCTTCTGTCCTTAGACCCTCCTTCTGTCCTTAGACCCTCCTCCTGTCCTTAGACCCTCCTTCTGTCCTTAGACCCTCCTGCTGTCCATAGACCCTCCTCCTGTCCATAGACCCTCCTTCTGTCCTTAGACCCTCCTTCTCGGCAAGAAAAAAACTTCAAAACCCAGTGGGAAAAACAAGAAATCTTGAGGAGAACCAATTTAGATAATGACATGTTATAACTTAACTCATAAATTCTCAATATGACTTTTGTAGCAGTTCACACATTGTACTTAAAAGGCTTTAATTTTTATTAAAAAATGACAGTGTGTTTAATTCACTAAGTATTCATTCTTAATTCTTAATGACTTGGAAGCCATTTAGTGTCGTACATAGTGTAGAGTAAAATATACTGTACTTCACCACCATATTACGTTGTGTATACTACTATATATATCTATACTTACTAGACTAAGGAAGACAGTGTACTGATTTAGTAGAATAAGAGTGTTTTATTATGCGTTATAACACACCAAGGTTGACAGTTATTTTAAATACACTCATTAACATTTGAACAAAGGTGAGAATTATTGTGAATGTGAATTTGACTGACTGTTTTGTTTCACTTAATGTGTGTTATAGTACAAAACTACCATGATATTAATTTATATTGGCCATAACATTCTGAAATAATGTCAGATCTATATATATATATATATATATATATATATATATATATATATATATATATATATATATATATATATATATATAAAATTCAAATTTTTTTGTTTTAAAGTTGAACTTTTCTTACATTTTATTTTTGTTTCAATTTATAGAGGAATAAGTGACATGTCAGTGACATACTTGGTCAGGCTCTGTTGAACTATTTTCAGTCTACGGTCTTTACAAGCGGTCATTTTTTTCCCCACCTGGCTTAAAATGAATCCTATAAATATGGGGGGGGGGGGGGGGGGGGTCGATTTTTGAAAAAAAAAAAAAAAAAAAAAAAAAAAAAAAAGACATAAAAATCGTAAAACAAAAAATACTGATACATATGTGAATAGTTTTTTTTTTTTTATCTCACCCCTAATATCGACTACAAATATCAGCAGCCTGTATCAATCCTCAGATAAGGCTGATATAAAAAATGTTATGACACTAAACAATCCATATTGGTGGATCATTATTCTGAACATTCTGTTAATGGACTCTGCAGTGGCAGGTGTCAGTGGGTGGACGAGACTGGGCTTTGAGTCAAGTTGAGCTGAAAGCAGTAAAATGGTAAAGTAGAATTTGTAATGAGATAAGCACCATTATTATCACTATAGTAACTATTGGTAATGACTGTAAACACATCTCCTATTTTTTGGTAAATGGATACCAAAACAATTTCACAATATAAAACAAATATTTTAAATAAAAAAAATTAAATAAACATTTTTTAAAAAGTAAACACATCTTTAAACCATTGAAAAATACAGGTTTCACTTTGCACTTTGTTTTTACCCCATGCTTTATGGGGACTTCAAGAAAAAAAATGAGTTCATGCGTTTATAGGGGACATCATTTGCTTAGATTTCTATACGTCACACAGATTTATATTTTACTTTCTCTCTCTCTCTGATGTAAAGTGTCGAGTATCCTAAAAAGTGCAATATAAACTGGAAGCATCATTATTATTATTAGTGGGGACCTACACTTCAGTCCCCATGGTAATAGGAACACACACACCTACACAACAGTGATTTAGAATTTGGTCCAAGACAAATCTTACATGACCAAATGTTACCTAATAATAATAATAAAAATATAATTAATTAATTAAAAAAAAGGGAAAAAAAGATGATTGGGGACAGGTTAAAAAATACAAAAAGATGATTTTTTGTGAACAAAATGTGGGTGTGTAGCAGACAAGTGAAAAAAAAAAATTGTTGTTCATTTGACATCTATTTTGACCGTGGTTGAGTCACATCCGGTTTGTTTTATTTTGAAGTTAGTTTCACATCCATTTAGCTCCGTCCACATATGTCACTGAGCTGCACATATTAGAGATTTAATGATGGTATGTGAGCTTCAGGCAGAAATAAAGCCCTTAACAGTGACTTACTGTGTAGAAAACGTGTTGAATTACAGGTCAGATTTTGAGTCCAATATCCACAAGTACAGGTCAGAGTTAGTTTTAAGTCAGAGTCTTGTCAGGAGTAGGGCTGCAACTAACGAATGGTTTAATAGTCGATTAGTCACTGACTATTCAAAGGATCAGTCAACTAATCAGATAATTATTAAATTGTTCTTAAGTATGAAGTTTTGTGGCAAATGATAATAAACAAGACAGATGTGTACAGTGAAAAATACATGTTTTATTAAACACACTGCAGATTTATATATAAAAAATGTAAAGAAAAGTGTCCTCTATCTAAAACCATTCAGACACAGTTGTGGGTGTGGACGTGTGCAGGAAGGGCTCCATGGATGAGCATGAAATGGACCTTAAATGTCAGACCCCACCTGACCCGGGCCTGATAGAAGTCCACCCGAGTCCAGTCTGGGTCCAATTTAAAATGATAAAAATGGGTGAACCCTGTGGGTCCGATGGGGTCAAATATTCCCAGCTCTAGCCCATGGTGCCTGTGTTCTTCAGACATTTAATTTAAACTATCTTTGTCACACACAGTCTGATATAACAGAACATTTATAAACTTTCTGTTGAACCAAACACAGTCTGACTCACCTCACTATGATTCAAGTAGCATTCCAGCTAATAAGGTTTTTATCACATACATTGTACATTTTAACATCGTATTTTCATTATAAAAGTGGTTGAGAAGTTTTTTTATTCATCGTATCCAAGCTAAAATGACCCCAAAGTTTACAAGTGTTGGTACTAGCACCTGATGCTGACACCGTCATTTCTGTATGTTACCGCTCACACACTCACACTCACGCGCTATTGCGCATGAGTGACTCTCAGCAGAGATCAAGTGAGATGTCTCACTCTGTTTGGAAAAACACATCTGGTGATAAAAGTCAACAATAGAATTAATTGCAGACTATTTCTATCAGCGCAAATTTTCAGGACAAATTGACTCTAAACACACCTCAGACCACATCTGATAAAACAGAAGATAACCTGGTGTTTACAGTCCTCAGTTGGGAAAGGGGAAAATTGGGACAAAAAAAGCCCAGTGATCTTTCAGTGTGTACCCTACCTTAGTTACACCATCACAGTGGTACCCCCCCCCCCCCCACACACACACACACACACACATTACATTACGAACCTGGAACATGTTATCGTCGCCATTACCGCTCCCTTTGGATGAGCTGCCTGGCTTTGAACTCTCACCGCTCTTCTGTTTCTTAACTGGTTTCTCTGGTGTACTTGACTTCTTCCTCTTGGCCTAAATGGAAAAAAAACATTTTTAATAATTCTCATTCTGGGTCTTGAATTAATTACCCAGTGGTGTTACATTTATACAAAGGGTACTGAGGACTACTAAACATCAGATTTAATGGAAGCATTTCACACCATGATGATACAGCAATAATAGCAGAACTATAAAATTTAAGTTGAAACCCATGGAGTTCATCCAATAACACTGGATAGACACTGGGTTTATGTTTGGCTAATTATATATTTTACTAACAGTATTTTTTTTTCTTTTTTCTTCAGTTTTCCTCAATTTTGATACAAGAAACCTTACGTTTAATCTAAGCTTTTATGAACAACTAAATTAATCTATGTAAAATATCTGATTTTCAATGAAGAGCTGCAAAATACACAATATTACAATAAATGGTGAGAAATTATTTAAGAAAAGTTAAATGGAGTGAAAAATTCACTGGGAAACTGATACAAACTACCTCTGGATGTTTATGGGTTAAGCACAGTACATTTCTTGTAATAAGGCCAAAGTACAAACCTTGGTGTCTACATCACTGTCAGATTCACTTCCAGATGAGGAGGACAACACTTCCTTTGATTTGGGCATTCTGTAAAGACAACTGATTTTAGTGTAAAGTTACCTTGAACAAATGTATCTGCACAAGTGATGAGTCATGTTCAAAAGGTGCAGCTCTGAGAGTCAATGCTTTGTAGTGAATCAGAAGATCCGCCTCCCAGTTGGTCTTTGTTTTGTTTTTCCCCTTTTGCTGCTTGACTCAGTGCTCATTTGTACAATAAAATGTTTAATTAAACAAAAGGAATATCGGTTTTTGTAACAGAATAAATGTACACAATAAAGAAATTATAAGGTCGTTCTAAAACTGTTCGCTTCTAGTTCTGTGGATTTATTTGCAGTTTTCTTAATTCATGCAATAAAATGTTTGATTAAACTACTAAACAAAAGAATGGTTTTGCAACAGAATAAATGAACACACTAGGCAATTATAAAGCTCCTCGTAAAAATACTGCACACAAAAGGGTTTTCAACACACAAACCGTTTTTGCGAAGTGATGGTAAAATAAAGGCCTACAAAAATCCTAAATGAACAGCCGTTATGGAATCGCTAGATCTGCCTCTTCTTTGGGAGCTGGGCCAAAACAGCCGCACTTCCCATCACTAATCTGCATGAATAACACCCAACACTTTCTTAAATGTCCAAGCACCCTCAACAACCCCCCCCTAGAAAATCGATAAGTGGGTGCGTATATTTTGTGGGATTAAAATACACCTCGTGGTTATTTTCTTAACATTGATGTCACACACGGATAACTAATGACGTGTATCAGGGAATGCACTTGTAAGGCGCGTGCTTGATTGAAGGATTATTCAGGAACAGAACAATTTGGCGCTAATACAGAGACCCTCCGTTAGCTAACCGGCTAATGCTACTATCATAGCCACAGCAGCCGCAGCCAACACCGGGTAGACCCTTCCTGCTGGAACATCCCTTTCTTTCGCTAGTCTATTCCCACAACCGTATAGTAACTCTACGTTTCGCAAACATATGCACACAATGTCCTTATTATAACTGTTTCTTCTTACATGATGGGATGAAGAGTTCGTCTGATGTCAGGAAACGGAAAGTGAATGAGTTTCCGGTTGGAAAAAGAAAGAGCGCGTGCGCGGAGAGGGTCAAAGCTCAACCGGAAGTCCCACATCAGTTGTATTTTTTTTCCACTCAAAAATATCAAGACACTTTTGCACCAGTTTCACGACAGAGCGTGATATTGAAAACCGTTTTTTAATCTATGCAAAGTTCCATTCTAACCATTCAATCTAATCCGGCTGGTAATCAGATCCTCCACTTAAATGAAGCCGGTGCAGACAGTTGATGAAGTGAAGTACCATCGATGGCCACTAGGCACCGCCTCTCAAAAGTCCTCAAAGTCCAAGTACGTAGGATTAAATTCTAGGACCATTACAGACCGGTTGTGTGGAGCTTTGTGTAATGGCCACTACTTTTTTCAACATGCTGAAGTATACTTTTGAACTTCCTGTTTATTTATTTTTGCATATCCCTTTCATGCATAGTGGTCACTACAGTGGACAGCTACTCAAAGCTGTTCTCTTAGTTTCATATTACAGGAAACACAATTCATACCATTACTGTAACTTTGCTGTTCTAGATAAACCTGAACTTAAGTAACATGTTTGACTGTAATACTTTTAAAGAATAATACAGTATTATCTCCATGAAACTGTTGAAGGTGTTTAATAAATATTAAGGCTATATTGAGGCTATAATTTTGGTGTACTTTCCTGATAAGAGGCAAAGTTTAAATAATATTAAATCTAATCTACAGTTATTACAACAAATGTTTTGGGGCTTCAAATATAGTCGGATTAAATTTAGCATATCACCAGCACTGATCAACTGAAATAGATTTTTTGGGGGGCCAATACTGATTTTCTTTCACATCAGCGTTCGCTTATACAGGTCGACCAGATTTCTAAGCCAATAATGATTTTTCCTCTCTCTTTCAAATGATAATAAATGTTAGAAAATCTTCTTTAATTACAATTAGAAAATAAAAATATTGGTAATTGAAGTGAAATTATCAAACATCCACCTTTTCTTTTTTCCTCCTTTTCCTGTCTTTCTTTTCTGATCCCCCATTTTTCTTCTGTCTTTTTTCTTTTCTTTCTTTATCTTCTTTTTCTCTTTTTTTCCCCTTTTCCCTTTGTTTTTTCTCCCTTTTTGCCCCCCCCCCCCTTTCCCACTTTTCCTTCACCTGTCAGTAAATCATGGCAGGACAAAAAGAACATCTCAAACAAAGCAATAGACTGATACAAGAAAAAAAACCCTTAAATATCAGCCTCATAATATTATATATTATCATTAATCACACGACCTTGAATACAAATTTAAAAAAAATAGACATAGATTAGATTAAATTTTTAATGAACAACTTAAATAATATACAATCACAGACAAACTCTTGTGTGATAACATTTTTCTGTATTATTTTAATTTAAAATATAGCCTGCAGATTTGCAGAAGAGTCCGTTTATCTCCTTGCAAGATTTTCACTGGTTTCAGATGCTTCCTTCAGTGCCTGCATCACCAGTGCGTTTCTCTTCCTCGCTTCTTCCATTCTCTCTGGCTGTGCTTCAGGTAGACCCTGTGAAGCACAATCCAACAGAACTATTACAACAGGACTCAATATTGTTTGGCCCAATTACCCTTACCCTTTACCCTTACCCCTAAAAAACGAGTTTCCTGGGGTAGGGGTTGAAATTAGAGCAGCACCATATATTGTTTAAATGGTAAATGGACTGCACTTATATAGTTCTTTTCCACCTTCATGGTGCTCAAAGCACTTTACATTAGCCTCTCATTCACACACACACTCATACACCAGTAGGTTTCTAAGGTCAAAGGTCAGTCCTACTGGGGGCCTAAGCCAGGGTTCAGTGTCTTGCCCAAGGACACTTCAACATGTGGACAGCCAGAGCCGGGACGCGAACCGCCAACCTCTCGGGCATTGGGCGACCCACTCTACCAACTGAACCAGGCTATTCTCGAAGGTGTCTTGTCCTCGAGAACTGCAGGCAAGTTCCTGAAACCTTGCTGATTTGACATCTCTCGGTTCATCACATCACAATGTCCACTCTAAAAAGTGTGACTGGGCTTAATTAACATTAACAACAAACATTCTATTAAACTCGACATGAAAAAACCCTTTGTGCAGTTTGGTTTATTGTTATGTTGAGTTAATGACATTTTAATTATTAATTGCATTTTACTCTTTTTTCCCCCAATAATACCAGCTGAAATCCACTGAGTACAAATTAATTATATTTTATCAGTGAAGTATACATCAATGTCAACTAGATATGTAGTAATATGAATGAATTCCACCTTAGTAAGTCTAAATTATTTGGTATATCTGAATTACTATTTTCCAGGATAACTAGTAAATATTGGACAGTTTTCCCCCTAAAATGTATTTTAGTTGTAAAGCGTCTTTGAGTGTTCAAAAAAGTCTTGTCTCATCTGAACTTGCTTTATCCTCACTAGGGTCACTGGGGGTCTAATCCAGCTCCAATGGGTGAAGGTGGGGTACACCCTGTATGAGTCTCCAGTTCATCTCAGGACTGAACGTATATAGACAAACAATCACTGTCACATTCACACCTATGGGTGATTTAATTAACCAGTTAACCAGTTAACCTATCAGTGCATGTGTTTGGATGGTGGGAGGAGCCAGAGTACCTGGAGAAAACCCACGCAGACACGAGGAGAACATGTAAACTCCACACAGAAAGGTCTGGTGTGGGAATAGAACCAACAACCTTCTGTCTGTGGTGCACCAGTGTTAACCACTGTGATGCTCTGTCCACAAAAGTGATATATAGATTTGAGGTACTATTATGATGTTTATTATTATTATTATTACTATTATTAATTCAACATATGCCAAATCTGAAGTAAATCCCAAATAATTAATTTAATAATTTAATTACTTTGGTTTTAATTCTAATTTTTACATTTACTTAATAAAATCAATAGTTTTTAATCAAAGTACAAATCTATTCAATTATTTTAATTGTCACTTTGTTGCTATAATTTATTTAAGTAGAAAATGGTAAACGTTTTCTGAGTGTATGTGTGTGCAATAATCACATCGCAGGCTCTTCCATTATTTGTATTTTATTTTTTAGCATTTTTAGCTCATCCGGACGAGGTCACGATAATCTATTGCCTCCCTCAATTCTCAAAGGATTTCAATTCGGCATGATTCATTAGATAGATCTAAGCATTAGACACAAAACTTATCACTTTGTCGAAAATTTAATTTGTAAACAATTTGTTTAAAACTTTGTTTATTTTTCCAGTCTGTCACTAAAATATCGTGTCCTCCCTCAATTCTGATTTTATGATCTATTGAATGATTCCCTTTTGTTGATAGAAAGCATAGGCGTCATTTTCACCAGGGACGCCGGGGACATGTCCCCACCACTTTATATGACGAACAATTTGGCCCCCCCCACTTTTAAAATGTTTATCAATTCATTACTTCTCGGAAAAAATGGTAGTCAGGAAAAACCAGCCTAGATTTGGAGTTGAATTATCTATTCTGAAATGTACAGTATTGATGATTATATGGGGACATCTAGTGTTGAATCTGCAGGTTGCAAATATTCAAAATGTGAAAACGCAAATAGGTATGGTTTGTCACAACGGGCCACTGTACAAAAATGGCGGCCAGTGTACACCCAAGGCGTACAGAAGAACGGTGCGCTTGGGGGATTAGCAAAGGCTAATGCAAGAATGATATGTCATCTTGAATAATAGAATGCACTATGTCAGCGGTCCCCAACATTTTTATTACCGCGGACCGGTCAGCGTTTCACATTTTTACCACGGACCGGGGGGGGGGGGGGGGGGGGGGGTCCATAGTTGAAGTCCAACTCCTGGTAATGTCTGTTAACAGCTTTCCTTTTCTTGGAAGTTGGAGGCTCTTCTTCTGTCTCTTCAGTTTCCTTTTCCTCGTCGAAAAGAAACTTTCCAAAGACATGTTTTTTACTTATTTTGCTAACATGTGGGTTACATTTTTGGCATTCAAGTGACAGAAGCGGTGTTTCCATTAGTTTTTCGCAAAACAATATCGATATTCCTCAAATTTCGACAAAATATATTTGTGCTTTGACGGTTGTTCTAGGCAGGGGTGTCCTAACTCTGGTGAAATATCATCCCACGACATTTCACTGCTGTCACCTTCGGAGCTTCAAATCACTTGACTGCAATATCACCCTGACATTAGACTGAATTAATCGGCTAATTCTCTCGTCAGCGAACTATTTAAAGGCACTAACATGTAAAACAAACCACCTGTCTCACATTATAAGGGTCTGTACATGTGGTCCCTACATTGTCAGACCGAAATATTAAGTGTATTAAATGTACTCTGCACGAGAGCATGATGTAACAGTTAATTACCAGGCCAGCGGTATACCACCATTACCTTTATACACTACAGTTATATGTATTTTTTTTTTCTTCAAGTGCTGTTTAGATATAATTTATTGATGTGCCTAATGATGCATTTTGTTTCTTTGTATTGTAATTAAGAAAAGACAATAAAAACGTTTAAAAAAATAATTAAATTGCTATTAATATTGGTCTCTGATTTGGCAGGATGATAGGAAAAGGAGCCAAACATATAAAACAGTCAAATAGAAATCAAATTTCTTGCCAGAGCATACAAGTAAGATGACAGAAGCAGAAACAATGAAGCAGGTTTTCTAAAGATTGGTTAAAGAATGAACAGTTGCCATCAATAGCCTTTTTGTATCTTTGTAGAAATAGTTTGGAGGGCTAAAAATTGCAAAATAATTTTCAAAGAAACTTCCTTGGTTCAGAGGGAAGATTGCACTTATTTCATTTCAGGTTTTTCTTAATATTTAAACTAAACCATCCATCCAGAACCTGTCAACGCAGACACGTCAGGGGTTAAAAATGATTGTTGATAAATATTGAATGAGACCGAGCTCAACGTGTTCGTGTTTGTGATTGGTCACTTCCACCAAACCCCGCCCCCTTCACGTGAACGCTCTCATAACCACTGTCTTTTAACTGACCCACTGTTCATATACCACATACTAATAAGGAATAAGGCAGATATGTGGAATTACTTTGGTAATGTTTACTTCCGGTCACCCTATCTGTAATATATCTGTAAAAAAAAAATTTAAAAAAAAGGGCGAAAATCACCTTTAGCATGGCTTTCCTTCTCTCGTCTCCGGGAGCTAACACAATCCAACACCCATAACCGACCCCCACCAGGGTGGTCATGCCGATGAAGGTCAGCATGGTCCGCATGCCACTCATTCTGGAACTTTCCACAGATACCAGGACTCACTCAGTCTGTGTACAATTCACTGACAAAGAGGTACAGGTTTGGTCACTGTTCTGTAACGTCCATTTCCGGTAAAAGAGATACTGTTCTTCTACGGTTTATATTTGGCAGTTTCTTCTTTGTTGTCTGCTGTAACTAGTCCTGAATCAGGTTCTATTTTATACCTCCACCTATAGACCGGGAGGGGTATAACAGCAACAATCACAAGCAGAGTTGTCATGTCACGAAAACATACATACACACACACACACACGTATATATATATATATATATATATATATATATATATATATATATATATATATATATATATATATATATATATATATATATATATATATATATATATATATATAAAATAAAACGTGTGCCTTATATTCTTTGGCATCATTGCAATGTCCTCTTTAAGTAAAACGAAAGAAAACAGGAACACTTTTGGGGGGAAAAACCTGTTGAATTACATTTTTATGCTGTCTACAACTAAAATTGGCATGCTGATTCCAACATTTTTCTATTTCGTTTTTGTTGCTATAAAAAGACATTGAAATTTTCCATCTCCATTTTTAAATGGTACATCTAAGAACATACTTTAATTCAGAGAAAGATATTTAATTTAAGTGTAAAAAAGAGTGACTTATTTCGGTAAAAAAAAAAGAAAAAGAACAATAATAAACAAATCTGATATTTACTTTCAGTGCAAAAAAAATCATTAAAAATATTTAAATATTTCATTTCAGTGCAAACAATTCAGATACTTAATTTCAGTAAAACAAAAAAAGAATAACATTTTTAATTTCAGTGTAAAAATACCTTGAAAGGTCAAAATCCAGGTCACATAATTTTAAATGGTCGTAACTTCAAAGAGGGTGTGGATAAGTACTCGCTTACTATTGTTGACTGCATGTAGGCCCCAAAATGGCACCATGACCTTTAACCTTGAATGGTCTAACCCATAGTCTCACATTTTGTGAGGGAAATGTCCTTTAAGAGCTGAAATATTTGGAAGAGGTGGTGGTCACTTGTTGTACCACTTAATTTTTTTTCCTGGCAGTAGATTTGTTTTAGTTTAAGGTTATATCCTTGATAGTATTTCTTTAGTTAGTAGTTCATATGATTCTTATAGTCATGGAGCAATTTATCAAAAAAACACAGGGGGGATGTTTTTTTTCCTCCAGAAAAAAGCTTGTGTTGGACATTTATGGCCCTCATTCCTGATTGTAAGGATATTACTAAGAAGAAGAAAAGAAACTCTACCAGGATTCTCTCAGTAGCGGCGAGCAAAGAGGAAAGATCCCAGCACAGAATCCTCGTCCCACGGGCGGGTGTGGGACATGTGGCATATGGAAGAAAGCTGGCCTGGTTGTTGTCGTACCAGGGTTCAGCCTTCTCACCTTCAAACATTATGGGACACACTACACTTTCACAAAAGTGAATGTTTGGGTAAAAGTGAGTGGAAGTGGTATTAATGGGATGCAGCCTTAGTCTTGTTAAGAAGAGTTTGAATACTTTTTACTTTAATTCTTTATCTATTAACAGTTTTATCCTCCAGAAGAGTGAATTTAATTGTACTACTTTGTCATATTAGTATTTTCCTTCTTTTAGAGGGATTTGTAGTTGTTACTTTTGATATTTGATAAGTATGAGCATTTTTTGTTGCACTTTGATATTATAAACTTTGGCTTATAATATCCATTTATACATGGACGTTCATCTATAGCCTGTCCATCCATGGGAGTGGATCTGTCCTTCAATGTGGTTCTCCTCGAGATTTCTTCTTTTTCCCACTGGGTTTGGAAGTTTTTTCTTGCCGAGAAGGAGGGTCTAAGGACAGGGGGGAGGGTCTAAGGACAGGGGGAGGGTCTAAGGACAGGGGATGCTTGGGACTTTTCATATATCTCTGTAGTTGATTGTGTTTTTGTAAAGCCCTGTGAGACGACTTTGTTGTGATTTAGGGCTTTATAAATAAAATTTAATTGAATAAACCTTGGTTTATTTCTGAATATCGAGTTTTGGAGTTGTGCTTTTGGGTTCAAACCTTAGTCACAGCCAGTGGCGATCCTGGAGTAGTTTACTCCCTGGGCGAAAGCCCCTGTTGGTGCCCCCTCAGACCAACCCAACGACCACCACCTCCACCCAAACAAGACCATCGTCCAAACAAACTCAGTTCAAAACAATTACTTTGAAGGAGAAATGTACAGTTTTAATGAGTAGTGCAATTAAAACAACAAATATATTATGAACCATGAGTACAAAGAGATTTTTGAACATATAAACCCCACAAAGGATGCAATAACTTCACATTATAGCCATGTAGGCTATAATTATGCAAGAAAGCAAAAGTGTACTCCAGCACCACCTGGTGGTCAAGAAACTGCAACTTTTTTTTTTTCCTTCATGTGATGCCCCCACGCAATGGCGCTCAGGATGCTTTGGCCCCCACCCAGGATCGCCCCTGGTCACAGCCTCTTTAAGGACAGCCTCACCACTCACCATTCAGTCCCATTGTAGCAGCTTTTTGGCTGCAGTTCCACCACAATTCCACTGGGGGCAATCGACGGAATGCAAAAGAATGTTTCCGATGGAGCTAGATGCTAAAATTGTCTATTTCAATTAATTGTCATTGAGAGCTCTTACATTTAGATGTAGTTTTTGAGAGTTCAATGTGGGTTTTAAATCCATGTACCATTTATTCATTCGTTTTTCAAAATGAAACCAAAAGTAAAACAATGAAAACACAACTCATTTCTTCATTATTTGTTTCCAAAAACAAAATGAAAAAAACAGATAACGACACATTTTTTTCAGTTTTCTTTTTATGTTTAAATGAATAACGGGTAAAAATGACAAGGGCCGCTTTCCGTTTTATCCAATTTTGACCTGAAGAAAATTGAGTAAACCAGAAATGACCTTTGACCCGCAGTGATAACGATGTAAACCTACATCCTATTTGAGGAAACTAAGAGGGTCACCCTAAGAACTAAAGATATGACCACGGAGAAAATTGTTGTCATTTCATACCAAAATGATCTTCAAGCCATGTGTCACGGATCGGGGTGAGGTGGAACAGGAGGACTCCAATGCACAGTACTGAAGGGCAAAATAATTTAATAACAAAACTACAACATAAAGACAAGACAAACACAACCTGGGAGTGGACGGCCAGAGTCCGTGGTGATGATGAGTGTCCGGGTTATGGTGATTGGGGAGATGGAAGCGATAGTCCGGGTTATGGAGGTGACATATCTGAATGGTCCTGCACTGGCAGCTACAAGCCTTACTGCTTATATAGCCACCGATTAGGAACGGCTTGCAGCTGCGCAGTGCAGGACCAGGTGAGTGTGGAGATTGGGGGAAAGGTAACTGGAGCGGAGGTCATGACAGTACCCCCCCCTAAGGGGCGGCTCCTGAAGCCCCTAAAAAACAAAAAAAAACACAAACCCCCCCCCCCGTTGTCCAGAGCTCAAAAATAAAAACATTTTTAAGTAGTATTTCTCCGAGCAGGGCGGCATGGTAACCTCCTGGTCGGAGTACCCTCTGGGCGGAGCGGTGTGGAATCCCTTCTGAGCAGGGCGGTGTGGAAACGCCCTGGGCGGAGTACCCTCTGGGCGGAGCGGTGTGGAATCCCTTCTGAGCAGGGCGGTGTGGAAACGCCCTGGCGGAGTACCCTCTGGGCAGAGCGGTGTGGCATCCTTCTGGGCAGGGCGGTGTGGAAACCCCCTGGGCGGAGTACCCTCTGGGCAGAGCGGTGTGGAATCCCTTCTGGGCAGGGTGGTGTGGAAACCCCCTGGCGGAGTACCCTCTGGGCAGAGCGGTGTGGCATCCTTCTGGGCAGGGCGGTGTGGAAACCCCCTGGGCGGAGTACCCTCTGGGCAGAGCGGTGTGGAATCCCTTCTGGGCAGGGCGGTGTGGAAACCCCCTGGCGGAGTACCCTCTGGGCAGAGCGGTGTGGCATCCTTCTGGGCAGGGCGGTGTGGAAACCCCCTGGGCGGAGTACCCTCTGGGCAGAGCGGTGTGGAATCCCTTCTGGGCAGGGCGGTGTGGAAACCCCCTGGCGGAGTACCCTCTGGGCAGAGCGGTGTGGCATCCTTCTGGGCAGGGCGGTGTGGAAACCCCCTGGGCGGAGTACCCTCTGGGCAGAGCGGTGTGGCATCCCTCTGGGCAGGGCGGTGTGGAAACCCCCTGAGTAGGGCGGCGTTGAACCCTTCCGGGCGCAAGACCCTCAGGACTGAGTGGCCTGTGAGGTCTGGGTTGGTAGCAGGAGCAACTGAACTGGTCTGACTGAGGACCAAGGAGACTGATTGGGTGGGGTCACCACGGACTCTGGCTGAGACAGGAACAAGACAAAACGAAGAAACGGGCAACAGGCAGGGACAGGAAACAGGCAGGCAGAAACGAACAACAAGCAAGGACAGGGGACAGAAGCCAGCGACGGGCAACAGGCAGGGACAAGGGACGGAAACCAGCAACGGGCAACAGGCAGGGACCAGGGACAGAAGCCAGCAACGGGCAACAGAAGCCAGCAACGGGCAACAGGCAGGGACAGGGGACAGAAGCCAGCAACGGGCAACAGGCAGGGACCGGGGACAGAAGCCAGCAACGGGCAACAGGCAGGGACAGGGGACAGAAGCCAGCAACGGGCAACAGGCAGGGACAGGGGACAGAAGCCAGCAACGGGCAACAGGCAGGGACAGGGGACAGAAGCCAGCAACGGGCAACAGGCAGGGACAGGGAACAGAAGCCAACCACGGGCAACAGGCAGGGACAGGGGACAGAAGCCAACCACGGGCAACAGGCAGGGACAGGGGACAGAAGCGAGCAACGGGCAACAGGCAGGGACAGGGGACAGAAGCGAGCAACGGGCAAGAGTCAGGGACAGGGGACAGAAGCGAGCAACGAGCAAGAGTCAGGGACAGGAACAGACAGAAAAGACCAACGACAGACCAAGACCGACGAAAAGACACGCCAGAAGACAAGACAACTAGCCAAAAGACAAGACAAAAAGCCAAAAGACAAGACAAAAAGCCAGAAGACAAGACAAAAAGCCAGAAGACAAGACAAAAAGCCAGAAGACAAGACAAAAAGCCAGAAGACAAGACAAAAAGCCAGAAGACAAGACAAAAAGCCAGAAGACAAGACAAAAAGCCAGAAGACAAGACAAAAAGCCAGAAACTCGGAACGCTAGCCAGAAACTCGGAACGCTAGCCAGAAACTCGGAACGCTAGCCAGAAACTCGGAACGCTAGCCAGAAACTCGGAACGCTAGCCAGAAACTCGGAACGCTAGCCAGAAACTCGGAACGCTAGCCAGAAACTCGGAACGCTAGCCAGAAACTCGGAACGCTAGCCAGAAACTCGGAACGCTAGCCAGAAACTCGGAACGCTAGCCAGAAACTCGGAACGCTAGCCAGAAACACGGAACGCTAGCCAAAAACACGGAACGCTAGCCAAAAACACGGAACGCTAGCCAAAAACACGGAACGCTAGCCAAAAACACGGAACGCTAGCCAAAAACACAGAACGCTAGCCAAAAACACAGAACGCTAGCCAAAAACACAGAACGCTAGCCAAAAACACAGAACGCTAGCCAAAAACCGAGAACGCACGGGCAGGGACACAACTAGCTGGGAAATACACAGAACGCTAATCCAGAAACACAGAACGCTAATCCAGAAACACAGAACGCTAATCCAGAAACACAGAACGCTAATCCAGAAACACAGAACGCTAATCCAGAAACACAGAACACTGGGCAGGAAAACACAGAACGGGACAGATACACAGACCGCTTAAGCCAGATACACAGACCGCTTAAGCCAGATACACAGACCGCTTAAGCCAGATACACAGACCGCTTAAGCCAGATACACAGACCGCTTAAGCCAGATACACAGAACGCTTAAGCCAGATACACAGAACGCTTAAGCCAGATACACAGAACGCTTAAGCCAGATACACAGAACGCTTAAGCCAGATACACAGAACGCTAGGAAGCGACACACAGAACGCTAGGAAGCGACACACAGAACGCTAGGAAGCGACACACAGAACGCTAGGAAGCGACACACAGAACGCTAGGAAGCGACACACAGAACGCTAGGAAGCGACACACACAACGCTAGGAAGCGACACACACAACGCTAGGAAGCGACACACAACGCTAGAAAGCGACACAGAACGCCAGGAAGGGACACAGAACGCCAGGAAGGGACACAGAACGCCAGGAAGGGACACAGAACGCCAGGAAGGGACACAGAACGCCAGGAAGGAACACAGAACGCCAGGAAGGGACACAGAACGCCAGGAAGGATATACAGGACGCTAGGAAGGATATACAGGACGCTAGGAAGGATATACAGGACGCTGGGCAGATAAACTGAATGTTGGGGCAGGGAAACATAACTAACTGGGAAATACACAGACAGGGACAGAACGCAAGACTGGACAAACTTTAGACAGAACAAAACGGGGAAAACTAAAAACAAAAAGGGTCCCTTCAGCACTGGCGGAGTCCAGATGGTGGCAGGACCATTCTGTCACGGATCGGGGTGAGGTGGAACAGGAGGACTCCAATGCACAGTACTGAAGGGCAAAATAATTTAATAACAAAACTACAACATAAAGACAAGACAAACACAACCTGGGAGTGGACGGCCAGAGTCCGTGGTGATGATGAGTGTCCGGGTTATGGTGATTGGGGAGATGGAAGCGATAGTCCGGGTTATGGAGGTGACATATCTGAATGGTCCTGCACTGGCAGCTACAAGCCTTACTGCTTATATAGCCACCGATTAGGAACGGCTTGCAGCTGCGCAGTGCAGGACCAGGTGAGTGTGGAGATTGGGGGAAAGGTCACTGGAGCGGAGGTCATGACACCATGTTTCTTTGGGTTAAGATTCATTTACAGTTTACTCAATTTGCTTCAGGTCAAATTGGGTAAAACTGGAAATGGCCATTATCTGTTTTTTCTATTATTCTTTTAAACACAAAAAGGAAAACTGAAAAAAAAACACATCTTTATCAGTTTTTTCATTTTGGTTTTGGAAACATAAAGAAGAAACAAGTTGTTTTTTCGTCGCCCTATTTTTGGTTTATTTGGAAAAATTAATGAACGAATAATACACGGATTGTTAGAAGTCACAAATTTACTTAACAAGTTCATATGTCCCTTTGATTTCTTAAAGGTTGAGTTGTTGTTGCCCACAACGTGCTAGCATTCTGCTAATGACCACTGATTGGCCAGTGAGAGGACGACCACAGAATATTAAGATGGAGTTTTTTGCTTAAGTCCCCCCCCCACCACCACCTTTCATCAATTGGGAAATAGCAGCTAATAAAAAAGTTTCTAGCGTATGTAGCCTACTTACCAGTGTCAGCTGCGGCTCTGCTTCGGGACAAGAATGTTTGTTACCATAAAGTGGTATTTCCGGCCATAAGCTCTGTGTGATGTCATCAACATTTTAAAGTCCCGTTTTTAACCCTTTGTTGGTCAGCTCAACCGTTTGGTAGAGGTAACTTTGAATCCTGATATCTAATCTAAATATAAGTCCTTTGACACTAAAGTTTTTCGGCAGTCAATGATATATTCAGGTCATGCTAGTATACCACCAAGGAAGAAGATGGTAACCGTGACAACACCTCTGCTATGATCGTTTCTTTTGGCCACAAAATTGCAAACAAGTTCAATTGATTGATTGATTCATTTGATTAACTTTTTAAAAACTATTTTACATAAATAATTCTCACCATAATTTTTTGAAAACATGCTCAAACCAAACGGTAGAGATGATAGTAAAGGGTTATGAAATGCTAATGCTAATTGCTAATGCTAATTACTAATGATTAGGTGTGTGACGAGATCTTGTCACACGAGATCTGATGAGATGTAATTCTGTGAGATTTCTTGTCGTGTTAAATTTCTGTCTTGTGAGATTTGTCATCCAGCAGCACCCAGAAAACACTTCAGAAAATACTGGTATTACCTGGGTGCAATTTGCTGGGGAACCCCCCCCCCCCCCCTCTGGTTTTGAACATCTGGTTCGTTATGGTGCACTGATTTTGCTGCCCACGTGCGTCCAGACCCCCTGGGATCCCACCTTAACCGCCACCAGCCACCGTGGGGTATCTGGGAGACCCTCTGAGTCGTGTGTGCATTAGACCTCTGTGTTTCCAGATGGGCCGGTGGGTTGCTGACATCTCCGGGCACCCCTGGCACCTGTTATACGTGGGCCGGTCCATGCCCTGGCACCGGGGGAGAAGGCGCAGCAAGTTTGGGAAGTGGTGAAGTCCGGGCGGAAAGTTCTGTAAAGCCCAGAGCTGGTCGCAGCGCACTGCCTGAGGACATGCTCCTGGCGGGGGGTGCATTTCCTCATTCGGACCTCAACTTCCACAGTCAAGCGCCAGATTAGATTTTGAAAAAGGAGAGGCATATAATTTTATTGATGTTATTCTAACATTTTATTTTAGTTTTCATTTGTAGAGGAAGCAGTGACATGTCAGTGACAGACTGGCTAAGACTGTTGAACTGTCGTCAGTCTGTATTGACACAGAAGAACTGTTTGTTTTGCACATAGCACATGACAAAAGGAGAAATATATTATTGTATTTTATTTATTTTAAAACTTTTCTAACATTTTATTTTAGTTTTAATGTGAAGAGGAAGAAGTTGATTAAAAGTTAACGCTTACAGAGTTATAACATCCATGTGCGACTCAGTTAAATAAAAGTCTGTTGTCCATTCATATCATTTGTAATTTAGTTTTCTTAAAATTTTATCTTGATCTCGTGAACCCAATCTTGTGTCTCGTGAGCTGAGTGTCTCGTCACACCCCCACTAATGATACAAACACAAAGAGTTAATACATTTAATTTGAACCAAGTCACAAGTTATGTTGGTAAGACTGGTGAAGGAGTAATGTTTGAGTTTTGAGTTTTAATACTTTAGTTAAATTTAGGGTCAGTAAAATAAAACAAATAAATCTATATTTTATGTTATAATAGTCCCTGTGAGATGGAACAAGCAAAAAAATACAAAACATTTATTGTGATTTTTGTCGTGTGACCAACAAAGGTTAAGCAAATACGTGACTCTAAAAATCTTTTATTTTCTTTACAACGTCTCTCAAAAACAAGGTTAAAATTATGGGACAAAATAATCATATCCTGAGATAAGGGCACTGTTGGGGTATAGCTCCATAGGACCATTCATTCTTCACTCCAAACAACCAAACATCCTCGTTGGGAAACCAGAAATGTGCTGAGAGAATGTGAGTGACCTCTGGTTCATGTTGTGTCTTCCTTAAACATTCTGTGCCTTAGTTCAGAGGAAGTCAGTAACTAAGGAAAAGTACTTTGCTCTTGTACTTAAGTAGATTTTTTTTTAGGTATCTGTACTGTACTTGAGTATTTATTTTTCTACCAACTTTTTACTTTTACTCTCTGCATTTGTTCATAAATATCTGCATTTCTTACACTCTCAGAATAGACTCATTACTTTTTTAATCCAAACAGACGAGTTAAGTCAGTTTTATCTTACAATTTTGATGTCAAATTATGACTTTATCTCAATTGTGACTTTTTTTCCCCTCCATTTTTCCTAGATTACCTGCCCATAACTACAAAACCAAACACTGTTACCTCATCAAACATATTTTCTACACACTAACTCACTTTTAAAAGTTTTATTTTTTGATACTTTGGAAAACTTTTGCTTTTTCCTGATTAAATAGACACTATTTTATCCATGGCAAAAAATGATCAGTTTTCCTTTTTACTTTATTCTGATTCAGAAGGTGTACTTTTTTACTTTTACTTCAGTAAAGGAGTTGAATCAGTACTTGTACTTTTACCAGAGTATTTTTACAGAGCAGTAGCTGTACTTCCACTTAAGTACAGCTAGCACTTTGACCACCTCTGCTCATTTCAGTCCTAACAACCATAGACAATAGACGCCTCATTGACCACAGTCAGAGAATGATCGAGGAAGTACTGACACTGAGTTCTCTCTCTCTCTCTCTCTCTCTCTCTCTCTTTCTCTCTCTCTCTCTCTCTCTCTCTCTCTCTCTCTCTCTCTCTCTCTCTCTCTCTCATGTCTGCATTTGTAAGTACTTATACCTATCTTACATACCAAGTCTATTCATGGCTCATCCACATAAGGAGCCATAGACAACAGGATGTGCAGTGACTCACCTGTGTCCTGTGTTGACCTCTGACCTCCTCCCTCACCTTCGCCTGTCTGGTAGATGGACCTGCCCCCCCCCGTCCTTCATCTACAAATGGACGTTCATCTATAGTCTGTCCGTCCATGGGAGTGGATCTGTCCTTCAGTGTGGTTTCTTCTTTTTCCCACTGGGTTTGGAAGGTTTTTTCTTGCCGAGAAGGAGGGTCTAAGGACAGGAGATGCTTGGGATTTTTATCTATTTCTGTGGTTGATTGTGTTTTTTTTGTATTTTAAGCCCTGTGAGGTGACATTGTTGTGATTTGGGGCTCTATAAATAAATTCAAATAGAATTGAAATGAATTTGAATAAAGTAAGAAACAGTCCTGTGTGTTCCAGTAAACCCTGTCCTTCTTTATGTCCTTCTGTCCTTCTTTATGTCCTTCTGTCCTTCTTTATGTCCTTCTGTCCTTCTTTATGTCCTTCTGTCCTTCTTTATGTCCTTCTGTCCTTCTTTATGTCCAGACCTTTGACGGTTTCCCTGAACCATCAGCGTGTTCATTCACTGAGTAAAGTTCACGAATGTTGATGTCTGTTGTAGAGAAAAGCGTGCTGCTGTGTGGACAAAGTGTTCTGTTTGGAGACAGGGGCATGTGTTGACATTTCCCAGGCATTTTCTTTCTTTTCAGACAGGTTTTCAGCGAGTAGTGACAGCAAACAAACAAGCCCCGACACGAAACAAAGCTGTTAGAGAATGTCCTGTTCAAACAGACGGATGTGTGTTTACATGTCTGTCTTCACTCTGTCAACTGGAACTACAGAAGCTGCACAAGGACCCAGGAGGGACACCATACAAATAAATAATAAACACAAATTTACTCTTTTAGTTTTACCTTTAAAAATGGATCCAATGACTTTGCTTCCTTTTGAAATATGCTACGATTATTGAAACATTTCTGTACAAAAAAAGCATTTCATTTAACACATGCACACCCTGTTGAGCAGAGGTGGTAAAAGTACTCACATTCTGTACGACAGTAGAAGTACAGCAACTAGTGTGAATAAATACTCTAGTAACAGTAGAAGTACTGATTCAACTCATTTACTGAAATAAAAGTAAAAAAAAAAAAGTAAAACTACATTTTTTGTCATGGATGAAATAATACTTATTCAACTAGGAAAAATCCTAAAAGTTTCAAAAGTATCCGAAAATAAAACCTTTAACAGTGAGTTAGTGTGAAGATGATGTGTTTGATAATGTGTGTGCACTGTACTGAGTTTAATGGCTATGGACAGAAAATGTAAGAAAAAATGATGATTATTATGAGATAAAATGTCATCATTATCAAATTAAATAAAATCATAAATATGAGACTTACAAAAGATACATAATTATGGGATATAAAGTCAAAATTCCAACATAAAAAGTCAGAAATATGAGATAAGACATGCATCATTATAACAAAAAGAGTCAAAATTATGAGATAAAATGGTACAATTGAGATAAAAAGTCAAAATTATAATATGAAAAAAATTACCATTTCTCTCCTCCACCGGTTTTTTCTTCCTCTGAAGCCACTTATTTTTCTACTGTCACATCTGTTTAGTTAGAAAAAGTAATGTGTCTATTCTGAGAATGGAAAGAGTATAAAGTACATATATTTATATAAATGTAAAGAGTATAAAGTACATATATTTATATAAATGTAAAGAGTATAAAGTACATATATTTATATAAATGTAAAGAGTATAAAGTACATATATTTATATAAATGTAAAGAGTATAAAGTACATATATTTATATAAATGTAAAGAGTATAAAGTACATATATTTATATAAATGTAAAGAGAATAAAGTACATATATTTATATAAATGTAAAGAGTATAAAGTACATATATTTATATAAATGTAAAGAGTATAAAGTACATATATTTATATAAATGTAAAGAGTATAAAGTACATATATTTATATAAATGTAAAGAGTATAAAGTACATATATTTATATAAATGTAAAGAGTATAAAGTACATATATTTATATAAATGTAAAGAGAATAAAGTACATATATTTATATAAATGTAAAGAGTATAAAGTACATATATTTATATAAATGTAAAGAGTATAAAGTACATATATTTATATAAATGTAAAGAGTATAAAGTACATATATTTATATAAATGTAAAGAGTATAAAGTACATATATTTATATAAATGTAAAGAGCATAAAGTACATATATTTATATAAATGCAAAGAGTATAAATATTTATACAAATGTAAAGAGTATAAAGTACATATATTTATATAAATGTAAAGAGTATAAAGTACATATATTTATATAAATGTAAAGAGTATAAAGTACATATATTTATATAAATGCAAAGAGTATAAATATTTATACAAATGTAAAGAGTATAAAGTACATATATTTATATAAATGCAAAGAGTATAAATATTTATACAAATGTAAAGAGTATAAAGTACATATATTTATATAAATGTAAAGAGTATAAAGTACATATATTTATATAAATGCAAAGAGTATAAATATTTATACAAATGTAAAGAGTATAAAGTACATATATTTATATAAATGTAAAGAGGATAAAGTACACATATTTATGAACAATGTAGGTAGGAAAAGTCAAAAGTTTACAGAAATATAAATACTCTAGTAAAGTACAGATACCTTAAAAATGTACTTAAGTACAGTAATTAAGTACTTTTACTAAGGTACTTCCACTTCTGCTGGTGAGCTGCATTTTGTAAAAAGTTTCCAAAATGTAATAACTTTATTTAATTTTGTAATAAAGCCTGATTTAATAATAAACTGTCCCAGTGTATTATATAAGACATTTTACATTAGGTAACAAGTTATTTTGAGAAAATAAAAACGTTGCAAGTTCATGTTGTAATACTTTTCTCAAAATATAATAACTTATGACATAATGTGGAAACGTTTATTTCAAAATGTGTACTTTACTAATTCTACTAAAGTGTGGTTCCCTCCCAGTGTGTCGCAGTAACAGACTGTGGTACAAACTGTAAACACTGGGTGGAGCACTTGTAAAATATAAAAACAAGTGTTTGTTTTTAAACACATGTTCTGATCCCTGTCTGTTTTTTTTTACTACTTTAGTTTTATTTATTTAAAACTAGGAGCATCTGGATCAGAAAAAATTTAATCATTTTGGATTATGTTAATTGATGCAAAACAGTAACCTGACAAAAGTGTATTTTTTCTCACTTTGAAATATAGCGTGAAAATGAACAAACATGGAGAAAAAAATATTTTACCAAATGTATTTTTGATCCAATAATCATATCAGTACTTGTAAATATTTGGTGTAAAATGGAGTTTTACTTCAGTTTATTATAGGATAAAATGTACAAACATGTGTCAAATGAGAATAAAATGAGCAAAATACTTGATAAAAGGAAAAAATGACAAAAAAATCTGAAAAAAAAGCTATAAAAACTAAACAAAATCTAAATGTGACCTTAAGTGTATTAGTGTCATTTTTAGTCCAAATATGTGATTAGATTAAAATCAGACAGAATCACCTGCAGAGGAACTGATTTATAGACAATAGATCTGAACTAATCTGAACAAGGTCGTTTTACCTGGTTCCACTGGACCAGTTGTATTTATTACCTCCGTCAAGGTTATGTTATGCCGGCGTTTATCTGTTTGTTTGTCTGTGTTCAAGATAACTCGAAAACTTATGGACGGATTTTGACGAAATTTTCAGGATATGTTGGAAATGTGAACAGGAAGAAATGATTTCATTTTGGGGGTGATGGGGGAGGGGGGTCTACCTTGGCGGAGTTCTGCACTCTCAGAGTGCTTTTCTAGTTTACTAAGTTTTGGCTTAATTTAAGATTTTTTAAAATTCATTCATTCATTTTTGCTTTATTCAAGATTTTAGTTCTAATTTTTTTCTTTAAAAATTATTGAATTACATTAAAAAAATGTAATCAAGGAAAAGACAAATAATCTGAACAAGTGAAAATTGTCTTGGTAAGGTTTGTTTTAAAGAGATTTTTAAAATCAATTGTAAAAATAAATAAATAACTAAATATTCTTGAATTAACCCAAAACAAGGGTGTGACAGTGGTGCAGTAGTTAACACTGGTGGTGCAGTAGTTAACACTGGTGGTGCAGCAGTTAACACTGGTGCCTCACAGACAGAAGGTTGTTGGTTCTATTTCCACACCAGACCTTTCTGTGTGGAGTTTACATGTTCTCCTTATGTCTGCGTGGGTTTTCTCCAGGTACTCTGGCTCCTCCCACCATCCAAACACATGCACTGGTAGGTTAACTGGTTAACTAGTTAACTGGTTAATCTAAATCACCCATAGGTGTGAATGTGACAGTGATTGTTTGTCTATATATGTTCAGTCCTGAGATGAACTGGAGACTCATACAGGGTGTACCCCGCCTTCACCCATTGGAACTGGATTAGGCCCCCAGTGACCCCTGTGACACTAGTGACCCCTGTGACCCTAGTGAGGATAAAGTAGGTTCAGATGACGAGACGAGACCCAAAAACTAAACTAAATCTTGAACAAACCTCGCCCCCTAAGACACATTTGACCGTTGTTGGAAATTGGTCCACTAGTCTTTGTGTAAAGCTGCTTACAGACAGACAGACACAGACAGATAGACAGACAGACATACATAGAGACAGACAGACAGACAGACACAGACAGACAGACACAGACAGATAGACAGACAGACACAGACACCAACAGACAGACAGACACAGACACCGACAGACAGACATACATAGAGACAGACAGACAGACACACACAGACAGACAGACAGACACAGACAGATAGACAGACAGACACAGACACCAACAGACAGACAGACAGAGAGACAGACTGTCATATCCTGTGTCTTGTGTTCTGTTCTGTGTTCCTGCCTGTCACCTTTCACCCTGTTCTGTTCTGCCTGGTTAATTAGAGATACAACTCACCTGGTGAGGGCAGCTGAACTCATCAGGTGAGGAGTATATAGTCTGCATTCAGACCTCAGTTCTTTGCCAGATTATCATGACCAGTGCTCTGATTCTCCAGCAATTCTGTTTACCCTGTGTTCCGTGTACCAGTCCCGTTTCTGTCCGACCTCCGATTTCTGCCTGTTACCCCTGTCTGTTATTGAACCTGATCCAGAACCAGTTAAGTCTCTTGCCGCCTGCCCTGATCCTGGAACTGACGCTGACCCTGATACCTGCCGCCTGCCCCGACCTTGGACCGAACCCCGACTACGAGTACCGCCGCCAGCCCCGACCTTGGACCGGATCCGAACCGAGGCCAGTTTCCCCTTCTGAGCTGTGGAGAACATCTGTGCCCGACTGGGATAAGTACAGCCCAGCGCTTAGAGACTTCGAAGGGAACTTGTCCTCACTCATCTGTTCTGTGACTTTATTCTGTGTATCAATAAATTGTTGTTTGGACTTTTACGCACGCCTCTTGTTTTGCGCTTGGGTTCCCCGAAGCCTGTTACAGAATAATCTGGCCAACATGAACCCAGCAGAACTTGAGGCGTTGCTAGAGGCTGTACGTGGTCAGGGCAAAGTGACCACTCAGCACAGTGAGGCTCTGAATGTTCTGGGTACAGGTATGAAGGAGCTTGGAGCAGCCTTAGCGGAGGTTCGGACCCAGCTCCATTCCCTGGATTCGCGGCTCACTCCGCCGACACCAGCAGCAGGGATCACCACCGCACCGACCATGGTCACCACCACCACCTCCGCTCCCTCTCCTGAGACAACCCCGGCGGCCGGCAGGTTATCCCGGGAACCCCACATGCCCACCCCGGACAGGTATCACGGAGACCTTGGGTTATGCGGTCAGTTTCTTCACCAATGCTCTCTGGTGTTTAGTCAACAGCCGCTCAGTTATGCTACAAGTGAGTCTAAGTCAGCGTTTGTGATGAGTTTACTCTCTGGTCAGGCAGCGGCATGGGCTTTGGCTGTTTCTACCCAGCGTCCTGAACTTCGTACAAATTATGATCGATTGATTAATGAAATGTTATTAGTGTTCGATCATCCGGTCAGAGGCCGTGAGGCGGAGACCAGGTTGTTGTCTTTAAGACAGGGGGACGCTCCAGTCGCGCAGTACGCCATCACTTTCCGCATTGCAGCAGCGGATTCTGGATGGGAGGATAAGGCGTTACGAGCGCTGTTTCGCAGAAGCCTGAACTCGGAGATAAAGGATGAGTTAGCTCTGCGAGACGATCCCGCCTCCCTGGAGGGATTAATCCACCTGACCATCATGTTGGACAATCGGTTGAGGGAGCGAAGGAGAGAGAGGGGAGAAGCCAGCTATTCCTCCAGGACATCATCCGCTCCAGCTCTCCGGGCGCAGGTTACAGGGGCGGAGTCTAGACAGATGGGACGGACCAGGTCATCTCAGCAGGAACAAGAACGATGTCGCAGAGAGAATCTGTGTCTCTATTGTGGGGGTTCTGGACACTATATTCAGAGTTGTCCGTTAAAAGACCAGGCTCAGCATTAAAGGGGGGCATTTTGCTGAGTCGATCCTCTTCCGCTGCCCCCACTCCCCGACCTGTGTTCCATGTTCAACTCCGACCCAAGGGTGAATCCATCACCCTGTCCGCATTCATTGATTCTGGAGCTGACAGTAATCTTATGGACAAGAAACTGGTTAATCAGCTTGGGTTATCTGTCAGTGCTCTCAAGGAGCCTATAGTGGCACATGCTTTAGATGGCCATTTATTGGCAAGAATCACTCATCAGACTGAGTCTGTGCCAATGATCACGGCCGGAAATCATTTAGAGACTATTTCATTTTTTGTTCTGAACTCACCTGATCTTCCTGTGATTCTAGGATATCCATGGCTTCGCCGTCATAACCCGCATGTGGATTGGCAGACCGGATCAGTTTTAAGTTGGGGTAAGGGCTGTCAATCCATTTGTCTCCAACAGAGGGAGCTCGTGTCTAGAGCGGCACCTTCAGCAACACCACAGGATCTGAACATGGTTCCCGCCGTTTATCTGGATTACCGGGAGGTGTTCTCTAAGGTGAGGGCGACATCGTTACCTCCTCACCGGGACTATGACTGCAATATAGATCTCCTACCAGGTACCTCCCCTCCTAAGGGTAGATTATACTCCCTTTCCGCTCCAGAACGTAAAGCTATGGACACATACATTAATGATGCTCTAGCTGCAGGAATCATCAGACCCTCATCCTCTCCGGCGGGAGCCGGTTTCTTCTTCGTGGAGAAGAAAGACAAGACCCTTCGACCCTGCATCGACTACAGGGGGCTGAATGACATCACGGTCAAGAACAGGTATCCGTTGCCACTCATCTCCTCTGCCTTCGAACTACTTCAAGGCGCCACCATTTTCTCGAAACTAGATCTGCGCAATGCTTACCATCTAGTACGTATTCGGGAGGGAGATGAGTGGAAGACCGCATTCAACACACCCTCAGGACATTATGAATATTTAGTCATGCCTTTTGGGTTGACTAACGCTCCAGCAGTTTTTCAAAACCTCATTAACGAGGTTTTAAGAGATATGTTAAATCAGTTTGTGTTCGTCTACCTGGATGACATTCTGATATTTTCTCGCTCTGAACAGGAACACATTCATCATGTCCAGCAGGTTCTCCAGAGGCTTCTAGAGAACTCCCTGTACGTCAAGGCAGAGAAGTGCGAGTTTCATGTTCCTTCGGTCTCCTTCCTTGGATACATTGTGGGCCAGAACAAGCTCCAGATGGATCCCTCCAAGGTAGCAGCAGTAACCGATTGGCCTGTTCCCGGAACTCGCAAGCAGCTCCAACGGTTCCTGGGGTTTGCAAACTTCTATCGAAGGTTCATCAGAGGTTATAGCACTATTGCTGCTCCCCTTAGTGCCTTAACCTCTTCTAAGATTCCTTTTCATTGGAACCAAGATGCTGAACAGGCGTTCCTTAAATTAAAGACTCTGTTTAGTTCCGCTCCTATTCTCCAGTTTCCCGATCCAACCAGACAGTTCGTGGTAGAGGTCGACGCTTCCAGTGTGGGAGTAGGGGCGGTCCTTTCCCAGAGAAATGGTTCCGACAATAAAATGCATCCTTGTGCTTTTTTTTCAAAACGTTTATCTCCTGCAGAGAGAAACTATGACATTGGGAACCGAGAACTTCTGGCAGTCAAGCTGGCACTCGAGGAGTGGAGACACTGGCTGGAGGGCGCTAAGGAACCATTTGTGGTTTGGACAGATCACAAGAACCTGGAATACCTGAAAACCGCCAAACGACTCAACTCCAGGCAAGCACGATGGTCACTATTCTTTAATCGGTTTGATTTTTGCCTCTCCTACCGCCCAGGTTCCCGCAACATAAAGCCTGACGCCTTATCCAGACAGTTCCACTTCACTGACGAGGAGGAAGGAGATCCGGAACCCATCCTTCCCCGAGCTTCCAGAGTCGCGGTCATAAGATGGGAACTGGAAGAAAGAATTAAGACGGCGGTGGAGAATGAACCCGGACCCAGTAACTGCCCTGTCACTCACCTGTTCGTACCCCTCTCTTTCAGAAGTGAACTTCTGCAGTGGCTCCATGGTTCAAATCTGACCTGTCATCCTGGGGTTAACCGTACTCTTGAGGTGGTCAAGAGGAGGTTCTGGTGGCCCTCCCTAAAGGAGGACGTCACCGCATATGTTAATGCTTGCCCAGTCTGTTCGCAGAATAAGAGCAACAGGAACGTGCCTGCCGGGCATCTCCGGTCCCTACCTGTGCCCCATCGTCCCTGGTCTCACATATCCCTGGACTTCGTCACTGGATTGCCTCCTTCTGAGGGCAACACGGTGATCCTGACGATCGTCGACAGGTTCAGTAAAATGGCTCACTTTGTTCCCTTGCCCAAGCTCCCTTCTGCCAAAGAAACAGCACTTCTTGTGTTAACTCATGTGCTCAGGATACATGGTCTTCCTACTGATATTGTATCCGATAGGGGTCCACAATTCACTTCCTCCTTCTGGAGGGAGTTTTGCCATTTAATTGGGGCATCTGTGAGTCTTTCCTCAGGTTTTCACCCTCAGACCAATGGGCAGTCCGAGAGAGCCAACCAGGAACTGGAATCACTTCTTCGATGTATGACTTCGAGGGATCCGGGACAGTGGTCTAAACAGTTGGTATGGGTTGAGTACGCGCACAACACCCTCGTCAATTCATCTACCGGTATGACCCCGTTTGAGGCTGGTAACGGATACTTACCTCCTCTGTTCCCCAACACCGATATCCGTTCAAGTACCCCCTCTGTAGAATCTTTCTTAAAGAAGTGTAAAAGAGTCTGGAAAAACGCCCGTGCCTCGTTGCTGCAGTCTATTAAGAGACAGGCTTGTTACGCCAATAAGAAGAGGTCACCAGGACCTACTTATAAGGTGGGCCAAAGAGTTTGGCTGTCCACCAAGGATCTTCCATTGAGGGTCGAGTCTAGGAAACTGTCCCCTAGATTTATTGGACCGTTCACGATAGAAAAGATAATCAACCCTGTAGCGGTCAAACTATCCCTCCCGCGTTCCATGAAGATCCACCCCTCCTTCCATATTTCTAGATTGAAGCCGGTTTCAGAAAGTCCGCTAATGGGTCCCTCTCAGTCTCCACCTCTCCCTAGGATGATCGACGGTGCACCAGCCTACACTGTCCGGAGGTTACTTCGTTCCAGACGGTGGGGGAGAGGCCTGCAATATCTGGTAGATTGGGAGGGTTACGGTCCCGAGGAGAGGACATGGGTACCAGCCCGGCAAATATTGGATAAGAGATTAATCACCCAGTTTCACGCTTCCCACCCAGGTCAACCCTCCAACCCCAGACGCCGGAAATTTCCCCGTCTCGACATCCCTGACCCTCCGTCAAGTGAAGAGGAGGAGGCTGAAGAACCCATGGATGAAGTCGAGGAGGGGATGCCGGAACATCTCCCTGGGGATGTATCGGAACCGGAGGAAATGACCTGGGAGAGTTACGAGGAGGATAATGTCGAGATGAACTCTGACGTCTCCGAGGAATTCTGACCCTCCTCCGGAGCCCCCACCACCCTCCCTTGTCTTGTTTTTTTTTTTTTTTTTTTTTTTTTTTGTGGTTTATAGTGTAGAACGTCGGGAGACGTTCCTTGGGGGGGGGGTTCTGTCATATCCTGTGTCTTGTGTTCTGTTCTGTGTTCCTGCCTGTCACCTTTCACCCTGTTCTGTTCTGCCTGGTTAATTAGAGATACAACTCACCTGGTGAGGGCAGCTGAACTCATCAGGTGAGGAGTATATAGTCTGCATTCAGACCTCAGTTCTTTGCCAGATTATCATGACCAGTGCTCTGATTCTCCAGCAATTCTGTTTACCCTGTGTTCCGTGTACCAGTCCCGTTTCTGTCCGACCTCCGATTTCTGCCTGTTACCCCTGTCTGTTATTGAACCTGATCCAGAACCAGTTAAGTCTCTTGCCGCCTGCCCTGATCCTGGAACTGACGCTGACCCTGATACCTGCCGCCTGCCCCGACCTTGGACCGAACCCCGACTACGAGTACCGCCGCCAGCCCCGACCTTGGACCGGATCCGAACCGAGGCCAGTTTCCCCTTCTGAGCTGTGGAGAACATCTGTGCCCGACTGGGATAAGTACAGCCCAGCGCTTAGAGACTTCGAAGGGAACTTGTCCTCACTCATCTGTTCTGTGACTTTATTCTGTGTATCAATAAATTGTTGTTTGGACTTTTACGCACGCCTCTTGTTTTGCGCTTGGGTTCCCCGAAGCCTGTTACACAGACAGACACAGACAGACACAGACAGAGAGACAGACACAGACAGACAGACAGACAGACAGACAGACACAGATAGACAGACAGACATAGACAGACAGACAGATGGCTGTGGTTCAGTTGGTAGAGTGGGTCGCCCAATGACTGAGAGGTTGGCGGTTCGTGTCCCAGCTCTGTCCACATGTCCAAGTGTCCTTGGACAAAGACACTGAACCCTTAGTCTCCCAGTAGGACTGACAGAACCTTAGAAACCTACTGGTGTATGAGTGTGTGTGAATGGGTGAATGTGAGGCTAATGTAAAGAGCTTTGAACCATGAAGGTGGAACAACTATAGAAGTGAATAATACATAGACTCTCTCCCTCTCTCTCTCTCTCTCTCTCTCTCTCACCTGTGTGACTTTTAACAATAAGGGTCCCATGTCTACTTTTTGCCTAAGGCCCCAAACTGGCTAGGTCCGCCCCTGTGGGAGCAATTTAGGTTTCAGTGTCTTGCTCAAGGACACTTTGACATGTGGTGCCAGGATTCAAACCACAGACTCTACCCACTGAGCCACAGCTGCTCAGGACAGTCGACAGATATTCTACAGCTGTTCTTTTCTATGTTCATGCTTTTGTTGTTTTACTTTTTCAACGTCCTGACACTCAGACATTTGTCCTCTGTAGTGGACAAGAGTTTCACAGCTTCACTTCAAAATAAACTGTCTTGTTTATTTCTACATTCAACAATCTTAATTCACGAAATATTGTCAAGTGAAATTATGGTTGCATAGACAGATATTTCACTTGTTTTTACTCCTTTTTTTGGTCAGATTGTGTTTTTTTTTATCTTGTGTGTAGAAGCACAAGGACAAGCTGTAATTCTATCTGGGAAGTCAGTCTATAACACAGTGGCGCATTGAAAACAAAAACAATAATAAATAATACAAGATATTTTTGCTTGATTTAAAAAAAAATCTGCCAATAGAACAAGTGAAAATTATTTTGTTCAGATTTCTTCAGTCAGATTAGTTCAGATCTAATGTCTATAAATCAGTTCCTCTTTGGTGATTCTGTCTGATTTGAATCTGATCACATATTTGCACAAAAATTGAGACTTAAAATCAGAATTAGATTTTTCCCCTTTTCCTCCCATATTTATTCATTTTCATGCCTTGTTTCCATTTTTTTTTTTTTTTTTTTTTTTTAACTTTTTTAAAATATACTTTCATCAAATATTTTGCTCATTTTATTCTCATTTTGCACATTTTTGTACATGTTTTCCTATGAGGAGCTGAAGTATAACTGCACTTTACACCAGTTATTGACATGTATTGGTAGGGTTAGTGGGTCAATAAGTGATTTTAAGTCTGATGAGATATTTGGACTACAAATGAGAAAAATACACTTTGTAAAATTATTTTTTTTGCCCCCCCCTTCAATATTTGTTCATTTTAATGCCATATTTTAAAGGTTTTTTGGTGACTTTTTTTCCTTTCATCAAATGTTTTTCTCATTTTATTCTCATTTTATACAATTTTGTACATTTTATCCTGAAGTAAAACTGCATTTGACACCAGTTACTTACATGTATTAAGAGGGTTAGTGGGTCAATTGGTATTAAAGACTTAATACAGTAGATGTCTGGGTCTGTACAAAATGTGGTAAAAGCAACAAAGAATATGAATTAAAACAAATCTTTAAGTTTTCATTTATTAGATATTTTAAATAGAAATCAGACAAATCCACTTGGTAAGTGTTTGATTGTTTTCCAGTTGAACTTTGTATGCTGTGCTCAGCTCACATGTGATTGGTCCAGATGCTGTTGCTAGGCAGAAGAAAAAATATCAGATGAACCGAATGTAAAAGTTTGGAGTCATCCTGGGAAGATTAAGGAGTTTCCTTCTGTTGTTGAATCCAAACACTGAGAGTTTACTGTGCCATGAACTGAAAGGTCAAGCTGTACCTTGTGTTATCATGACAGATAAAGTTGTTCACAATCTGCAGAACTGAGAATGTTTACTGAGAGTAAACATTTAAATAATGAAGGACAACCCAGATAAACAATATATAAATAAAGGATGTATGGTATATATAGACTGACTACACTAGAGTGTCTGTACTAGAGTGACTGTACTAGACTGACTGTACTAGAGTGTCTGTACTAGAGTGTCTGTACTAGACTGACTGTACTAGAGTGACTGTACTAGAGTGTCTGTACTAGAGTGACTGTACTAGAGTGACTGTACTAGAGTGTCTGTACTAGACTGACTGTACTAGAGTGTCTGTACTAGAGTGTCTGTACTAGAGTGTCTGTACTAGACTGACTGTACTAGAGTGACTGTACTAGAGTGTCTGTACTAGAGTGACTGTACTAGAGTGACTGTACTAGAGTGACTGTACTAGAGTGACTGTACTAGAGTGTCTGTACTAGAGTGTCTGTACTAGACTGACTGTACTAGAGTGACTGTACTAGAGTGACTGTACTGGAGTGACTGTACTAGAGTGTCTGTACTAGAGTGTCTGTACTAGACTGACTGTACTAGAGTGTCTGTACTAGAGTG
This sequence comes from Siphamia tubifer, assembly GCA_020466265.1. Classification (NCBI taxonomy): domain Eukaryota; kingdom Metazoa; phylum Chordata; class Actinopteri; order Kurtiformes; family Apogonidae; genus Siphamia; species Siphamia tubifer. The sequence goes on from CM035791.1 coordinate 2,224,384, forward strand.
TCTGTACTAGACTGACTGTACTAGAGTGTCTGTACTAGAGTGACTGTACTAGAGTGTCTGTACTAGACTGACTGTACTAGAGTGTCTGTACTAGAGTGTCTGTACTAGAGTGTCTGTACTAGAGTGTCTGTACTAGACTGACTGTACTAGAGTGTCTGTACTAGAGTGACTGTACTAGAGTGTCTGTACTAGACTGACTGTACTAGAGTGTCTGTACTAGAGTGTCTGTACTAGACTGACTGTACTAGAGTGTCTGTACTAGAGTGACTGTACTAGAGTGTCTGTACTAGACTGACTGTACTAGAGTGTCTGTACTAGAGTGTCTGTACTAGAGTGTCTGTACTAGACTGACTGTACTAGAGTGACTGTACTAGAGTGTCTGTACTAGAGTGACTGTACTAGAGTGACTGTACTAGAGTGACTGTACTAGAGTGACTGTACTAGAGTGTCTGTACTAGAGTGTCTGTACTAGACTGACTGTACTAGAGTGACTGTACTAGAGTGACTGTACTGGAGTGACTGTACTAGAGTGTCTGTACTAGAGTGTCTGTACTAGACTGACTGTACTAGAGTGTCTGTACTAGAGTGTCTGTACTAGACTGACTGTACTAGAGTGTCTGTACTAGAGTGACTGTACTAGAGTGTCTGTACTAGACTGACTGTACTAGAGTGTCTGTACTAGACTGACTGTACTAGAGTGTCTGTACTAGAGTGTCTGTACTAGACTGACTGTACTAGAGTGTCTGTACTAGAGTGACTGTACTAGAGTGTCTGTACTAGACTGACTGTACTAGAGTGTCTGTACTAGACTGACTGTACTAGAGTGTCTGTACTAGAGTGTCTGTACTAGAGTGTCTGTACTAGACTGACTGTACTAGAGTGTCTGTACTAGACTGACTGTACTAGAGTGTCTGTACTAGAGTGTCTGTACTAGAGTGACTGTACTAGACTGACTGTACTAGAGTGTCTTTACTAGAGTGTCTGTACTAGACTGACCATACTAGACTGACTGTACTAGAGTGTCTGTACTGGAGTGTCTGTACGAGAGTGTCTGTACTAGACTGACCATACTAGACTGACTGTACTAGGGTGTCTGTACTAGAGTGTCTGTACTAGAGTGTCTGTACTAGAGTGACTGTACTAGAGTGTCTGTACTAGAGTGACTGTACTAGAGTGTCTGTACTAGACTGACTGTACTAGACTGACTGTACTAGAGTGACTGTACTAGACTGACTATACTAGAGTGACTGTACTAGACTGACTGTACTAGAGTGTCTGTACTAGACTGACTGTACTAGACTGACTGTACTAGACTGACTGTACTAGAGTGACTGTACTAGAGTGACTGTACTAGACTGACTATACTAGAGTGACTGTACTAGACTGACTGTACTAGAGTGTCTGTACTAGAGTGACTATAGTAGAGTGACTGTAGTAGAGTGACTGTAGTAGAGTGACTGTACTAGACTGACTGTACTAGAGTGTCTGTACTAGAGTGAATGTACTAGAGTGTCTGTACTAGAGTGTCTGTACTAGAGTGACTGTACTAGAGTGTCTGTACTAGAGTGTCTGTACTAGAGTGAATGTACTAGAGTGTCTGTACTAGAGTGACTGTACTAGAGTGTCTGTACTAGAGTGTCTGTACTAGAGTGAATGTACTAGAGTGTCTGTACTAGAGTGACTGTACTGGAGTGTCTGTAGTAGAGTGTCTGTACTAGACTGACTGTAATAGTTTCTATACTAGAGTGACTGTACTAGAGTGTCTGTACTAGAGTGTCTGTACTAGACTGACTGTACTAGAGTGTCTGTACTAGAGTGTCTGTACTAGAGTGTCTGTACGAGAGTGTCTGTACGAGAGTGTCTGTACTAGACTGACCATACTAGACTGACTGTACTAGACTGACTGTACTAGACTGACTGTACTAGAGTGTCTGTACTAGAGTGTCTGTACTAGAGTGTCTGTACGAGAGTGTCTGTACGAGAGTGTCTGTACTAGACTGACCATACTAGACTGACTGTACTAGAGTGTCTGTAGTAGAGTGACTGTACTAGACTGACTGTACTAGAGTGTCTGTACTAGAGTGTCTGTACTAGAGTGTCTGTACTAGAGTGTCTGTACTAGAGTGTCTGTACTAGACTGACTGTACTAGACTGACTGTACTAGAGTGACTGTACTAGACCGACTGTACTAGACTGACTGTACTAGAGTGTCTGTACTAGAGTGTCTGTACGAGAGTGTCTGTACTAGACTGACTGTACTAGACTGACTGTACTAGAGTGACTGTACTAGACTGACTGTACTAGACTGACTGTACTAGAGTGACTGTACTAGAGTGAATGTACTAGAGTGTCTGTACTAGAGTGTCTGTACTAGAGTGTCTGTACTAGAGTGTCTGTACTAGACTGACTGTACTAGACTGACTGTACTAGAGTGACTGTACTAGACTGACTGTACTAGACTGACTGTACTAGAGTGTCTGTACTAGAGTGTCTGTACTAGAGTGTCTGTACGAGAGTGTCTGTACTAGACTGACTGTACTAGAGTGTCTGTACTAGAGTGACTATAGTAGAGTGACTGTAGTAGAGTGACTGTACTAGACTGACTGTACTAGAGTGTCTGTACTAGAGTGAATGTACTAGAGTGTCTGTACTAGAGTGTCTGTACTAGAGTGTCTGTACTAGCGTGTCTGTACTAGAGTGTCTGTACTAGAGTGTCTCTACTAGACTGACTGTACTAGACTGACTGTACTAGAGTGACTGTACTAGACTGACTGTACTAGAGTGTCTGTACTAGAGTGAATGTACTAGAGTGTCTGTACTAGAGTGTCTGTACTAGAGTGTCTGTACTAGCGTGTCTGTACTAGAGTGTCTGTACTAGAGTGACTGTACTAGAGTGTCTGTACTAGACTGATTATAGTAGACTGACTGTACTAGAGTGTCTGTACTAGAGTGTCTGTACTAGACTGATTATACTAGACTGACTGTACTAGAGTGACTATACTAGAGTGACTGTACTAGAGTGACTGTACTAGAGTGACTGTACTAGAGTGACTATACTAGAGTGACTGTACTAGAGTGACTGTACTAGAGTGACTGTACTAGAGTGACTGTACTAGAGTGACTGTACTAGAGTGTCTGTACTAGACTGATTATACTAGACTGACTGTACTAGAGTGTCTATACTAGAGTGTCTGTACTAGACTGATTATACTAGACTGACTGTACTAGAGTGTCTGTACTAGACTGATTATACTAGACTGCCTATACTAGAGTGACTATACTAGAGTGACTGTACTAGAGTGACTGCACTAGAGTGTCTGTACTAGAGTGACTGTACGAGAGTGACTGTACAAGACTGACTGTACTAGAGTGGCTGTACTAGAGTGACTGTACTAGACTGACTGTACTAGAGTGTCTGTACTAGAGTGACTGTACTAGAGTGACTGGACTAGAGTGTCTGTACTAGAGTGACTGTACTAGACTGACTGTACTAGACTGACTGTACTAGAGTGTCTGTACTAGAGTTACTGTACTAGAGTGACTGTACTAGACTGACTGTACTAGAGTGACTGTACTAGACTGACTGTACTATAGTGACTGTACTAGAGTGACTGTACTAGACTGACTGTACTAGACTGACTGTACTAGAGTGACTGTACTAGAGTGACTGTACTGAGTGACTGTACTAGAGTGTCTGTACTAGACTGATTATACTAGACTGACTGTACTAGAGTGTCTATACTAGAGTGTCTGCACTCGACTGACTATACTAGACTGACTGTACTAGAGTGTCTGTACTAGACTGATTATACTAGACTGCCTATACTAGAGTGACTATACTAGAGTGACTGTACTAGAGTGACTGCACTAGAGTGTCTGTACTAGAGTGACTGTACGAGAGTGACTGTACAAGACTGACTGTACTAGAGTGGCTGTACTAGAGTGACTGTACTAGACTGACTGTACTAGAGTGTCTGTACTAGAGTGACTGTACTAGAGTGACTGGACTAGAGTGTCTGTACTAGAGTGACTGTACTAGACTGACTGTACTAGACTGACTGTACTAGAGTGTCTGTACTAGAGTTACTGTACTAGAGTGACTGTACTAGACTGACTGTACTAGAGTGACTGTACTAGACTGACTGTACTATAGTGACTGTACTAGAGTGACTGTACTAGACTGACTGTACTAGACTGACTGTACTAGAGTGACTGTACTAGAGTGACTGTACTGAGTGACTGTACTAGACTGACTGTACTAGTCTGACTGTACTAGTCTGACTGTACTAGTATGACTGTACTAGTCTGACTGTACTAGAGTGTCTGTACTAGAGTGACTGTACTAGACTGACTGTACTAGTCTGACTGTACTAGTCTGACTGTACTAGTCTGACTGTACTAGACTGACTGTACTAGGCTGACTGTACTATAGTGACTGTACTAGAATGATTGTATTAGAGTGACTGTACTAGAGTGTCTATACTAGAGTGACTGTACTAGAGTGTCTGTACTAGAGTGACTGTACTAGAGTGACTGTACTAGAGTGACTGTACTAGAGTGTCTGTACTAGAGTGTCTGTACTAGACTGACTGTACTAGAGTGACTGTACTAGAGTGTCTGTACTAGAGTGTCTGTACTAGAGTGTCTGTACTAGACTGACTGTACTAGAGTGACTGTACTAGAGTGTCTGTACTAGAGTGACTGTACTAGAGTGACTGTACTAGAGTGACTGTACTAGAGTGTCTGTACTAGAGTGTCTGTACTAGACTGACTGTACTAGAGTGACTGTACTAGAGTGACTGTACTAGACTGACTGTACTAGAGTGACTGTACTAGAGTGACTGTACTAGAGTGTCTGTACTAGAGTGTCTGTACTAGACTGACTGTACTAGAGTGACTGTACTAGAGTGTCTGTACTTGGGTGACTGTACTAGAGTGACTGTACTAGAGTGTCTGTACTAGACTGACTGTACTAGAGTGTCTGTACTAGAGTGTCTGTACTAGAGTGTCTGTACTAGACTGACTGTACTAGAGTGACTGTACTAGAGTGTCTGTACTAGAGTGTCTGTACTAGACTGACTGTACTAGAGTGACTGTACTAGAGTGACTGTACTGGAGTGACTGTACTAGAGTGTCTGTACTAGAGTGTCTGTACTAGACTGACTGTACTAGAGTGTCTGTACTAGAGTGTCTGTACTAGACTGACTGTACTAGAGTGTCTGTACTAGAGTGACTGTACTAGAGTGTCTGTACTAGACTGACTGTACTAGAGTGTCTGTACTAGACTGACTGTACTAGAGTGTCTGTACTAGAGTGTCTGTACTAGACTGGCTGTACTAGAGTGTCTGTACTAGAGTGACTGTACTAGAGTGTCTGTACTAGACTGACTGTACTAGAGTGTCTGTACTAGACTGACTGTACTAGAGTGTCTGTACTAGAGTGTCTGTACTAGACTGACTGTACTAGAGTGTCTGTACTAGACTGACTGTACTAGAGTGTCTGTACTAGAGTGTCTGTACTAGAGTGACTGTACTAGACTGACTGTACTAGAGTGTCTTTACTAGAGTGTCTGTACTAGACTGACCATACTAGACTGACTGTACTAGAGTGTCTGTACTGGAGTGTCTGTACGAGAGTGTCTGTACTAGACTGACTGTAATAGAGTTTCTATACTAGACTGACTGTACTAGGGTGTCTGTACTAGAGTGTCTGTACTAGAGTGTCTGTACTAGAGTGACTGTACTAGAGTGTCTGTACTAGAGTGACTGTACTAGAGTGTCTGTACTAGACTGACTGTACTAGACTGACTGTACTAGACTGACTGTACTAGAGTGACTGTACTAGACTGACTATACTAGAGTGACTGTACTAGACTGACTGTACTAGAGTGTCTGTACTAGACTGACTGTACTAGAGTGACTGTACTAGACTGACTGTACTAGAGTGTCTGTACTAGAGTGACTATAGTAGAGTGACTGTAGTAGAGTGACTGTAGTAGAGTGACTGTAGTAGAGTGACTGTACTAGACTGACTGTACTAGAGTGTCTGTACTAGAGTGAATGTACTAGAGTGTCTGTACTAGAGTGTCTGTACTAGAGTGACTGTACTAGAGTGTCTGTACTAGAGTGTCTGTACTAGAGTGAATGTACTAGAGTGTCTGTACTAGAGTGACTGTACTAGAGTGTCTGTACTAGAGTGTCTGTACTAGAGTGAATGTACTAGAGTGTCTGTACTAGAGTGACTGTACTGGAGTGTCTGTAGTAGAGTGTCTGTACTAGACTGACTGTAATAGTTTCTATACTAGAGTGACTGTACTAGAGTGTCTGTACTAGAGTGTCTGTACTAGACTGACTGTACTAGAGTGTCTGTACTAGAGTGTCTGTACTAGAGTGTCTGTACGAGAGTGTCTGTACGAGAGTGTCTGTACTAGACTGACCATACTAGACTGACTGTACTAGACTGACTGTACTAGACTGACTGTACTAGAGTGTCTGTACTAGAGTGTCTGTACTAGAGTGTCTGTACGAGAGTGTCTGTACGAGAGTGTCTGTACTAGACTGACCATACTAGACTGACTGTACTAGAGTGTCTGTACTAGAGTGACTATAGTAGAGTGACTGTAGTAGAGTGACTGTACTAGACTGACTGTACTAGAGTGTCTGTACTAGAGTGTCTGTACTAGAGTGTCTGTACTAGAGTGTCTGTACTAGAGTGTCTGTACTAGACTGACTGTACTAGACTGACTGTACTAGAGTGACTGTACTAGAGTGACTGTACTAGACCGACTGTACTAGACTGACTGTACTAGAGTGTCTGTACTAGAGTGTCTGTACGAGAGTGTCTGTACTAGACTGACTGTACTAGACTGACTGTACTAGAGTGACTGTACTAGACTGACTGTACTAGACTGACTGTACTAGAGTGACTGTACTAGAGTGAATGTACTAGAGTGTCTGTACTAGAGTGTCTGTACTAGAGTGTCTGTACTAGAGTGTCTGTACTAGACTGACTGTACTAGACTGACTGTACTAGAGTGACTGTACTAGACTGACTGTACTAGACTGACTGTACTAGAGTGTCTGTACTAGAGTGTCTGTACTAGAGTGTCTGTACGAGAGTGTCTGTACTAGACTGACTGTACTAGAGTGTCTGTACTAGAGTGACTATAGTAGAGTGACTGTAGTAGAGTGACTGTACTAGACTGACTGTACTAGAGTGTCTGTACTAGAGTGAATGTACTAGAGTGTCTGTACTAGAGTGTCTGTACTAGAGTGTCTGTACTAGCGTGTCTGTACTAGAGTGTCTGTACTAGAGTGTCTGTACTAGACTGACTGTACTAGACTGACTGTACTAGAGTGACTGTACTAGACTGACTGTACTAGACTGACTGTACTAGAGTGTCTGTACTAGAGTGTCTGTACTAGAGTGTCTGTACGAGAGTGTCTGTACTAGACTGACTGTACTAGAGTGTCTGTACTAGAGTGACTATAGTAGAGTGACTGTAGTAGAGTGACTGTACTAGACTGACTGTACTAGAGTGTCTGTACTAGAGTGAATGTACTAGAGTGTCTGTACTAGAGTGTCTGTACTAGAGTGTCTGTACTAGCGTGTCTGTACTAGAGTGTCTGTACTAGAGTGACTGTACTAGAGTGTCTGTACTAGACTGATTATAGTAGACTGACTGTACTAGAGTGTCTGTACTAGAGTGTCTGTACTAGACTGATTATACTAGACTGACTGTACTAGAGTGACTATACTAGAGTGACTGTACTAGAGTGACTGTACTAGAGTGACTGTACTAGAGTGACTATACTAGAGTGACTGTACTAGAGTGACTGTACTAGAGTGACTGTACTAGAGTGACTGTACTAGAGTGTCTGTACTAGACTGATTATACTAGACTGACTGTACTAGAGTGTCTATACTAGAGTGTCTGTACTAGACTGATTATACTAGACTGACTGTACTAGAGTGTCTGTACTACAGTGTCTGCACTCGACTGACTATACTAGACTGACTGTACTAGAGTGTCTGTACTAGACTGATTATACTAGACTGCCTATACTAGAGTGACTATACTAGAGTGACTGTACTAGAGTGACTGCACTAGAGTGTCTGTACTAGAGTGACTGTACGAGAGTGACTGTACAAGACTGACTGTACTAGAGTGGCTGTACTAGAGTGACTGTACTAGACTGACTGTACTAGAGTGTCTGTACTAGAGTGACTGTACTAGAGTGACTGGACTAGAGTGTCTGTACTAGAGTGACTGTACTAGACTGACTGTACTAGACTGACTGTACTAGAGTGTCTGTACTAGAGTTACTGTACTAGAGTGACTGTACTAGACTGACTGTACTAGAGTGACTGTACTAGACTGACTGTACTATAGTGACTGTACTAGAGTGACTGTACTAGACTGACTGTACTAGACTGACTGTACTAGAGTGACTGTACTAGAGTGACTGTACTGAGTGACTGTACTAGACTGACTGTACTAGTCTGACTGTACTAGTCTGACTGTACTAGTCTGACTGTACTAGTATGACTGTACTAGTCTGACTGTACTAGAGTGTCTGTACTAGAGTGACTGTACTAGACTGACTGTACTAGTCTGACTGTACTAGTCTGACTGTACTAGTCTGACTGTACTAGACTGACTGTACTAGGCTGACTGTACTATAGTGACTGTACTAGAATGATTGTATTAGAGTGACTGTACTAGAGTGTCTATACTAGAGTGACTGTACTAAAGTGACTCTACTAGAGTGACTATACTAGACCGACTGTATTAGACTGACTGTACTAGACTTACTGTACTAGAGTGACTATACTAGAGTGACTGTAGTAGACAGACTGTATTAGAATGACTATACTAGAGTGTGTGTGTGTGTGTGTGTGTGTGTGTGGTGTTGGTGGTGTGGGGGGATAAGTCGATGATAATGGGGTTTTTTTTGTATAAATGTCTGGTGTGTCAGAAGTATTTATCAGTGTCACAGTTTTTTTCACAGCACCAGTGCACAAAGAAAGGTTCATAAAGACATGAAGGAGAAAGTTTGATATGTATGAAATGGACTGACCTGAACACACCCCTGACCTTTAACCCCCCCAAGAACACTTTTAGGTTGCAGACTGAGAGGGGCTAGGGTTAGAGGTAAGGGGTAAGGTTAGGGTTAAACTCACTTCTACACCTTGTGGAAAACCTTCCCAGAAGATTTGAAGCTGTTATAGATGCAATCGGTGAACCCACATCAAATTAAACCCACATAGCATTAAACTCTTTGGATCTTTGGATGGAAATATTCATATGAGACTCCAGGCAGGCCAGGCCATGTGGCGGCTGTGGCCGAGTTGGTAGTCGTCCAATCACTGATAGGTCGGTGGTTCACGTCCCAGCTCTGGCTGTCCACATGTCAAAATGTCCTTGGGCAAAGTGTCCTTAACCCTAACCCTGGATAAGGCTCCCAATAGGTCTGGCATGGCAGCAGCACCTAATGATGTGAGGCTAATATAAAGCGCTTCGAGCACCATGAAGGTGGAAAGGTGCTACATAAGTGCAGTCCATTTAATATACTTTTGGACATATAGTGTATTTAACCATTACATTTTTTGACATTTTACATGAAGATGAGCTTCCACAGCAGTCCATTACCACTGCTATATATGTATATATAGTAGGGCATTAATGACTTCAGTTTTTTTCAAGTCGAATTATCCGTCAATAAAGTCGAAGTCGAGTCAACGGGTCATGACCCGTCACGGGACATCACATTGTCAGAGGAGGAACTGTAACGTAACGATGTCCACTGACAAGACACAAGCATCAATGCTTTAACCCCAACAAAACAAAGGCTAATGTTAGCAAAGAGTTTTCTGTTAAATTTAACTGAACAACAGTAGGTGAAGATATGTCCACATTTTGTCTGGACCAATGGCTCTAAAACCTGACTGTTCCCACATCTGTCACACGTCCTCACTTTTTACATTAAGTGCAAAATTTTAAGTCATTGGCCACCAAGACGAACACCACACTGTCCACATCATGTTTAGAAAAAAAAGAGCGTGTTAATGCACATTGTCTGCGGTGCTGCTCATATGACTCAGATTAGCTAGAGCAGTGTTTCCCAACCCTGGTCCTTGAGGCACACTATCTTGCATGTTTTGGATGTTTCCTCTGAACACACCTGACACTCATTATCACTCTTCTGCAGAACTGGGTGAAAGGCTAATCATTTGAATCAGGTGTGGTTGGAGAGAGAAACATCTAAAACATGCAGGATAGTGTGTCTCGAGGACCGGGGTTGGGAAACACTGAGCTAGAGGATGCTTCTTCAGTTGGTTGTGCCATTTTGTTTCATCTAAGGTGATGTATTTCCATACATGTGATGTTTGTGTCACTCTCTTTAGTTTAGTCACACCCACCACCCCCTGTTTTACCTGCAGCAGCCATGTCTGCTCTGGTTTAGGTCTGACTGGTCTGTGTTTACGCGCTGAGGGAGAGAAAGAACAACATGCGACTTGTTGACGCCTCCAAATTTAAGTCGACTTATTATGCTACGTTAGTCGATGTGTCGACTAGTTGACGTTTCTGTTAAAGCACTAATGTATAGTATAATGCAGAGGCCTTCCACCCTGGTCCTCAGGGTCCACTGTCCTGCATGTTTTAGATGCCACCCTGCTCCAACACTCCTGATTCAAATTTACAGCTCGTTATCAAGCTCTGCTGAAGCCTGATAACGACCCACTGCTGTGAATCAGGTGTTTGAGCAGGGTTGCATCTAAAACCTGCAGGACAGTGGACCCTGAGGACCAGGGTTGAAGACCACTGTTAGGTAAAGTACTGATAGACGTATGGATCTATATATTATCCTGTACTGTGTAACAGAGGTGTGTAATTCCATCAAGTCCTGCCATGTACTGGTTCTGACCTGTTCACTGAACCAGCCCATGTTGATGAGCACAATGCATCATTCAGTTAAATGGGATAATTACCACCTGTGCTCAGTGAACAGGTTGGAACCAATAGATGGCAGGACTTGATGAACCTGGGATTATCCACCCCTGCTGTGCACGCTTCAGTTTCCTTAATTTTTTTTCTTACTCTTGCTGCCGTAAACTGTAAAATTCTTCACTGAGAGACAAATAAAGGTTTGTTTTTTTCTAATTTTGTTTTTTTTAAAATTGCCAATGGAAGAAGTAAAAAATCTGAATTTCCAGATCTATTGTCAAAAAATCAGTTTGTATATCTGAATTACAAGATCCTCTTTAGGTGATTTGGTCTGATTTTAAGTATGATTATATATTTGGACTAGAAATGAGAAAAAAATACACTTGGTCAGATTTATATTTTTGCTGTTAACAAATGGAAATGAGTTTCTCTGTCAAATCTGGTGCATGTATGTGTAAGTAAAGCCACTACACACTGTCCTGGAACTAAATAAATACATGAAGTGAACACTGTGCTCCGTAATGTAACATCCCTTATATTTGTCACATCCCTTGCATAATAAAGTGCTGTGTACATGTTCTACATTCCTCTGCTGAATCCCCAGGTGGCATTAGATTTCCTCTTGCGGTGCCATCTCAGAAGTCTAATGGTCTTTATTTGCAAAACACAATCAAGCTCCTAAATTGTGTTCTTCCTCAGCAGAAGAGCCAACTCCTATTCGTTTACAGAGCAAACAAACAAGCTGTGAGTCTCACGCTCACTGTATCTGATGAAAGATGTAGGTAGAAGAACAGACTGAAGGAAACGGCCTCACATTCTTGATTCCCAGTCTGGACAGTTTTCACAACTGAAGCACATGCATGGAACACACACAGTACACTGCAAAAATATAAATGTTACCAAGCATATTTGTTTCATTTCTAATACAAATAGCTGATCAGTTTCTCATAGGATAAAAAGTAGAAAAATTTACAAAATGAGAATTAAAAAAAAGGAATATACTTGATACAAAAGATACAAATATCTCATCACACTTAAAATAACATATTGATCCACTAACACTATCAATACAAATAAAAGTTGTAAAATGCAGCTTTATTTCAGTTTCTGAAAGGATAAAATATGAAAAAATGTGCAAAATAAGACTAAAATTAGCAAAGTACTTGATATATGAAATATGGCATGAAAATGAATCAACATGAATAAAAAAAAAAAAGGGGAAGAGGACCTAAATCTGACCTGAAGTGTATTAGTGTCGTTTTTAGTCCAAATATGTGATCAGATTAAAATCAGACAGAATCACCTACAGAAGAACTTTTCAGTCAGATAGAAGAACTGATTTATAGACAATAGATCTGAACTAATATCAAAATGTCTGACCAAGGTCATTCTCATTTGTTCCATTGGCAGATTTGTTTTTGCTTAAATCAAGCAAAAAAATCTTGAATACATTTTTTGTTGCTTAATTCAATTTTTTTTGCCAAATTCAAACAAAAGTAAATGATGAAGAAAATGAACAAAAAGTAAAATCAAACAAGTGGTTCCAGACACAACAAACCCCACCCACTTGCAAACATTTTAGCTCTTAATGGACATCTCTCTCTCAATACATGAGACTATGGGTTTGACCTTACCAGGCCAAAGGTCATGATGCCGATCTAGAGCCTAAACAGTTTACTATCTGTCAACAATAGTGAGTACTTATCACCACTGTATTTTGAGCTACAACCATTTAAAGTCATGTGACCTTGATTTTGACCTTTCAAGGTCACTCAATTTCTAAGGTCATTGTGTCTTTGAAGCCCATGCCAGGCTTTCTATTTGCCAATAGTAGCAACTAAGCCACTATTTCCACTAGTTTTTCCACTCCAGTACATTTTAGATTTTTAGGTATTGACCCAGTGACCTCTGACCTCTGACATCTTGGGTCAACAATGGGTCAAAATTTATACACACAAGATGCAGAATTGAAAGACCAGTATTTTGGTGCTCTTTTGAATTTTATAAGGGTTAGAAAAGTTCAAAATTTGTTTTGGACCTTTATTGGGACCTTTGACCTAGAGTCTTTGTCCCTCAAGGTTCTGATGTCAATGCACATCAATAGTGACAGAAAAAAGAAGCTATATGTGACCCACCACCACGAAACCAGGCATAAGTCGCGCTGAGCCGTTCAGAGCTACAGCCAAATTTAGGCTGGAAGGTGATTTGTTATTAGTGTTTACACCTTATCAAAAAACGGTACCTTAACACCTCTATGTTCACTTCCTGTGGTCATTACATTGAAATCCAATCAATAAAGGTGTTTATTGAGTCAATTGTTTAAGCGGTGACAAAAGTTCAGGTATTGCTGAGCAAAGACAAAGACGACTTCCACCTCTTTTCGCCGAACAAAACGATCTCCGTTCCGTGGGTAAACACCCAAGTGTTTGGTACGAGGTAAAAGCTTATATTGAATGTTCTGTCCAATGGTGTAAGCCAAATGATTATAATACGTCACACTTCTGTCCTATTATTATAATATATAAAACTTCTGTGACATGTCCATCAGAGTGTCCTTTAACATCTGTGAATAATTTTTGTCAATCGGATACGAATTATTATGCGTTGCTAAGGACTTCCTACCCCAAAACAGTCCAAAACTTTAACGGACAATATCTAAAAATATGCAAATAGCAAAATGTGTCCAAATGTGGATATTAAAATGACCATAACTTTGGTTCTACTTATGATAGAAACATAATTTTTTCACCATCTTAAACCTTAGTTTCCACTCTACCAATCTACACAGATAACTCAGTTTTGATTTCCAGACACTTATGCCTGGTTTCGTGGTGGTGGGTCACATATGCTAAACTGAGTATACAGGAATGAAAATGGAATTCCTGATTTGCCCTGTCTCTGATCACTGTGAAAACACATTTTTGGTGACCTTGACCTTTGACCTACATTCACCAAAATTTAATGGCATCTATTCTGGACCACCTCCCACCTTTTCCGAAAATTTCATGGAAATCGTTCAAGTAGTTTTTTTGCATAAAGTTGCTGACAAACAGATGGATGGACAAATGAACAAAAAATGTACAGCAGTTTTCATAGAATGATGTGTAGCACAAAGTGCTTTACAGATAAAATCACTACACCCCCCCCCCCCCCCCCCACCACACCCACATATATGTGCACTCACACATATGGACACACGCATGCACACACACACACACACACATACAGAAATAATATCAGAAAAACTAAAGAAACAGGTGGAGCATGGGGGGGACCATAAACCAAAGAGAGGCGCTAACATAGGGAGCGACCTTCACTGGGGGTGGCCATCATCCCTGGCAACCACAGTTGACACAACACCAGGAATCTAGTAGACCCAAATGCAGGACTCAGAGACTCTGATTGATTTTCAGGTTTTTATTAGCAATCATTATATTAATAAAACATGAGATCTCTCCAAAATTGTCGTCCGTCTGGAGGAACAAATCACCATGGAATGCAACACCTAAGAGACAGGTCAGAGAATCAGAGGTCAGGCAAGCAGGGGTCAAACAAACGCAATCCAAATGTGGGTCAAAGGGTAATCCAAAAATCGTTACGAGTATCCAGATGGGGCTCAGGTTGAGGTTCCAAGGGTGATTGAGGTACCAGCAGGGATAAGACGAACTTGAGGTCAGAGAAGCAACACATCCAGATAACAAACAGACAAAGGGTAGACAAAAAACATCAACCACAGATCCAAAACACTTCGTTAATCAGGAAACCATGGACAAGGTATAGAACGATCATAAGTCGCAGACAAACTCCCACTGACACAGAGGACACATGAGGTTTAAGTAGGTCGATGTCATCTGATGTCACATTGCTATGTAGTCAGCACGCGTTTTTCTGATGGAAGGCAGGAAGTGAAGCCGAGTGAGTTTTCCGTTGTGCAAATGCCTATATTTTGTGTGGTCTACAGCTGCACCAGTCGTTCTGACTTAGAGTACCACAGATTGTCATTCACAAAGGTGAGAAGTGGAAATGGCTTACAGGAAAACACTGTCGAAGGTGCATTTTAAATCTGCATTTGTGGTTGGGAGGAGCAGAGTCTGGTAATGCTAATGCTAATGCCCATGGCTGCAGCAACCACTTCATCAGAGGTATGTTGGAAAGCGGACATAGACACAGCCACATTTTTGTGGCTGTGTCTATAGGTTGTAGTTAAATGTAAATTTACACTGTTGTAATCTGGTTTACCTAGACCAGGGGTGCTCAATCCTGGTCCTCAAAAGCTACCAAGCTATCAAGTTCGTCTTATCTCTCTCTGTTCTAGATGTATCCCTCCCCCAACACACCTGATTCAAATGATAAACATCTCATCAAACTCTGCAGAAGTCTGATAATGATCATCAGGTGTGTTGGAAGAGGGATACATCTAAAACATGCAGGATGGTAGCTCTCGAGGACTAGGATTGAGCACCCCTGACCTAGACACATCAAGATGCGTTGCATGTTTATTTACATTAGTAGCTATTGTTAGCGGCTTGCAGTGCGACTAATGTAAACAAACATGCAAGACATCTTGATGTCGCATCTTTACAAATCAAACACTCACCCTCGCGAAGACCAAACAGTAATTACGGCTGAGCCTTTTGGTACCGACGTTGTGGACACACCCGCTGACAAAAAAGTTCTGTGTCCAAACCTTTCTTGTCTTTCATATGCTGCTGGTGTAGTAGGATATCTGCAGGACCAGGTAGTCTTTGGGTTCTGTCGAAAACATATTAATTTACGGGTCACATTCAATAAATCTTTTTAACTAACTGTATGTATCTGTGTTTCGACACTGTATCTAAATACGTACAATAAACACTCTCCTCAATGGTTTCCTCTATAGCGACAGTCTCCATGGTTACTTCCTGCCCTCTAGCTGACATCGCAACATCATCATAGTCACGTAACTGAAAGCTACCTATTGGGGAGACAACAGGTGTAACACATGAGGAAAATCAGTAGGATGGGGTAAACACCAGTGACAGGAAGTAAAACAGACAAGTGTAAACATGAGCTGAAATAACAAAAATAAAAGCCCCAGAACACTAATAATTACAGAAAACAGGAAGACATACACAAACGTTGACAAAACATGAGACCAGAGACTTGACCTATGACACCAATGCTGCCTACATGGAGCCACCTCCTGACCGGTGAAGGAGGAGTGAACCACCACTGCACCCCACACCACCAGGGAGGAGCGGACACCAAGGAGGCCCCACAGCTGCCAGAGCCAGCAAGCCACCTCCCAGTACTACCCCCCTGTCGATATTTGTTTGAATAACTTTTAAGTCTGATTATTAAAGGTAGGGTAGCAGATCTTGGAAAAAGTGTTCCTGCAAGCTATGTTTTAAAAGTAGACAGACCCATGCCTCTTCTTCAGCCTCCTCCTTGAAACCCACACCTTTAAAAAAAATACATGAGCGTGCATGCTGTCTAACTGACAGAATACGATGTCTCACTAATGAATACGATACCCTTAAATAATTAGTATCTCAAAATATTATATAAACATGATGTTATATTAACTGTTGGGTAGAAACAAGACCACCTTAGCATGGCTTTGTAGTGACTTCTCCAATTTTAGCTAACGCCAGTGCTGGAAAGCCATATCGATGTTCACTGTCGTCCTTCTTCAGTGTCCTTTATCCTTTAGCATTTCAAGCACAATTTTTCCTTTTCTTTCGAAATGGTTGTTGTGGTCTTTTCTGCCATACTAGATAATCTGGCCTAGCTAAATCCGTGGGTCTCCCCATTACCCACGTTCCCTGAAAATTTAATCTAAATTCGTCCATAAGTTTTTGAGTTATCTTGTACACAAACATTGAAACCAACCAACCAATGAATGCCCACAAAAACATAACCTCCTTGGCGGAGGTAATGATATAATAATGTGTTAATAATTTCACATATAAGCTCTGGAGTATAAGTCACACCCCGGGCCAAACTATGAAAAAAAGTGACTTAAAATAAATATGGTATTTTGACTAGAAATGAGACAAATCCAGGTGGTCAGGTTTGCAATTTTTGCAGTGTATGCATGCAGTGAGTGACTCCAGGAGTGAGTTGCACACTGACATGCTGCAGCATTACAGTGGAATGCATGTCTAACGTGGACAAGCGGAGTGATGAGAAACCATGTTGATTTATCACCTTTGTTACGGGCTGCTCTTATAGCAGCTCCAATCACCTTTAGCAGAAATGAGGTGGGCACACAAAGCCTGGCCAAAGCCTCTCTTTGTGAGCACACTTAATTGACATTCCTGTTGTCAAAGTAACAAGTCAAGAAGAAACTGCCAAGCACAATACACTGTTTCCGTGGCAACCATGTGGAGGCAGCTATAGTCAATTTTTGACAATCATCACATGACAGATCTGAAAGTATTTATGTGTTGGCTATGTTTGTAGAAAAGATGATATTCATTTAACCATTTGTAGATTTTCTTCTTATTGTCACAGAAAAATATGAAGGTGCTTTTGTTTGTGAGTGAAATAAGGAGAACATGTGATTAACCAGGAAGAGATTTAATATCAGTAAATAACCAAGACACATGTTACATAATAGTAATAAAGGGTTAGATTTATATAGTGATTTTCTAGGTATTTAAAACACTTTACATTGAATCATTTATTCATTCAGTCTAAATTGAAAAAAGTCAATCTGACCTTAAGTGAATTTATCTATTTTTTAGTCCAAATATGTGATCAGATTAAAATCAGACAGAATCACCAACAGAGTAAATTTTCAGTCAAATAGAAGAACTGATTTATAGACAATAGATCTGGAACTAATCTGAATTAAAGGGGACATACCATGACAAATATATGTCATTTTTTTTCAACACAAATCTGTGTTGTCTGTGTGTGAAGAGACCCTTAAATTATGAACACAAACCATCCACTCTCCTTTTGTTCTGATCCACTTCTTATTGGAGGGAAATGAACATGCTCTGTTTTGGATTTTCAATGCTTTGTATGTCACATGCATAGATTATATTGAATACCCAATCCCACCCCACCAGCTCATCTGCCCTCACTCACAGATCCGCCATTATTCTCTATCGTATCCTGGTCTGCGTCCAGACCCTGATGTGTGCATCAGGGTCTGACCTGGGTTGATGGGACGGGCTGGTCCATGGGTGGTACCGCAACCATGGTGTCATGGCTCGTCTGGCCGGCGTGGTTCCAGATGAACTGGACCTGAATGCACACCAGGGCTGTTAATGGACCAGGACCTGAAGGTCACTAATGACTTATTATTAGCCGTTGACTTTGGATTAATATGGGTCCTGGTGTTATTAGACCTTAGTGCAGCCTTTGACACCATTGACCACAGTATCTTAGTGCACAGATTAGAATGTGATATAGGTATTAGAGGAGCAGCCCTCTGCTGCTTTCAATCATATTTTCCTAATCGCTACCAATTTGTTAACGTCAACCAACAATCATCGCAGTCCTCCAGAGTTAATTATGGCTTGCCCCAAGGGTCAGTCCTTGGGCCTATTTTGTTTACACTATATATGCTCCCTTTAGGTAACATCATTAGAAATCATGGTATTAATTTTCATTGTTATGCAGATGACACACAGCTATATTTATCGATTAAACCTGATCAGACCAGACAAATAGATAAACTAAGTACATGTGTCCAAGACATAAAGACTTGGATGAGTGCCAATTATCTTTTATTGAACCCTGAAAAAACTGAAGTCATTATAATTGGTCCTAAAAATGTGAGAGACTCCCTACCTGACCACATAGTTACTCTGGACGGCTTAAGTGTAACACCCAGTGCCACAGTTAAAAATTTAGGAGTTTTATTTGATCCAGATCTTTCATTCAAAATGCATATTAACCAAACTTGCAGAACAGCCTTCTTTCACCTGCGCAACATTAGCCAAAATTAGGAATATTCTGTCTAAAACGACTGCAGAAAAATTAATTCATGCATTTGTTACATCACGATTAGATTATTGTAACTCCTTACTATTAGCGTGTCCTAAATATTCCCTAAAAAGCTTCAACTGGTTCAAAATGCAGCAGCAAGATTATTAACAGGATCAAATAGAAGAGAACACATCACCCCTGTGCTCCAAACCCTTCATTAGCTACCAGTTGAGTTAAAGCTGTCATTCCATGGTTATTTCATTAATATTGTTGTTCTTCATTGTTATTGAATTCATTGTGTGTTGGTTCTATTTAAAAAAGATTGTTTTGTTTCCAGCTGATTTTTCATGGTAGAAAAATGACTGGAGGTGGAACAACAGAGTTTACCGGTACTTCCTCATACATGTCCATGACGCAGTGATGAGGCATCTCTGATTGGCTCAGAATGTGTGAAGGAACACTCCCCCCTCCCCTCTGGCTGTGTATATATTTACCTTTACCCAACTAGCATCCAGCTAGGTTTTGTGCTGTTGCTTGTTCTGAAAACATGCAGGGAAAAAAAGTCTTTTATTTCCACAGAGAGCACATGAACCAGTTTGATCCAACATATTTTTCCAGTTTGTGCAGCAGCTACTGTGGCTCCATCTTCTCTTGTAGATGCTAATGCTACTTCAGATTCACTGCAATGGTGGAGGGGTTTAACCCCAGGTGCGTTACGCTAAAGTCCCTCTGGTGTCAGATGGACCGTCTTTTTCTGGGTCCCTAGTTCTTGTTGTTGTTTAGTGTGAATGCGGTATGCAGCCAGTGGATGTGATGAACCACTGTTAAAGGAGCATGTGTTGGTAAGTCTGGGTGAACCATCAGATTCCAAAAGGACAAAAGTGGAAAAGTGGTTTTCAGCGGAATGACACCTTTTAGAATTCAATTTAAAATCCTCCTACTTACATATAAAACAATTAATGGCATGGGCCCCTATTATCTTAAACATCATCTGGTTCTGAACCAGCCCAATTGAACCCTTTGTTCTCAGAATGCAGGTCTATTGAAAGTTCCCAGGGTTTCTAAAAGTACAGTAGGAGCTAGAGCCTTTAGTTACCATGGTTACTGTCTAATGGAATCAGCTTCCATTTAATATTAAAGAGGTCGAGGTCTCTACATTTAAAATTAAGTTGAAAACATTCCTGTTTGAGAAAGACTATGGTCAGGTTAGTTAAAAACAGACTGAAGTCACAGTTCAGTCTAAGGTGCACTAGGAGATAGAACATGCGGCCAGGGGGCCAAAATCGGCCCGCCAGTGGGTAAATGGTCTGTGCTTATATAGCGCTTTTCCACCTTCATGGTTCAAAGCACTTTACATTAGCCTCACATTCACACACACACTGATACACCACTACTGGGGGCCTAAGTCAGGGTTCAGTGTCTTGCCCAAGGACACTTTGACATGTGGACAGCCAGAGCTGGGACGTGAACTGCCAACCTCTCGGTCATTGGGCAACCCACTCTACCAACTGAGCCACAGCCGCACAGACCATTTACTTGCCTGTGCTGACCTGTGACCCCATACCTCTTCCCTCGCCTGTCTGGTGTCTGGAACAGGCCCCCCCCCCCCTCTTTCATTTATGAATGGACGTTTATCTATAGCCTGTCCATCCATGGGAGTGGATCTGTCCTTCAGTGTGGTTCTCCGCTTTATAAATAAAATTTAATTGAAAAATTTAATTGACGGCACCGGCTGTGGCTGTTAACGTACCAGGATCAAAAGGCTGTAAAACTCAGCACTCCATCCACTTTGGTTCTCTCCAGATGATTTTATTTCATCAGTGTCTTTGTCTCTTTTTCTCTGCCTCAACCTTTTCAGGTTCCATTTCTTTCTCCTCTTCCTCTATTGGTAGAATGTGGAAGAGAGGGGTGGAGTCCAGCTGTGGCTCATTTGCATGAAAGCATGAGCCACTAAAACTGAATGTTTTAAAAAGGGCTGTTTCTCCAGGTTGAAGAGGCTGCTGTATCTCTTCATCAATGTGGTATTTTGACTAAAGCATTTGACGGACAGGTCACTGAGACACTTGGGAATTGTGTTACCTGGTGGAAAATGGCCATATGTCCCCTTTAAGAAATCTCACTGAGATCATTATAATATGTTCCATTGATAATTTTTTGTTCTTTGCTAAATTAACCCCCCCACACAACTCTCTGACCCAATGTTTTTCTTGACCATTGGGATGCCCTCAACTGACAAATAACTGGTAACATTGAAAAAGTCGGGATGCACTGCCTACTTTAGACCAATATTTTACTTTTATGGGTGATAAGTAATGCATTAAATTTTTCTGGATAATAAATATCTACATACCACATCAAATCTGGTTATCTGCTGATCAAAACAAAATACCAAAATGTTACACAGGTGCACATGTATCATGATGAATGATAGTACCCCTTTTTTCTCTTACTGCAATGTGAAATGACCCAAATAGTTTGTAATATTTTCATAAAATGTAATTTTGAGTATCATAAAAATAGGATAATAACCTATGGTTGTATTCTACAATGTGTAAGCTTTCATTTGATACCAAATACAGGATGTGCATGTATTGTCAACAGTAATTTTCCTACAGCCAATTAAAGTGGAAGTCATGAAAAAGTGCATTCCTGACAGAGACTTCTTGATGCTTCAAATGTTTGATATTTTCTTATGCTATAAATGTATTGATATTTTTATTTTACTATATTTCTTATAATTTTTTTGTTAAGTGTAATTAAATTGTAAACTTATCTCTAAATACTTCGCCGGCTGTGGTTCAGTTGGTAGAGCAGGTCGTCCAGTGAGTGAAGGGTTGGTGGTTCGTGTCCCGGCTCTGGTTGTCCACATGTTGAAGTGTCCTTGAGAAAGACACTGAACCCTAAGTTGTTCCCAGTAGGGTCAGGTAGTGTATTGGCAGCAGCCGTCTGCTAGTGTATGAGTGTGTGTGTGTGACTGGGTGAATGTGAGGAGTTCTACAGCACTTTGGGCACCCACTGGTGTATAAAATGTGCAATGTAAGTACAGTTCATCAGCGACATTGTTAGAGCCGTTTTAGGGTGGCTTGAGCCACCAAATTTTGTGTCGAAGCCACTCTTTTTTTTTCAGATTTATATAATTTTTTTTTTTTTCTTCAAAAACAAATGCAGAGCATGAGCCACAAGTTTCTGTTCGCATATTACTATGGTTTCTATTACTCATTGGTTCTGTGACAAGCATCATGTCATGTGGTACGGGGCATCTGCAGATGGATAGCAGAGGCGCAGTGAAGCCCTTCCATTAAAATTCCTCACCTAGTTTGAGTAGGATTGCCGCAGCTACACATAACACAGTGAGATTGCAGTTTGATGTCACTAGTGTGCATTTGCTTGACCTAGACTACTTGAGCTATGGGCATGAAGAAAGACGATATTGTAGCTTTTCCATTTCTACTGTAAATCTGGCACACTACCATGGTGAACAAACCTAACTATGTGTGTGTGTTGTACTAGCATTAGTTTTGTCATGGGAAACGATAATGTTTCTGTCTATTCGTTGGCTAGATGGATATATGAAGGTTTTTAAGAGAGGGACTCAGCAAGAGGAGAGAGGCAGCGGAGCAGCTGATGCTGAGGCGGTCTCGATCGAGGTAAAGGTCGAACAACACCAACAACAATGTATTTTGGCCACAGCATTGTGCAACGCATTCCTCGAGTTAAAGACGTTGCAAATGTTGAATTATATTGGGAAAGTTTCCGAATGTTGATGTTGCGGAACAGTTATCTGAGTTTATTTAATTTTGTTGTGTCATGCTCATCAGCATAAAATGTCTGATTAGAACGTGTCCAAAATGAACCCCCTGTTAAATGTCAAGTAAAAAAATCAAGTAATCCATATGTATTTGCAACCTGTAAAAACCCATGTGGAATGAATCCCAAACTGAAGTATTTTCCCTCTTAGTGTCTTTCCCTTATTCTGACCAACTCCACCTCAGCACAGTGTGATGTGGACATTGACTTATGCTACATAAAGCACACAACAAAATATGAACTGAATTTGTATAAACATAATATCATTAAACAGCCATATAATTACTTCCCTTTATGCTGTAATACTAATAGTAATTTTGGGGAAATATGGCATACACTATATCGATATGATCTGATATAAAATTAACTTCAGGGTTTAACCATGTTTTGTTTTTGAGCTCTATATAGGGTGAGGCAGAAAGACAAGCTGTGGATGAGAGTGAGGAAGGAAGTCCAGACCCAGAGGAGGTCGAGCAAATAGATTTACAAAGAGAGGTAGAAGAATCTGAGAAAGAGGCAGAAGGTGAACAAGCAGGCCATGAAGAAGAACATGATCAAGAAACTTCATCTCCAAATCAGCTTTCTGATTTAGGTGGTATAGACACAGGTCCCAGACAGGTGAAGGTGAATAGCTATCCACAGGACACCTTTGGTGCACACATAAGAGCATTTAACCACAGCTGGTTTGCAAAGTACTATTGGTTAGAGTACTCAGTAAGCCAGAATGCTGCTTTCTGCTTTCCATGCAGTGTTTGGCAAAAACATTAAACATGATGCTTTGGTTAGCAGTGGCTGCAAACATTGGAAAAAGCTTTGACTGTCTTCAACAAACATGAAAAGGCACAGTCCCATAAGAACAGTGCTGTTGGATGGAGGGGGTACCATGCAACTACCCAGCAGGGAGATGTAGTTCAGATGATGAGGCAGAGGCAAATGAAATAGCCATGAGAAGAGACTATCTAAAGCGAATTGTAGCCATCACCTCAATGTTAGGGGCCCAGGGACTTCCCTTTCATGGGAATGATGAAAGTATTGAGAGCACAAATAGATGCAACTTTGTGGCTTGCATGGAGCTTCTTAGGAAGTTTGATCCATTCATGCAGAAACATAATCCTCCATCACATGCCACATACATGGCACCAGTCTCTCAGAATGAGATGATTGAGTGTTATGCTCAGGAAGTGACAAGTGTCATTATGTCTGAGATCACACACTATGTATTCCATCATGGCGGACGAGGCAAGAAATGGTCGGTCAGAGCAGCTGGCTATTTGTGTTAGATATGTGTCAGAGGGGGGGAGGTAAAGGAGCATTTTCTGGCACTCACAGAGCTGATGTCCTTTGATGCCCAGTCTATTACAGATTAGCTACAAGAGCAGCTTCAAATGAATGGCACAGACATATGACGGTGCTGCCGTCATGAGTGGACCCACAGGACGTGTGCAGACACGATTTAGAAGGCTTCGTCCTGAGGCTATCTATATACACTGTTATACACATGAACTCAACCTAGTGTTGTGCCACACTTGCAGGGCTGTTTCAGAGGCTGTGGAGCGATTTGATTCATTGAAGTCTGTATATTTTCACCACCTCCCTTGTGAATCACCATGCACAAGGTCAGTTACTGGCCCATGGCCTATCAGTTTTAACCCGAGAAGACTCCAGATCCACAAAAACCTTTAACTCAACCATTTTTTCCAGATATTACATCTTTAATCTCCTTCTTAACACTGTACGTTTGCACAGTTATATCAAAGTGAGCTGCAACACACAATAAATCATCTATGTGGCACAGGCTCACCTAATCAAAAATAGGATGTTTAATAAAAATTCTGTAAATTGAACCTACACTACAACTGCCAAAACTCAGGGAAATGATCCCAGATGAGCCCCCATTTGGTACGACACAGAATGCTGGTCAGTAACTAGATAGACAAAGGAGAAAAAAGCCAACAGGTAGTCATGTACAATTAAGTTTATGTCCCTCTACAAGGTCAAGCATAGACAGCTAACACAAAAAACACAAGGCCAGAAAAATGTGGTGGAGGCTAAGACAGTGTAGGTTGTGCCGGATGAATGACATTAATAGAACAAAACAAGGCCTACCTGACCATTTAGATCAGGGACATCCAAACTACTCTACAAAGGCTGCAGGTTTTTGTTCCAACCAACCAAAGGTTCACAGCTTGGCCACTCAACTTTCTGAAGACTGAGATCAGTTCATTAATTGAGTCAAGTCTGGTGTGATGCTGCTGGAGGAGAGGAAGTGGAGAGCGGCTGTGGCTCAGTTGGTGGAGTAGAGCGGATCGGCCATTGACTGAAGGGTTGGCAGTTTGCATCCTGGCTCTGGGTGTCTATGTGTCAAAGTGTCCTTGGGCAAGACACTGAACCCTGAATTAGGTTCCCAGTAGGACTGTTGTTAGAAGCACCTACTAGTGTACTAGTGTGTGTATGGATGAGGCTAATGTGAAACACTTTGAGCACCATGAAGGTGGAAAAGTGCTATATAACTGCAGCCCATTTACCATTTATACATTATAATTATGACTTTTATCTCATAATTTTTTTACTCTTTTTCTTGTAATTATGCATTTCTTATGTCATATTTATGACTTCATCTCATAATTTATAATAAATGATAAATAAATAAATGAATTTTATTTAAAGATAAATATTTATGCAACTGTTAATCCACATGTAAATTGTAAATTCACTGCACATATATAGCCACTTATGGCCATGTGGAAAAGCACCATGAAGGATCACATGGTGTCGTGATCTATTGGTCTGATCAGCCACAAGCGATCCTGCCTTTGATGACAATGTGGACAAACTTCATAAATCTTCAATCACGAAGCCAAGCATACACATATATCGATGAATGAAATATTTATGGACAAACAACACCAAACTGAAGCAGGTGAGTAAATGACACTCTTTTATCATTGAACTAAGGTCAAAATAATAAAAACAAAACTTCTCCTTTAAGTGTGATGTGATATTTGAACTAGAAATGAGAAAATTACACTTGGCCAGGTTAATAATTTTTTTTTGCAGTGTATGTCAGAGCATCAGCCACAGAAGACTTTGACAGAGCACTCATCTTTGTAAAAGTGTAAAAGCCTTCCCCGAACAGGGATGGTGACTTGTTAAAAAGCACTTGTTAAAAACTTTATAGAACATTTTAACTGTTTCCTCAAACAGTCAAACAAACAACCTTTAACATTGGAACTGGCCTGAGAAACAACCAGCCTCCTGAAGGATGAGGACAACACACTGCATCTGAAACACCATGACCTTAAACCAGAACACCAAAGGACCTTAAACCAGAACACCAAAGGACCTTAAACCAGAATACCAAAGGACCTTAAACCCGAACACCAAAGGACCTTAAACCAGAACACCAAAGGACCTTAAACCAGAACACCAAAGGACCTTAAACCAGAACACCAAAGGACCTTAACCAGAACACCAAAGGACCTTAAACCAGAACACCAAAGGACCTTAAACCAGAACACCAAAGGACCTTAAACCAGAACACCAAAGGACCTTAAACCAGAACACCAAAGGACCTTAAACCAGAACACCAAAGGACCTTAAACCAGAACACCAAAGGACCTTAAACCAGAACACCAAAGGACCTTAACCAGAACACCAAAGGACCTTAAACCAGAATACCAAAGGACCTTAAACCCGAACACTAAAGGACCTTAAACCCGAACACTAAAGGACCTTAAACCAGACACCAAAGGACCTTAAACCAGAACATCAAAGGACCTTAAACCAGAACACTAAAGGACCTTAAACCAGAACACTAAAGGACCTTAAACCAGACACTAAAGGACCTTAAACCAGACACTAAAGGCATTAAACCACACACTAAAGGACCTTAAACCAGACACTAAAGGACCTTAAACCAGACACTAAAGGCATTAAACCAGACACCAAAGGACCTTAAACCAGACACTAAAGGACTTTAAACTCAGACACTTGTTAAGGGGTTAAGGAAAAAAAAGAGTTGTCATAGTTGGTGCATAGAATGGACCTGTCCACTGTCCACTCTAAAAAGTGTGACTTGGTTTAATTAATATTAACAAAAATCAATTATAACTCTACATGAAAAAGACTTTGTGCAGTTTGGTATACTGTTATGTTGAGTTAATCGCATTTTAATTATTTATCAGGTCATTTTTGTTTGAATAATACCAGCTGAAAATCACTGAGTAGCAATTCATTATATTTTATCAGTAAAGTCAACAATGTATGAATCAATATCATTCAGATATTTATGAATATGAATTAATTCCGCCTTAGTAAGTCTAAATATGTTTTTGCAGATATTTGGTATAACTGAATTAGTATTTTCCAGATAACTAGTAAAGACAGTTTTCCCACCAAAATTGATTTGGATTTATTCACGTGCCAATCTGAAGTAAATCCAAAATAATTCAACTTATAATTTCACTGTTTTGGATTTAATTAATATGTTTAAATTTACTTAATGAAATCAATATTGAAATACTTAAAACCTATTCAAATGTTTTAATTGTCACTTTGTTGCCATAATATATTTAAGTAAACAATGGCAAAACTTTTCAGTTTAGTGATCAGTCTGCACTGAAAGGGTGAAAAACAGCATGTGTGAAAGTCAAACTAAATGACCGTGTGTTCCACAGACTGCAGTTTTTTGTTTTGTTTTTTTGTTACCGTCAGTTGTACTCCTCATGAACTTCCTCCAGCTGATGTGGCTGTAGAATGCTCCTGTATTTACTGGGCTCTTTAGGCAGAAGGTAAACGGTGATAAGGTCTGGGAGCAGGGCTTGTTTTCCCTTTCCTCACTCATCCCATGAGATGTTAAGTGCAGGGAAATGAGCTGCCGCTGTGCTGATGTTCCCACTGAAACAACACTTGGGAGCATTTACTGTGTGTGCAGCGTAGGATGAACAAGGTTAACATCACTACAGATAATCCTCAGGCTGCTCATGTTGAGGCACAGCAACACAACACTATGACTCCAGCTGAAACACTATTCAATTCAATTCAATTTTATTTATTAAGCCCTAAATCACAACAAAGTCGTCTCAGAGGGCTTTACAAAAACACAATCAACTACAGAGATACATGAAAAAGTCCCAAGCATCCCCTGTCCTTAGACCCTCCTTCTCGGCAAGAAAAAACTTCAAAACCCAGTGGGAAAAAAAAGAAATCTCGAGGAGAACCACATTGAAGGAGAGATCCACTCCCATGGACGGACAGACTATAGATGAACGTCCATATATAGATGCAGGAAGGGGGGCTGGTCCAGACAGGCAGGGGCAGTGGTCCGGAGTCAAAGGTCGGCACAGGCGAGAAACTGCAGATCCTGTCGTCCATGGCTCCCGTGCAGACACTGTCAGGAAAACCACCACTCCCCCCAGGAGGGGGGGGGGGGGGGGGGGACACACACACACCAGGTGACTAGTCATGAACAGACTTGGTATGAAATATAGGTTGTAAAAGTTACATAAACAGGTGTGAGGGAGAGAAAGAGAAGAAAGAAGGAACTCAGTGTCTGTACTTCCCCAGCATTCTAACTCCTAGGGCAGCCTAAACTGAACTGCGACTCATACACCACATCATTTTTTAACTAACCTGATCATAGGCTTTCTCGAACAGGAATGTTTTAAGCCTAGTTTAAAATGTAGAGACTGTGTCGGCATCTTTAATATTAAAGGGAAGCTGATTCCATAAGACAGGGGCCTGATAACTAAAGGCTCTAGCTCCTACTGTACTTTTAGAAACCCTAGGAACTTTCAATAAACCTGCATTCTGAGAACGAAGGGTTCTATTGGGTTGGTACGGAACCAGATCATCTTTAAGATAAGAGGGGCCCATACCATTAATGGTTTTATATGTAAGGAGGAGGATTTTAAATTTAATTCTAGACTCAACTGGTAGCCAGTGAAGGGTTTGGAGCACAGGGGTGATGTGTTCTCTTCTATTTGATCCTGTTAATAATCTTGCTGCTGCATTTTGAACCAGTTGAAGCTTTTTAGGGAATATTTAGGACACGCTACAAGTAAGGAGTTACAATAATCTAATCGTGATGTAACAAATGCATGAATTAATTTTTCTGCAGTCGTTTTAGACAGAATATTCCTAATTTTGGCTAATGTTGCGCAGGTGAAAGAAGGCTGTTCTGCAAGTTTGGTTAATGTGCATTTTGAATGAAAGATCTGGATCAAATAAAACTCCTAAATTTTTAACTGTGGCACTGGGGGTTACACTTAAGTTGTCCAGAGTAACTATGTGGTCAGGTAGGGAGTCTCTCGCATTTTTAGGACCAATTATAACAACTTCAGTTTTTTCAGGGTTCAGTAAAAGATAATTGGCACTCATCCAAGTCTTTATGTCTTGTACACATGTACTTAGTTTATCTATTTGTCTGGTCTGATCAGGTTTAATCGATAAATATAGCTGTGTGTCATCCGCATAACAATGAAAATTAATGCCATGATTTCTAATGATGTTACCTAAAGGGAGCATATATAGTGTAAACAAAATAGGCCCAAGGACTGACCCTTGGGGCACGCCATAATTAACTCTGGAGGACTGCGATGATTGTTGATTGACGTGAACAAATTGGTAGCGATCAGATAAATATGATTTAAAGCAGCAGAGGGCTGCTCCTCTAATACCTATATCACATTCTAATCTGTGCACTAAGATACTGTGGTCAATGGTGTCAAAGGCTGCACTAAGGTCTAATAACACCAGGACCCATATTAATCCGATGTCAGCGGCTAATAATAAGTCATTAGTAACTTTAACTAACGCTGTTTCAGTGCTATGATGGGCACGAAAGCCAGACTGAAACTGTTCAAATAAACTATTATCCTGCAGGAATTGGCACAGCTGTTTAACTATTACTCGTTCTAAAACCTTTGACAGGAAGGGCAGATTGGATATAGGCCTATAATTGGCTAAAATGTCAGGATCTAGGGTAGGCTTTTTCAGAATTGGTTTAATAACAGCATATTTAAATGACTGCGGCACATATCCAGTAATTAATGAAGTGTTAATTATATTTAGGACAGTGCTAATAATTAGGGGCAGAATCTCTTTAAAGAGTTTTGTTGTAATTGGATCTAAGAGGCAGGTGATGATTTGGAAGACATGATAATAGATATGACATCAATTTGGTCTACAGTGGTGAAATTATTTAGTGTTACAGAGGGATTTATTAAAGGGCCTAGGTTTGAAAGCGCTACTTTTTCTGAACTAATGTTTGGGAGAAATGTGTCAATTTTCTCTCTAATAGTTGATATTTTATTGTTAAAGAACTGCAGGAAATCATCAGAACGGAGCGTGGATGGAATAACTGGTTCCACGGAGGTGTGGCTGTTTGTCAGTTTGGCTACAGTACTGAACAGGAATCTAGGGTTATTCTTGTTTTCTTCTATTATGGATGAGTAATATCTAGTTTTGGCTGTACGCAAAGCTTGCTTATACTTTATTAGGCTATTTTTCCAGGCATTGAGAGAATCTTCTAAGTTGGATCGCCTCCATTGCCTCTCTAATTTACGTGTTGCTTGTTTAATGGAGCGAGTGTCAGCGTTGTACCATGGGGAGGTTCATCTAACCTTAGTAGTTTTTAACTTGAGGGGGGCAACTATATCTAACGTAGTTTTTAATGTGAGCATGGTACTATCGACTAACTCATCACTTATACTGGGACTAAATGTGTCCTTTACATAATCACATGACACAGGCACAATTAGTGACTGAATTAACTCTTTGTACTTTGAGACAGCACGGTCACATAGTATCCTTTTCATTTGCGTTTTAATCACTGAGGTAGAAATATCCTCAAACAAAACCTGGAAGGTCATTAAAAAGTGATCTGAGAGTATGGGATTATGGGGAAAAACGACGAGGTCAATGACTCCAGCTAAAACACAATAGCTCCAGCTGAAACACTATGACTCCAACTGAAACACTATGACTCCATCTGAAACACTATGACTCCAACTGAAACACTATGACTCCATCTGAAACACTATGACTCCAACTGAAACACTATGACTCCAACTGAAACACTATGACTCCAGCTGAAACACTATGACTCCATCTGAAACACTATGACTCCAACTGAAACACTATGACTCCAACTGAAACACTATGGCTCCAACTGAAACACTATGACTCCAACTGAAACACTATGACTCCAGCTGAAACACTATGACTCCAGCTGAAACACTATGACTCCAGTTGACAGGTCCTCACAAGCAGAGCTGGGGCAGAACTGAGTAAATGTTTAGGAGGGTTTTTATGTATCTGTACTTTACTTAAGTACATTTATCACAGCAGCAGGACCACAGGAGGAGGTAGGCAGAGCGGGTCGTCCAATGACTGATGGGTCAGGCTCTGTCTGTCCACATGTCGAAGTTTCATTGAGTAAAGCCACTGAACCCTTTATTAGTCTCCCAGTAGGACTGACAGAACCTTAGAAACCTACTGGTGTATGAGTGTGTGAATGGGTGAATGTGGGGCTAATGTAAAGAGCTTTGAATCATGAAGGTGGAACAGAACTATAGAAGTGAAGAACATTTAGTCCATTTAAGAGGAAAAACTGGAGTTGTAGAAGAAAGAGGAGGAAGATGAGGATCAGCAGGAAGAGGAAGAAGAGTAGGTTCAGGAGATGCAAGGGGAACAGAGGAAGAGGAGGAGCAGTACGAGCAGGAGGAACAGAAGTAGTAGAAGAAACATGAGGAGCACTGGTCCTGTAAAATGACCTCCAGTATGATGAACAAGTGTCTCACAAACACAACACCTGAGGAAGAACAAACTCCAAAAACCCCAAACCTCTCTCCCATGATGAGTAGGATGGGCAAACTCACCTTCTGGATCAAACCAGAAGTGACAAGTCTGGGAGTCACTTTAGACTCAGACTTAAACTTTCAGTCCCACATAAAGAAAGTCACTAAAACATCATTCTTCCACCTCACAAACACAGCCACAGTAAAATGTCCATGCTTTTCTCTCCAGCAGACTGGACTACTGTAATGACTCTTCACAGTCCTCCCAAAAAACACCACAGACAGACTTCAGCTGATCCAGAATTCTGCAGCTAGGTTACTAACCAGAACCAAGAAGACAGAGCACATTCCTCCAGTGTTGGTTTCCCTGCACTGGTTACCACTAACCTACAGAATAGTTTATAATACTACTGCTCACTTCTTAAGCCTTAAATGGAACAGGACCCAGTTACATTTGAAACTCGCTGAGCAGTTGTGTCCAAACTAGAACACTAAGGTCATCCAACGCAGGCTTATAGTGACTCCCACATATATGACAAAGACAAGTGGGGATGCAGCCTTTGGTAACTATGAACCAAAGTAATGGAATACAATTCCAAAAGACATGAGGGAAGCCAGCTCACTGAGTATATTTAAAACTAAATAAAAAACATTTTTATTTTCATCAGCCTTTGAAGGAAGATAAAGAATGGAGTAACAACTCTGTGACTGTGTTCTTTACATTCTTTATACTCTTTGTGTAATCAAAACTTAATATATTTCTGATTTACTCTATTAAAATTGTATAATGTATGTGTCATGATTATGTGTTATCTTTTTCTGTTTTTTGTCTCTCTTCTATGTTTTCTCTGTTTTCCCTGCTCTGTTTCCTGTGTGTCTCTGTCTGTCACCTTTACTCTAATTCTTATTGCTGTCACCTGTGAGCTCACACCTGTGAACGATCAGGTGGCTGTATATAAGCCTGCTCTGTATGTCTGTCCTTTGCCGGATCGTTTTTGCATGTCAAGACCTTCCAGCGTTGTTATCTGTCTGTTCTCTCGTGTTTTCCCTGTGTTCCGTTCCTGACCCAGTTCTGCCTGCCTCCGACTTCGACCCCGCTTCCGTCTGACCACGCTTCCGTCTCTGACTTTTGGATCTGAGCCTTCGCCTGTCCCCGACCATGTCCCAGTCTACTTCCCCAGTACTCGACCCACGCTTCTGGACTTTGACCCTGCTACAGCCTGCTGTGACCAACTCTCCATTACCGAACCCTGCATTGGACCACGTTTTCCCTCGAGCCTTATCCCTGTTACCGTTGTTTATAGATACAGTTGATTAAAAGAGATTTAACTGTCATTCGTGTGCTGTCTGCATTTGGGTCTGACCTCAGGTCTTCACATCACGATCTGGCCATAACATGGACCCAGCAGATCAGCCAGAGGCGGATGCACACCTCCACCGAGTGGAACAGGTGGTAGCAGCTATCTCGGCCCAAGTACAACAGCTAGCCGGGTTCCTCACGGCCACCCTGGATCCCGGTCCAGCTGTCGGCCCCGTGAATCCAGGTCCAGTTTGTCCTGGTCCAGCACCCGCTTCATCCGCTCATTTCGTTTCTGAACCCCGGGTCGGGGAACCCGAGCGGTATGATGGGGACCCGGACAATTGTAACCCTTTTTTGATTAATTGTTCTATTTTATTTTCTTTACAGCCTCACACGTCTTCTACCGAGGCTGCTAAGGTGGCCTATGCAATAAACCACCTAACGGGCCGAGCCAGACTATGGGGAACGGCTGAGTGGGAGCGACAGACCATGGCGTGCTCTTCCTTCGAGACATTCTCCTCAGAGCTACGGAAGGTATTCGGACCCGTGATGGAGGGTCCAGATGTTACCGGGGGTCTTCTTAGTATCCACCAGGGTCAGCGTTCTGTCGCCGACTATGCGATTGATTTCCGTATCAGGGCACGGAATAGCTCCTGGAATATGGCGGCGCAGTGTGAGGTATTTTTAGCAGGGCTCTCACCTCGTATAAAAATTCCAACTAGTCTCCTTTGATCTTCCCTCTGATCTAGATGGATTAATTCGACTGACAACCCGACTGGACCACAGAATCCAGGCCTGGAGGAGGGAGGACCCCGCCCCTGATCCATCCCACACTACTGCTGCCTCCGGGTTTCCTGAGGTATCGCAGCTGGGTCACGTATTGGGAGGTCAGCACCATGTTGGAGAACACGAGGATATGCAGGTGGGAAGATCAAGGCTGACTCCGGTAGAACGGGAGAGGAGACGGAGGAGAAACCTGTGTCTCTACTGTGGTCAAGGGGGTCATTTCATTGCGAACTGTCCGGTAAAAAGAGAGGGCTCAGCGTTAGACAGGGGGTTAACGTTGAGCCACGCCATTTCAAATCCTCCTGTTTCTAGACCACTATCACATGTTCAGTTATTGGTTAAAGGAGAATATACGACTTTAGCAGCCTTTATCGATTCCGGAGCTGACTCAAGCCTTATAGATGAGAGTCTGGTGCAACAGCTGGGTCTTTCCACTCAGCCATTGGTTAGACCAGTTCCAGCCCGAGCTTTAGATGGACAATCTATGGGAGAAATAACCCATCAGACGAAACCTATAGTCATGACCATAGCCGGTTCTCACGTTGAAACCATCCAGTTTTTTGTTTTGCCGTTTTCGGAGATTCCTCTCGTCCTTGGGTTTCCATGGCTCCGACGACATAATCCGCACATTGACTGGGAGACAGGTGGAGTTATCAGCTGGGGTGCAGGGTGCCAAGTTTCCTGCCTACAGTCCTCTAAGGACCGCAAGAGAACAATTTCATATGTATCTGATTCTGATTTGGTCAACGTACCTCCCGAGTACCACGATTTTAGGGAGGTGTTCAGTAAGAGCAGGGCTGTGTCACTACCTCCACATCGCGACTACGACTGTTCTATTGACCTGTTACCCGGCACCTCTCCCCCCAAAGGCCGTCTGTACTCTCTTTCAGGTCCGGAGAGAGAGGCTATGGAAACCTACATTAACGATTCCCTAGCCGCCGGGATTATCAGACCATCCGGAGCAGGCTTCTTCTTTGTAGATAAGAAGGATAAGACGCTGAGACTATGCATCGACTACACAGGGTTGAACGAGATTACTGTAAAGAATCGTTATCCATTACCCCTAATATCTTCTGCTTTTGAACTTCTCCAGGGAGCTACAATATTTACCAAACTGGACCTAAGAAATGCCTATCACCTGGTGAGAATCCGCGACGGGGACGAATGGAAGACAGCCTTCAATACTCCTTCCGAGCATTATGAGTATCTGGTAATGCCTTTTGGGCTGACCAACGCCCCCGCAGCGTTCCAGAATTTAATTAATGACGTTCTCCAAGAGATGTTGAACAAATTTGTTTTTGTTTACCTGGATGACATACTCATTTTCTCGAAGTCTCAACAGGACCACGTTTATCATGTGCAACAAGTTCTCCAGCGACTCTTGGAGAACTCCCTCTTCGTAAAGGCCGAGAAGTGCGAGTTCCATCGTCCTTCAGTGGCATTCCTGGGATATGTAATAGGACAAGACTCTCCAGATGGATCCAAGCAAGGTATCAGCCGTGGCAGAATGGCCAGTCCCTGAAACACGTAAGCAGCTCCAAAGATTCCTGGGCTTCGCTAATTTTTACAGACGGTTCATTAGGGGGTATAGCTCTGTTACGTTTTCCCTCGAGCCTTATCCCTGTTACTGTTGTTTAAAGATACAGTTAATTAAAAGAGATTTAACTGTCATTCGTGTGCTGTCTGCATTTGGGTCCGACCTCAGGTCCTCACAGTATGTACAATCAGTTTATTCTTAATTATTTACATTTTATAATACATGTCATCTTGTACTCTTGTAATTTTATCTGTAATTTAATTTCTTATTTATTGATCTATTTCTTATTTATAATCAGTTTATTTTGTCACCCTGTCTTAAAATTGTACTTTCATTATTAATCAATGTGAAGCTACAGTGTTTGTATGAAAGGTGCTATACAAATGAAGATTTATTATTATTATTATTATTATTATTATTATTATTATTATTATTATTAACCCTTGTGCGGTCCTTCGGGTCAAAGTGACCCAGTGGCTCACAAATAATGTGCCTTTTCATATGTACTGTATGGTGCCATTGCTTACTACTGAAAACAGTAAAATATCCTTGGGGGGTGGGGTGGTGAGAACCAGAACCAGGGGACTGACTTTGGAATCTGGGTCTTTAAGACCCGATTGTAGGACACAGCCAGTGTGCCTTGTACGAAGGACCGCACTAATGGAACGCGTATAAATGATCTTGTTCAGATTAGTTCAGATCTATTGTCTATAAATCACTTCTTCTACACAGTAAATTTTGCAGTGTTAATTTGGAGAAAATGGGACCAAATACACTCTAGAAGAAGTTAAATAAACTCTCTAAGTGTTGATTTAACACTGCAAAATTTACTGTGTATCTGACTGAAAAGTTGATGATACTGTCTGATTTATTTATTTGGAATTCACTAAGAACTAAATGAATTAATACTAGTTCAGAGCCCATAGAAAATGTGACATTGCTACTAATGTGTTGTGGAAGTGGGTGAAATGACTTGAAAGGAGCAGAAAGAAAGACTATAATAATAAGTATTCAGAGAATGCCTAATCTCGCCCCTATTTTGTGTCAATCTTAAATTTCCTGTTCTTGAATTACAGCCAATAATATTTTTTTGACCTTTCTGCTCAATACGACCTTGACCTTTAACCTTTAGTCAAATGTATCATTGCATCTGATGTGCATTAGCTATATGTATATGCCCATGTATTCATTGAGTTATAGCATATGTCTCTGTGGACACACACACACACTGATTACAATAATCTCTCCACACCAATATTGGGTAAGATTAATTAGTTGTGGCTGTTTTGGAAGTGTGTACTGGAATCTGTGAGTATGATAACGATAATGGTGTCAGTTGTTACTGCTGGTGGAATTAGTAAAAGCCAGTTGCAGGAAGGGCAGACAGTCTACCACTGTAGTGGTTTGTGTCATGCTAACACAGGTAAATGTTCTTCACTTCTATAGTTCTGTTCCACCTTCATGATTCAAAGCTCTTTACATTAGCCTCACATTCACCCATTCACACACACTCATACACCAGTAGGTTTCTAAGGTTCTGTCAGTCCTACTGGGAGACTAACAAAGAGTTCAGTGTCTTTCCTGAAGGACACTTGGACATGTGGACAGCCAAAGCCGGTACACGAACCACCAGACCTTCGGTCATTGGACGACCTGCTCTACCAACTGAACAACAGCCGCCCCAGGTGACATCAATCAACACCCAGCAAGATATATTATTACAGTTGTGAAGTGAGCTGCCAGTCGCTCATCACACACTCAAATGTCACTGTCTACTTTCAGACTGGAATATATGAAAAGCAGGAAACTGGGCAATGTAGCTCCGCCTACTAAACTACAGCTAATAATAAAAATGAAAAAGTGAAGTGATAAAACTGAACGGTGGATGAGCCAGATAGTAATGTAGCCTACAGTCATCAAGATTGGTTCAATGTTCAGTTGAAGGTGAATCAGACATTCCACCTGTTAATTCACTAAATTACAGACCTTGTTTAACTAATGTGAATGCGTCATAATAATAGCTTCGGTCGCAACTGGACTTGCTGTGACCACAACAATAACAAAAACGTCTGTGAATTTCTGGGGGGAATTAAGTTGTTAGTGACGTGTAGCACATTGTGTTGTTGTGATAGAGACCTTGTGAAAGTCCATAACAGCAGTTAGTTGTCATTAGAAATGCACTACGACGCAAAATGAGTTGCAGCTGTAGCCAAATCAGGGGGCAGGACTTAGGCAATGTGCACGGCAATGCTCAGAGCAATGACATGAGTTTAATATCTTTGTTGTTGTTTGTGCAATCCACCATAGAACTGGAAAGACACCCTCCAGTTTTTGGATCATTTGGTGGAGTTTTGCAGGTGTTAAGATGTTCCACAGACAAACAGGATATACTACACACGGAGATTTGTTGAATTACAGATAGATATCAGTTTGATGAATAGATGATTCTAAAAATGGTAATACACTGGTACAACAGCACATAACTGCACATAAGCACCAGCACAAAGTGAATGAAAAGTCAATAAAATTTAAGATAATAGGCATCAAAATGAAAATTAAATGAAGAAATAAGCAACAAAATATTTATTATTTATTTATTTATTTGCTTAACTCAAGCCAAAAATAAAAATCTGCCAGTGGAACCAAGTAAAATTATCTTGTTCAGATTAGTTCAATCAAATTAGTTCCAGATCTATTGTCTATAAATCAGTTCTTCTATCTGACTGTAGGTGATACTGTGTGATTTTAATCTGATCACATATTGGACTAAATATGACACTAATACACTTAAGGTCAGATTAATATTTTTGCAGTGAAGTGTTCAAATGCATTAATAGAAAGTGACAGGGTGTTCAGAAGCGAAGTAAAACAATGATCAAGCATCAGCGTGGACTAATGAGAAGGGAAGTGTAAAGTAAAGAAGGAAGGAAACCATTCCGTCCAAAGCTGAGAGGGAATGCATTCCATGGAGACCATAATTGTCAACTTGGCCATGTGGAGTGTGAGACTTCGCTCTGATAAAAATGTTTTTGACGTCATCCAAGTCATCGATTGATAGCTGCATGAATAATGTCCAAATCACAGTGTGTGATAAGATAATAAGGCAATGGGCCAAACAAGTGTTCTTTGTCAGGGATAATGGTGAGTGACTTCCAGTGTGTTTGTGGCACTGATACTCATCTCATCTCATGCATCAATCCAAACATCCTTCCTGCATGTGTTTCCTGGACTGCATGTTAATCTGATTTTTACCTTTTATCTTTCACTGAAAATTCTGAAAATAAATAATAAACACTAGTTAGGGATGTATGTATGTATGTTCTTTTTTTTTTTTTTTTTTTTACCCCACCCCCGAGGGGGAGAGGGGTATTGTGTTTGTTTGAAACTACTGGACCAATTTCCCCGAGATTCTCAGTAAAGGTGTGGGGTGGTCCAGAATAAATGTCATTAAGTGTTAGGAAATGTCACAGTCACTAAAATGTGTTTTTGTAATGATTAGAGATAAGAGGTCAATAAGAGGGGTGGGGTTTGTACGACTGTTGGTTTTACTTGGAATGGTGTAGAGTTGTCACCATGGTGTAGTATTATGGACTGTCATTATGGTGTAGTATTATGGGCTGTCATGGTGTAGTATTATGGACTGTCATGGTGTAGTATTATTGGCTGTCATTATGGTGTAGTATTATGGATTGTCATGGTGTAGTATTATGGACTGTCATGGTGTAGTATTATGGGCTGTCATGGTGTAGTATTATGGACTGTCATGGTGTAGTATTATGGACTGTCATGGTGTAGTATTATGGGCTGTCATGGTGTAGTATTATGGACTGTCATGGTGTAGTATTATGGACTGTCATGGTGTAGTATTATGGACTGTCATGGTGTAGTATTATGGACTGTCATGGTGTAGTATTATGGGCTGTCATGGTGTAGTATTATGGACTGTCATGGTGTAGTATTATGGGCTGTCATGGTGTAGTATTATGGACTGTCATGGTGTAGTATTATGGGCTGTCATGGTGTAGTATTATGGTGTAGTATTATGGACTGTCATGGTGTAGTATTATGGTGTAGTATTATGGACTGTCATGGTGTAGTATTATGGTGTAGTATTATGGGCTGTCATGGTGTAATATTATGGTGTAGTATTATGGACTGTCATGGTGTAGTATTTTGGGCTGTCATCAAGGTGTAATATTATGGTGTAGTATTATGGGCTGTCATTATGGTGTAGTATTATGGGCTGTCATTATGGTGTAGTATTATGGTGTAGTATTATGGACTGTCATGGTGTAGTATTATGGTGTAGTATTATGGACTGTCATGGTGTAGTATTATTGGCTGTCATTATGGTGTAGTATTATGGGCTGTCATTATGGTGTAGTATTATGGGCTGTCATTATGGTGTAGTATTATGGGCTGTCATTATGGTGTAGTATTATGGTGTAATATTATGGACTGTCATGGTGTAGTATTATGGACTGTCATGGTGTAGTATTATTGGCTGTCATTATGGTGTAGTATTTTGGGCTGTCATCAAGGTGTAATATTATGGTGTAGTATTATGGCTGTCATTATGGTGTAGTATTATGGGCTGTCATAATGGTATAGTATTATGGTCTGTCATGATGGTGTAGTATTATGGTCTGTCATTATGGTGTAGTATTATGGCTGTCATTATGGTGTAGTATTATGGGCTGTCATAATGGTATAGTATTATGGTCTGTCATGATGGTGTAGTATTATGGTCTGTCATTATGGTGTAGTATTATGGGCTGTCATAATGGTATAGTATTATGGTCTGTCATGATGGTGTAGTATTATGGTCTGTCATGATGGTGTAGTATTATGGTCTGTCATTATGGTGTAGTATTATGGGCTGTCATAATGGTATAGTATTATGGTCTGTCATTATGGTGTAGTATTATGGTCTGTCATTATGGTGTAGTATTATGGGCTGTCATAATGGTATAGTATTATGGGCTGTCATTATGGTGTAGTATTATGGGCTGTCATAATGGTATAGTATTATGGTCTGTCATGATGGTGTAGTATTATGGGCTGTCATAATGGTATAGTATTATGGTCTGTCATGATGGTGTAGTATTATGGGCTGTCATAATGGTATAGTATTATGGTCTGTCATGATGGTGTAGTATTATGGGCTGTCATGATGGTGTAGTATTATGGGCTGTCATAATGGTGTAGTATTATGGTCTGTCATTATGGTATAGTATTATGGGCTGTCATTATGGTGTAGTATTATGGGCTATCATTATGGTGTAGTATTATGGGCTGTCATAATGGTGTAGTATTATGGTCTGTCATTATGGTATAGTATTATGGGCTGTCATTATGGTGTAGTATTATGGGCTATCATTATGGTGTAGTATTATGGGCTGTCATTATGGTGTAGTATTATGGGCTATCATTATGGTGTAGTATTATGGTCTGTCATTATGGTGTAGTATTATGGGCTGTCATAATGGTATAGTATTATGGTCTGTCATGATGGTGTAGTATTATGGTCTGTCATTATGGTGTAGTATTATGGGCTGTCATTATGGTGTAGTATTATGGTCTGTCATTATGGTGTAGTATTATGGGCTGTCATTATGGTGTAGTATTATGGTCTGTCATTATGGTGTAGTATTATGGTCTGTCATGATGGTGTAGTATTATGGTCTGTCATTATGGTGTAGTATTATGGGCTGTCATTATGGTGTAGTATTATGGGCTGTCATAATGGTATAGTATTATGGTCTGTCATTATGGTGTAGTATTATGGTCTGTCATTATGGTGTAGTATTATGGGCTGTCATAATGGTATAGTATTATGGGCTGTCATTATGGTGTAGTATTATGGGCTGTCATAATGGTATAGTATTATGGTCTGTCATGATGGTGTAGTATTATGGGCTGTCATAATGGTATAGTATTATGGTCTGTCATGATGGTGTAGTATTATGGGCTGTCATGATGGTGTAGTATTATGGGCTGTCATAATGGTGTAGTATTATGGGCTGTCATAATGGTATAGTATTATGGTCTGTCATGATGGTGTAGTATTATGGTCTGTCATTATGGTGTAGTATTATGGGCTGTCATAATGGTATAGTATTATGGTCTGTCATGATGGTGTAGTATTATGGTCTGTCATTATGGTGTAGTATTATGGGCTGTCATTATGGTGTAGTATTATGGTCTGTCATTATGGTGTAGTATTATGGGCTGTCATTATGGTGTAGTATTATGGTCTGTCATTATGGTGTAGTATTATGGTCTGTCATGATGGTGTAGTATTATGGTCTGTCATTATGGTGTAGTATTATGGGCTGTCATTATGGTGTAGTATTATGGTCTGTCATTATGGTGTAGTATTATGGGCTGTCATTATGGTGTAGTATTATGGGCTGTCATTATGGTGTAGTATTATGGTCTGTCATTATGGTGTAGTATTATGGTCTGTCATGATGGTGTAGTATTATGGTCTGTCATTATGGTGTAGTATTATGGTCTGTCATGATGGTGTAGTATTATGGTCTATCATTATGGTATAGTATTATGGGCTATCATTATGGTGTAGTATTATGGTCTATCATTATGGTATAGTATTATGGGCTGTCATTATGGTGTAGTATTATGGTCTGTCATTATGGTATAGTATTATGGGCTGTCATAATGGTGTAGTATTATGGGCTGTCATTATGGTGTAGTATTATGGTGTAGTATTATGGGCTGTCATTATGGTGTAGTATTATGGTCTGTCATTATGGGTTGTGTTACATTCTGGACATTGGTATGTCTTATTTTGTTAGTTTTCTGTTTGTCTTCCTGTTAATTCTGTCATTGTGTCTAGGCTGTTATTTTGACATTTGGGTTTGTGTTCACCTTTCACCTATTTTCCACCTGGCCACATTGTGTGTCTCCACCCATTCATTTATCCCCATTGTGTCTCACCTGTTTAGTGCCCTATATAAGCTCCTCCTGTTTCATGGTCTAATTACAAATGTGTTGTTTTTCCACACACTCTACTTTTCTGCTCCTGGCCTTGTTTCTGTTCCATGGGTTGTGTCTGTTGTCGGCCCCTTGTCTGTCTCTTTGCCTGATTTCTGTCATCTGGTACCTGACCTCGATTCTACTTCTGGCCAAGAGACAGCTTACTCCCCATTGGTACCTCTGTCAACTCTGGACTCCTGATCTGACCCCTGCTTGTTATCTGGTAATGGTTTTGGGATCTCCTCAGATTATTGATGTGTGTTCCGGTTCTGGCTCTGAACTTTTGTCCCCTGACCGTGATTTGCCTTGTCCCCTAGTTGTTGCTCTGGCAGTTATCTCCAAACGATCTCCTTCACAGCTGCCGACCTAACTCAGAAATATTCAAATAAAGCTGTTAAAATCATATTTGTGTCTGTGAATCTTGCACTGGGGTCCACATTGTTCTGGGTCTCGTATCAGGTTGACATCAAAAGGAATGAAAAGGACATTCCTGATTTTCATTATCTCTGATCATTGTGGAAACACAGTTTTGGTGACCTTGACCT
Organism: Siphamia tubifer; assembly: GCA_020466265.1. Lineage (NCBI taxonomy): Eukaryota > Metazoa > Chordata > Actinopteri > Kurtiformes > Apogonidae > Siphamia > Siphamia tubifer. The sequence goes on from CM035791.1 coordinate 2,267,027, forward strand.
TTGACCTACATTCACCAAATTTGAATGAGAGCTACTCTGGTCCACCTCACACCTTAACTGAAAATGTAATTGAAATCAGTCCAGTATTTGTTTTTCATAAAATTGCTGACAGACAGTTGGACAAACAAAAACGTAAAAAAAAACAAACATGAATCCAAACATTATTTCATCACAAACTGAACACAACTCTGTTTGTTACAAAGTTCACTATTTATTTTGTTTATACAAAACAGTGTTTTTTCTGAGTGAATAATAATATAACCTGAATGACAGCATTAAAATCTAATTTTACTTCATTGTTTTACAAACCCATATGTACTTTATGGAAAAAGCATCTCACACTGTTTTACCATAATAATAATAATAATAATAATAATAATAATAATAATAATATAGAATCAAATATGTGCAAATGCATTTCTATGACAACATAACTGGGATCGAAGTTCAGATTACACTTTTTAAAACTGAATTCTTAAGTTTTATTTTGGAAACGATATCTTTGGTTATGTGAATAAATTATTTCACTGACATAAATAAAGTTTAGTCTAAAATGTGAGTCTATAAATCTGCCGTCCTTTTGGATCTAAATGTATTAAACCAGATCCATTATTTATATTCACACATTTTTTTAAAAATCTGACCAACTGTGTTTTTATCATTTTTAGTCCAAATATGTGATCAGATTAAAATCAGACAGAATCACATACAGAGGAACTGTTCAGTCAGATAGAAAAACTGATTTATAGACAATAGATCTGAACTAATCTGACTAAAAAACAAAATGTTTCTTTTGCTCAATTCAACTTTTTTTTTTGCTGAATACAATATATACATATATATTTTTTTTTATTTTTTATTTTTTGCTTAATCCACAATTTATTTCTAATTAAAACAAGATATATTTCTTAAATTTTTTTTAGCTTAATTCAAGATTTTTTAAATTTATTTTTTTGATTCTTTTGCAGCTTACTTAATTCAGAATTAATATTTTACATGATTCAAGATATTTGAACTCAACAACAATAATAATACTAATAATAATATTAATAATAATCATAACAATAATAATACTAATAATAATATTAATAATAATCATAACAATACTACTACTACTACTACTACTACTACTACTAATAATAATAATAATAATAATAATAATAATAATAATAATAATAATAATAATAATAATAATAATAATAATAATAATAAATGTAGCAATGGAAGCAGGTAAAATGATCTTGTTCAGAGTAGTTCCAGATCTATTGTCTATAAATCAGTTCTTCTATCTGACTGAAAAGTTCCTCTGTAGGTGATTCTGTCTGATTTTAATCTGTTCACAGACAGTATATGGACTAAAAATACACTTGGTAAAGTTTTTTTTAATACAGCGTACTGGTGGCATTGTGGTTTATGAACCAAATTTTGAATGAAAAAATTTAATTTGCCCAAAAATAAAAGTATGAATCAGTGTAAAAGGTGTTTTATATTCTACGGTTTTGAAAAAGATAAGATATGACGGATTTAAAAACAAACAAGACAAAATTATCTTTCGACTTGGAGGAAAAAACATGGAAGTAACAAGAAAAGAGTTAACCGACTTCACTAAACAAAACAAAAACAAACTCTTAACCCTTGTGATGTAGAAAAAGTGTGATCAGATTATTTACGACTATATTAAGTTGGAATGTTTGTTATCTTTCAGTTTGTCTTTATTTATGATCTGAGTTCTTATCACAACCTGTGGAAGAGTCGCTTTCACTAGAAGGAGCTGAATTTACAGGAAAATCAGTTCACAAACCAGAAGATTAACAGTATACAAGATACTGGTGTGGATTAAATGATCTATTAATTTGGAGAAAAACATGGAAAGTAGCAATAAAACAGGAAGTACACTGTAAACATTTAACTCTGACCAAGTGTATCAGTGTAATTTTAGTCCAAATGTGTGATCAGATTAAAATCAGACAGAATCACCTACAGAGGAACTGTTCAGTCAGATAGAAGAACTGATTCATAGACAATAGATCTGAACGAATCTGATTTCCACAAGGTCCGTCAAGATAACTTGAACAAACAAAACAAAACAAAACAAAACAATGCAAAACAAAACAAAACAAAACAAAACAAACAAACAAAAAAAAAATATATAGAATTAAGCAAAAAAAATCTTTAAGGAAGAAAAAAGCTTCAATTAACAAAAAAACTATGTTGAAGTAACAAAAAAACATGATTAAAGTAAAAAAAAGAGAATGTTTAAGAAAAAAAAAATTAAGAGAAAAATTCCTTTGTATGTGATCCTGTCTCTTATTTTCAGTCTCATTACATATTTGTCCTAGAAATGACATTAATATACTTGGTCAGATTTATATTTTTTCCAGTGTAAGATTTGAAGATTTTAACCACAAATAATTTGGTAACATCACAAAGAAAACTATCTTTAACATTTGGCATGACTGAACATGTGTTTCATCTATGAATGAAGCACGCCTTGTAAAGTTAAAAGTTAAAATCCTGACAGTTTATTTCTATCAAACCCAAAGCTGTAACATGTAATAAACCAGTGTGTTTAATGTACACTACTGTTAGCATGGACGCTGTGTAATAAACCAGTGTTTTTTACAACGACTATTACTGTTAGCATGGACGCTGTGTAATAAACCAGTGTTTTTAATGTGGACTATTACTGTTAGCATGGACGCTGTGTAATAAACCAGTGTTTTTAATGTAGACTATTACTGTTAGCATGGACGCTGTGTAATAAACCAGTGTTTTAATGTAGACTACTGTTAGCATGGATGCTGTGAAATAACCCAGCATTTTTCATGAGGAGTATTACTGTTAGCATGGACACTATGTAATAAACCAGTGTTTTTAATGTAGACTATTACTGTTAGCATGGACGCTGTGTAATAAACCAGTGTTTTTAATGTAGACTATTACTGTTAGCATGGACGCTGTGTAATAAACCAGTGTTTTTAATGTAGACTATTACTGTTAGCATAGACGCTGTGTAATAAACCAGTGTTTTAATGTAGACTACTGTTAGCATGGATGCTGTGAAATAACCCAGCATTTTTCATGAGGAGTATTACTGTTAGCATGGACACTATGTAATAAACCAGTGTTTTTAATGTAGACTATTACTGTTAGCATGGACGCTGTGTAATAAACCAGTGTTTTTAATGTAGACTACTGTTAGCATGGACACTCAGCAGGACTAAGGCAAAGGAACTAACAACACAACTAGATCAGTAGCTTCAAATATCAGTAGCTTACATTCTAACAATATACAAACTTTATCCTGTTTTCATCAGTTAGTTCCACCATTATCGGCTCCTCTAAAGTCTAAAACTGGTCTGGATTCATCTGGAAAAACCTGAAAGACAAAAGCCCACCTCTCACCCAGAGTGCAGGACTATGAAGACTTATGTATATTGTAAAAAATGTAATCTGATCAAGTGTTTTTATCATTTTTAGATTAAAATCAGAATCACCTACAGAGGAACTTTTCAGTCTGATAGAAGATCTGGTTTATAGACAATAGATCTGAAGTAATCTGATTAAAGAACTGTTTATAATTTCCTCTTGTTCTATTAGCAGATTTTTTTAAATTTGAATTAAGAAAAAAAGAAAAAAAAATCTTGAATTAAGCAAAAATGTTTTCTTTTAAAAAGTCTTGAATGAAAAAGAAATAAAATAATTGGAAAAAACAAACTTGAATTCAGTTAAAAAAAAGACTTCAATTGAGCAAAAATATATTGAATTGATGATTTTTAAACTTAATTACAGATTACATTTATTATTATTATTATTAGTAGTAGTAGTATTATTGCTTAAATCTAAATTTATTTTTGCTTCAAGATTTTTTTTTTGCTTGAGTTAAGATTTTATTTTTATTTATTTATCCATTTTAGTTTTTGCTTTTCTTATTTCAATTTTTTTTAAATCTTTATTAAAGATATTTTTGCTTAATTCAAAAATGCTGTTCCCAATAATATTTTTTCCTTCATTCAAGTTTAACTCAAGATATTTTTTTTGCTTAAAAGAAAATAATAAAATCTGCCAATAGAACAAGTGAAAATTGTTCAGATATTTTCAGTTTAGATCTATTCTATCTTCTATCTGACTGAAATGTTCCTCTGGAGATGATTCTGCCTGATTTTAATCTGATCATATATTTGAACTAAAAATGAGAAAAAAAAAAACACTTGGTCAGGATTAATTTTTACAGAGTAATCTGTGTTTTCTGCGCCTGCCTCCTCTGTCATAGTAAAGTCGACCTGTTTTCTTTAATTAAAAAATGACTGCAGACATTACAAAAAAATGGATAAAATGGACAAAGGTTTCCACACAATCATCTTCCTTTTGTACTGAGTAAATCCAGTTCAGTGGTGCTTTGTGACTTTAAAATGTCCTGAGTTACAATGAGTCAAAAGATAAAAGGTTACAAACAAAAAGCATGTGATGTATTTCTTCTTTTTTAGAACAGTGTGACACCACTGACAGCTTGTGTAAAGTCTTTGGTCACATTGGGACGAGCGCTCCGCTGCTGCAGACGGCTGGAGATTACGCTGCTGAGAAGTTCGACCTGATGGAGTCCTCCCGTAACTGACGATGCTTCCCAATGTCGCATTCTTCACTGTGTCTGCGACGCTCAATGGTAATCCTATAGTTTTTTCTGCAGAATAATAAATTGCATTATTAGAAAACATCCTCTGTTTCACTGGAGTCTGTGACAGTTATTTATTTTCTACTGCTGTTAAACTAACCCTTATTTAAATCCTTTTGGAATATTTTTCCTTTTACCTTCATATCTTTCATCAAAAAGTGTTTATCTGGACTTATTTGGCATGATTTTTGCAGCACAATCTCACCTATGTGACTGTACTGTTATTTTTTTTTCATTTGACATGCTCCTCTAAACCTAACATCAAATCCCAGTAGGAAAATTTACGGCTCTAGTTTCTGGCCGGCGTAGAAGAGTTTGGTAGTGTGGTGGACCAAAATGGGTGTGGCAGCGCAGTTGTGGGAGGTAACCACTGATCCAGCTCAGTGCAGTGACAGATTTGCTGATTTTAGACACTGCGCCAAGCTCACCAGCTGAAGGCACGTCTAAGCGCGGCACAGCCAGTTTAGTTGTAGTTTGGCAGCCGGCGCACAGAGCGCACACGTTACCACAACCTCACAGACAGGTTTCCAGAGTGTCAGACACATTTCAATCTGGCACCACCAATCTGGCTTTACTTCCTGTACTAGTGCTAATATAACTAGCCTAGCTCTGGCTTTACTTCCTGTACTAGTGCTAATATAACTAGCCTAGCTCTGGCTTTACTTCCTGTACTAGTGCTAATATAACTAGCCTAGCTCTGGCTTTACTTCCTGTACTAGTGCTAATATAACTAGCCTAGCTATGGCTTCACTTCCTGTACTAGTGCTAATATAACTAGCCTAGCTCTGGCTTTACTTCCTGTACTAGTGCTAATATAACTAGCCTAGCTATGGCTTTACTTCCTGTACTAGTGCTAATATAACTAGCCTAGCTATGGCTTCACTTCCTGTACTAGTGCTAATATAACTAGCCTAGCTATGGCTTCACTTCCTGTACTAGTGCTAATATAACTAGCCTAGCTATGGCTTCACTTCCTGTACTAGTGCTAATATAACTAGCCTAGCTATGGCTTTACTTCCTGTACTAGTGCTAATATAACTAGCCTAGCTCTGGCTTTACTTCCTGTACTAGTGCTAATATAACTAGCCTAGCTCTGGCTTTACTTCCTGTACTAGTGCTAATATAACTAGCCTAGCTCTGGCTTTACTTCCTGTACTAGTGCTAATATAACTAGCCTAGCTATGGCTTTACTTCCTGTACTAGTGCTAATATAACTAGCCTAGCTATGGCTTTACTTCCTGTACTAGTGCTAATATAACTAGCCTAGCTATGGCTTTACTTCCTGTACTAGTGCTAATATAACTAGCCTAGCTATGGCTTTACTTCCTGTACTAGTGCTCCAAACCTATGACCTGTAGGAGGGGTACAAACAGAGGGGGCAAGGTCTAATGGCAGTTTAGTTTGATTGACAAATCACTATCCAATCATTTGGAGTGGGGACTCAGTATGATTGGATGATGTTTTTCTGTCTTTTCTGCTCCACAGGTGACTATCTTTTTTTTTTGTGTGTGTGTTACTGCATTAATTAATTGGTTTTAATTGGGGTGTGAAGGGGATTTTTAGTAATATAGTAAAAAAAAAAAAAATCCTCCAGGAAACATCTTATATTCCACCTTTGATACATTAATTTTGACAGCTCTAATTGAAATATAAATATATCCTTCCTGAAAAGTGGTATTAATAAATGAAGTGTTACCTAAAGAAGTAGAATCCTATGAGCATTGCAGTTCCCAGAACAGCTCCCACTATGACTCCTGTCAGAGCTGATACTCCCAGACCACCTGGTGAGACATCCTTTATTAGTACATTTATTCGTACAGATATTAACAGATATTCACAATAAGCTCATTTCATATGGAATTATGCAATTATACTTTTTAAGTCTAAATATTTTTCAAATTTCTTTGGACTATAGATTCCTGTGAAATGATTCTGAACATTTCAGATCTCTAGCTTTTGTTCATTAGTTATAGAACACTGGTGTCAAACATAAGGCTCTGGGGCCAAATCCCGCCTGCAAAATGGAATAACAATGAAGATATTAACGGTCTTAAAATTATTTTAATTCAGGTTCTACATACAGAATAATTAGATCTCAATTGGGTCAGACCAGTAAAATATAATAATAATATAAATAATGAAAACTGCAGAGTTGAATGTAAAAAAGTCAAATTACATGAAAATCATTATATTAACGAACCATACCTGAATAAATACCCGCACAGAGAAGTAAAATATTGTTCCTGTTGCTAAATGTGGAGTGTATTTGTATTTGAAATGTCAATTGTTCTGCAAATGTGCAAATGACAAACTGATAGACTGAAGCAGAAAATGGTTAAAATTGCACTTGTTTGTCTTAAGACATGTCAAGTTGTTGATGTTATTGACATTTTGAGAGAAACATTGTAGATGTAAACATGATCATAATTCATTTTTACGCTTTTCACTGTTATTATTTTACTGGTCTGGTCCTTTTCAGATCATATTGACTGAACTAAAATGAGTTTGACACCCCTGATATAAAGCCTGAAAATACAACACAATTTACAGTCACAACTTTGGGGTCACCCCTACCTACTTCAAATGGTCTGAAGTTTGGAACCATTTACAATTAAGCCTCAAAATTGAGGATTTTTCCATCGTATATATAATGTTCTATAAAGCTACATTTCCACTACATAGCATCAGCTCTACTCCATTCTAGTTGATTCTACTCGGGGACCACGTACTATTCCTTCAGTGTTTCTGTACAGATACTATTGTACCTGGATATCATGGTGAGGGGCCGTCAAGCTCAAGCTGATATTTTTCGTCGTGAACCAAAGACAGAAATGTCTCAACCTCCATGACCGGCGACGCTGTGGTTTTACAGAATGACGTCTTTGTGTTGTGGACAGAATGTAACTGACTGCTCTGTTTACTGTAACTATAAATCCAGTTTTTACAAAATGTTGGGTCTAGGGATGTTAACTGGTGACCTTTTGATTGGCTGCATCAACGTTGTCATAATTTTCTGTTCTTGATTAAAAAAAAAACAAAAAACATCCTGCATCAGTCATTCCACTGCACAAACTGTTTATCATCATAGGTTATAAAGAGGAAGCTTTGTGATTTGTGATCTCTCCATAGCATATCTTTAAAAATGATGAATTTGAACATTAGCAGTAGAATACAAGACATAATGTTTTATTATCAAACTCAGAGCTCAGTTAATCTATGTGGTACGACCATTTCACACCAGTTTAGAACATTTACTCTAAACATAAACTAAACACAAAGATGACGTGAGGTAATAGAACTTCTAGAGCTAACTCCCTTTGGATTTCCGAAATGGTTTCATCCTGCACCAGAGAAATTTGCGCATTTCCTCCTGAAGTTTCTCATTCATTCTTCTCATATGTGCTACTGGTGAGAATGAAAGAAGAACCAACTAACAGGTAAAAATCTAAAAATCCTGTCATAACACACCTCTGTTCTGTCTATATTGCACCATGCATTTTGCCTAAATTTGGCTGGAAGGCCAAATCTGACATGTGATGTCATCACCATCGGTCCCAAAATGCTGACCCCCCCGAAGCTGGACTGATAATTTGAACACTAGGCTACAGCAAAAGGAGTTTGACGCATGCTGGTGACACTGGGTAAGTTTTTTTCTCCACTATATTTAGCAGCAGAACTTACTGTAACATTGAATGTTTTCTCGACGTGTGATGGTTTAAAATCAGCTTTTAACATAACAATGCTCAACCTTAGTGTTTAAAAAATGAAGTCACTGAACTGAAGTGCGCTGCAGTGCGTAAACGGCTGTGCATGTGTGAGCTGACAGAGCAAGTGTTTTCTTTTTCTCCTCAGTGATCAGCCAAGACTTTTTATGAATTTCACCATCATAGTTGGGTCATATGTTGATGACCCAACAATGACACTGGTGACACATTACGTTATTGTCATGACCTCTGCTCCAGTGACCTTTCCCCCAGTCATTTCCACACTCACCTGGTCCCGCACTGCGCAGCTGCAAGCCGTTCCTCATCTGTGGCTATAAAAGCAGTAAGGCTTGCAGTTGCCAGTGCGGGACCATTCAGTAATGTCACCTCCATAACCCGGACAGTTTGACCATCTCCTCAGTCACCATAACCCGGACATTCATCATCACCACGGACTCTGACCGTTTGTTCCCAGGTTTTGGTTTGGTTTTGTCTCTGTCTTGTCTTTGTTTCTTAGTTTTGTTATTAAATTATTTTTCCCTTCAGTACTGTGCATTGGAGTCCTCCTTCACCTCACCCCGATCCTGACAGTTATAGTATCACTGGAACCTCAGCAGAGTAGATACCAAAAATCTCAGAGGACCTGGTCCCATCATAACGGTCCTTTTTCGTAGCGGAAACACACCAAACCAAGTAGAATCGGGTAAAGCTGATACTAGTGGAAATAAAACGACTGGATGAAATGATCTGGAATGACTCAGGAACAGTTTCAGGTTTGAAACCAGAACAGGCTATTTCATTTACATGATTTGTCTTGTATCTCTGTCATGGGTGGTTGTCTAAATTTCAGAGTGAAATGGTCGATGTTGAATCCCGGGAGCAGCTGAAAAGTTCCATTTGCACCGAAGTAGTTGGCCACTACCTGGAAATAAGCAGAGTGAAATATGTTCAAAGGCCTGAACATGTACAGTCTGAGGCATCACAGTGCAGTGTCTCTGGTTGATTAGTCGACTGATTTTTGTTTGTTTGTCCGTCTGTTTGTCAGCAACTTTACGCAAAAACTACTTGGCCAATTTACATAAAATTTTCAGTAAAGGTGTGAGGTGGTCCAGAATAGTTTCCACTACTTTTTAGTGAATAAGGGTAAAAGGTCAAGGTAACCAAAATGTGTTTTCACAATGATCAGAGACAGAGCAAATAAGGATATTCCTTTTCATTCCTGTACTCAGTTTAGCATATAGCTTTGTTTTGTTCCCACTGTTGATGTGCATTGACATCAGAATTTTGAAGGACAAATTCGAAGACTCTAGGTCAAAGGTCACAACAAAGGTCACAGTTACATTTTGTATAGAACTTTTGACACTTCCAATCTGCACCCAAATGTTGGTCTTTCAATTCTGCATCTTGTGTATATATAGTTTGACCAATTGTTGACCTAAGAGGTCAGAGGTCACTAGGTCAATACCTAAACAACTCAAATAGACTCAAACTTCCAGATTAAAATACTGCATTAAATTGGAACATATATTAGCTGGGGATTCTGCTAGCACTAGGCCCTAGTGCTAGCATTAGCCTAGTCACTGGGCTAATGCTAACACTGGGCTAATGGGCGAATTAATCTGAGAAAACCATCTAATTAATCTGATTAAAAATGTGAATAATTTGACAGCATTACACCCTTTACCTCATAAGTTCCTTCCTCAGTGTTGGTCATGGCCATTAAAGAGAAATCTCCATTTCTGTCACCATTAACATCCATCGACACCTGACCTGCAATTCCTGTAAACATCAGCAAAACGGTGGGAGGTGAACAATGAGCTGAGTGGTTTAAGGGTTATTTTCCCTTTTTCATCAGGGCTCTCAAACTTATTTTTCTTTCAGGAGCCACATTCAGCCTGGTTTGATCAGCAGTGGGTCAGACCAGTAAAATAATAACATATAATTACCTATAAATGATGACAATTACAAATGTTTGTCTGTGTTTTACTGCAAACCCCCCCCCCCCATTAAATTCTGAAAATACTCACTTTTATAAACTATTCAAACAAAAAGGATAGAACAACATGAAAAAACAGAAATATCTTACGAAAAATAAGTGTAATTTTATTTTATTAGTCAATGATCATTATGGCTGATCCATAAATCAACTGCTTGTTGTTATTAGACTGTAATTAACAGTCTCTTCTTAAACAAAAACTGCATTAAAAATGTTGTATTTCATAGTGTTCTAATATTTTAAATACAGGTTTCTTTGGTTCAAAGCTTAAACAGTTTTCCAGCTGAGTGGACATTTTTATAACTCCATAAAAAATAGGTTCATTAAAAAGATTTCCATTACATTATTTTTGTTCAGCCTAAAGAGGAATAGAAACACTTAGAAAAAAATCTTGACTAAGGTTCTAATAATTCATGCATCAAAGGGTTAAAGAGGAATTAACTCTTTCCATGTCGGAGGAATTATCAAATTGAGAATTAAATGTTCTTCACTTCTATAGTTGTTCCACCTTCATGGTTTAAAGCTCTTTACATTAGCCTCACATTCACCCATTCACACACACTCATACACCAGTAAGTTTCTAAGGTTCTGTCAGTCCTACTGGGAGACTAACAAAGGATTCAGTGGACACTTGGACATGTGGACAGACAGAGCTGGGACGCGAGCCGCCAACCCTTCAGTCATTGGACGACCTGCTCTACCAACTGAACCACAGCCACAGAATTAAGAGTGGAATAAATTAGTGCCTTTATTTGGAATTAAGTAGAATTGTGAATTTTCATTTTCACCTGGAATTAGGTGTTTACATGGTTCATCTGAAATTAAACTTTATTCTGAAATAAACAGGAATAAAAACTCATGTAAACAAGCCCATTGGTCTGAATGTGGAACCTGAAGTATAATCAGTTCCACAGCTTTGATTGTGGAGTTTTTGCATTTTGTAAATTCATCCCCCAGGCTGGACTAAAACCTATGGACGTCTGTGTTTGGCCTTGGACGACATGTTTGAGAGCGCTGCTTTAGAGTGAGCTGTGTGTTTTACCTTCAAACGTTCGGTTCCACATGCGTACAGTGATCTCTGAGCCGTTCTTCTTAGTTAATCCGTTTTTCATGGCTTCATGCAAGGCAATAGCGTACAGCAGAATGGCATCATGGAAGCCCTCAACAAACATGTTGATCTACAAACAAACAAAGTATAAAAGTAGTTACAAAGAGGACGATAGCACATGATCTTCTCTAAACATAAGTTATTCCATGTAAATGTCAACCTCACCCTCAAAAATTATAGGAACATATAATATGGAAAAATTATTTTAAAATATATATATATAATCTAGGCCTATATTTTACTGAGGTAAATAAGTTTAACCATTTTGTCATATAAACTGTAAATAAAATAAATTGGTTTTAACTTGTTAAAATAAATTGACGCATTGATGATGGAAATTCAAACATTAAAATAGTAAATAAGTCATTTTGGTGCAAATATGTGGCAGACATACATACGCTTTCACAGTCTTTGCAGTCAGTAAACTGTGCTTTTTCAGCAGACTTTTTCATTTCCAAGGTGAAGTTTTCAAATTCGGGTTTTGTGGTCCTTAGCAGCGTCACAGTGTTCAGAGACGTGTAGGCCTGCCGGGCTTCGTTGTCATATTTATCCTCTCGCCTCCATGAGCCATTACCTATAATTCAATGTAAGAACAGTTTTATTTATTAAACACTATTATTCAACATTATTAGTCAGTTTTACAAACAGGTGTGACAAAGACCAGGTAAGAAAGTGTAAAACAACCGGAGGTGTATTTATTATCAAGTGTATATTATTTATTACTTTATTTATTTATAAAAAGAAGGGTTTGTCTCCAGGAATTTAACTGCTGAAATGTGTGTGGAGTAGGTGTTAAATGGACTGTGCTTATATAGTTCTTTTCCACCTTCATGGTTCACATTCACCCATTCACACACCAGTAGGTTTCTAAGGCCTAAGGTCAGTCCTACAGTGTCTTGCCAAAAGGACACTTCGACATGTGGACAGCCAGAGCTGGGACGCGAACTGCCAACCTCTCGGTAATTGGGCGACCCACTCTACCAACTGAGCCACAGCCGCCCTACACAACAGCATAATATATATAATATATATAATATAATATATATATATATATATATATATATATATAATATAGCATAATATATATGAAACATGCCAAAATCCAGTAAAATTGATCAACAGTAAATAAATAAACAAACACAAAATTAAAACAACCAAACCATATTCAAAACCTCTTCTAAAGTACTGAAAAAAAACACCAAAATATGTTAACATGTTTATTCAACACCTTTAACCCTTTCTTTTTCTTTTTTTTGTTGTCTGCATTTGTTGTTGTTGTTCATGACTAGTCACCTGGTGTCCCCTTTCCCCCCTCCCCCCCTGGGGGGAGTGGTGGCTCTCCTGACAGTGTCTGCATGGGAGCCATGGACGACAGGATCTGCAGTATCTCGCCTGTGCCGACCTGTGACCCCAGACCACCGCCCCTGCCTGTCTGGACCAGCCCCCCCTCCTTCATTTATAAATGGACGTTCATCTATAGTCTGTCCGTCCATGGGAGTGGATCTGTCCTTCAATGTGGTTCTCCTCAAGATTTCTTATTTTTCCCACTGGGTTTGGAAGTTTTTTCTTGCCAAGAAGGAGGGTCTAAGGACAGGGGGAGGGTCTAAGGACAGGGGATGCCTGGGACTTTTCATGTATTTCTGTAGTTGATTGTGTTTTTGTAAAGCCCTCTGAGATGACTTTGTTGTGATTTAGGGCTTTATAAATAAAATTGAATTGAATTGAATTAGGACAGAGCAGCGGGGGAGACAGGTAGTGAGACCACTGGTACTGATGCAGAGGGTCCCCAGAACCCTGAGGCAAAAGGCCAAATTGGGCCCACCCGAACCCGACTGGCCCAGCCAGCACCAAAATCCCCAGAAGTCACAGTGCTAGACCAGCACCCCGGCAGGCGCCATAGTCCCACCACGGGCTAGCCGCATGCAGTACCCAGCCCCGGAGGGAGGGCCAGGCCACATCACCAGGAAGTGAGGGCCATGAGCCTCCATGCCCACCCCAGAGCCAGTATGTCCGGGATGCAGGGCACCCATCCCGCAGCACCATCGAAACCCCACCCACCCCACCACTCCCCAGGACAGCCCACAGGCCCGGACAGAAGCCCCCAGCCAGCAGAAGCTAATCTTCAGTGGCGGCACACAGGCAAGTGCCAAGGCCCGTGCCTGGATTAGCCAGAGCCATCCCCCCAGAGAGACCACCCAGCCCCCCAGGCAGCGGAGGGCCCCCAGCCCCCCCAGGGGAGGGAGAGGGACGAGGATGAGTGGCCAGGCAGGAGGGGAGGGAGGAGGAGGGAAGCAGAGCAGGAAGGGACAGGGGGGCGACCGGAGGGCCGACCCACCTGAAACCCCAGGTTTCAGGTTCAGCCGCCGACACCCCCAAGGCCCCGGGAGAGCGCACAGACCCAGCAGATCCAGGGCTCAAAGGGAGAGACACCGGCAGAACACAACCACCGTTAACCCTTTCAACAAAACAACTGTATACAACTGAAATTTCAGTTCCGACCCCCCCCCAGACACAGAGCAGTTGACTGACATGAAGAGTTTTAACAGTTTTCTTTTTACTATTTCCAGATCAAAATACCACATTAATATGAAGCATACTTGAGTTGGATATTCCGCTGGCACTAGGCTAATGCTAGCACTAGGCTAATAATAGCACTAAGCTAATGCTAGCACTAGGCTAATGCGAGCACTAAGCTAATGCTAGCACTAGGCTAATGCATTGCCAAGCTTGGACAAACGTGCAGATATATTCACTTCTTTCTTGAATGTGTTTGCTCATGAAAAAAATATTATTGACTAAAAATTTATACTTAATCATGATCATGATCCACAGCAACTCTGTAGAGGCCAATAATATAATATCCCTTTTTAAAATGTAATAGGTCAATAATATCTGTCTAATAACATAATAAAAGTCCTATAATAACTCATTACATCATTGACTCTATTATTACATTTGCAAAGTTTTTTCTTTACCAGGACAGTAATGTAATAACTATGCCAATAATTAAATAATTTATGACATTACTGATCAAAAGTCATAATAATATTAATTCAGGAATGTATTACGTTATTGTCCTATTACATCTTAAAAAGGGCAAATTTATTATGTTATCAGCTTCTACTAGGGAGGGTAACTGATGGTTGACCGCATCAACGTTGTCCGTCTGTTGTCGGTTAAAAAAACAAAACAAAAACCCATCCTGCATCAGTCATTCCACTGCACAAACTCTTCATCATTGTAGTGTAGGTTATAAAGAGGAAGCTTTGTGATCTGTCCATAGCATATCTTTAAAAATGATAAATTTGAACATTAACAAAACAAGACATAATTTATTAATATCAAACTCAGAGCTCAGTTAATCTATGTGGTACGACCATTTCACACCAGTTTAGAACATTTACTGTAAACATAAACTAAACACAAAGCTGACATGAGGTAATAGAACTTCTAGAGCTAGCAGCTAGAGCAGGGATGGGCAAACCATTCCTAAAGGGCCGGTGTGGCTGCAGGTTTTTGTTCCACCCAAGCAGCAGCACACCAGACTTGATTCAATTAATCAACTGATCTCAGTCTTCAGAGAGTTGATTGGTCAAACTGTGAACTCTTGGTTGGTTGGAACAAAAACCTGCAGCCACACCGGCCCTTTGTGGAATAGTTTGCCCATTTCTGAGCTAGAGGCTGGGACAGAGAGTTGTCACCATGACAACAGGACAGCACAGTGGATGAGTTGTGTTATCCATCTGACAGACCTACTGACAATGACATGACAGGTGGACTACGACTAAAGCAGTTTGTGCAGAACTGACTCAGGCTGGTGGACATCAATTGTCATGAATGTGTTTTATTTTTCTCTGTTGTTTTTCTCTCTTCTCTGTTTTTTCTCTGTTTTCTCTGTCTCTGCTCTGTTTCCCTGTGTGTCTCTGTTGTGTCACTGATTGTCATTACAGCCACCTGAGATCCCACACCTGTGGGTAATCAGGTGGCTGTATATAAGCCTGCTCTTTTTGTCTGTTCTTTGCGAGATTGTTTTTGTACTGTCAAGAACTTCCAGTGTTGTTTCCCGTGCTTTCACCTGTTCTCCGTTCCTGACCCATTCCAGCATGCCTCCGACTTCGACCTGCTTCCGTCTGACCATGTCTCCGTCTTTGACTTCTGGATCTGAGCCTTCCCTGGTACCCGACCTACGTTTCTGGACTTCGACCTCTCACCCTGACTGCCATGTCTGAATCCCCGTTACCGAACCCTGGACTGGACTACGTCTTCTCTCGTGCCTTTTTCCCTGTGGACTCTGTATTTAATTACTGTTCGATTAAAACAGAGATTGAACTTCTATATTGTGTGCTGTCTGCATTTGGGTCCAAATTCAGACCATCACATCAATAAGGGTTTTTACACCATATTTAGCACCAGAATTTACTGGAACATCTAATGTTTTCTCTGTGTGATGATTTAAAATCAGCTTTAACATAACATCGCTTCTACAAACCCCGTGATTAAACATTTTTAACCCTTTTAATGCACAAATTTAATTATAAATATATAGAAACAGTAAATGCAATCTGACTAGAGTACATACTGTAGATACATAGACAGATTTTTGGGGATGTTGCATATTTGTGACAGTATGGCATAAAGGGATTGATCACAGCCCTGTTTTTTTTAGGTGATCATGATCCTTTTTGACTAGTGTGATCCACTATTGGAATCTGAATTGCAATCATTTGACATAGTTGATATATTTCAGTGTAATTTTTTTATTTCTCAGGTTGGTCCCGCGGGCCGGACTGGACCCTTTGGTGACCCTCTTTTGGCCCAGGAGCTGTATGTTTGCCACCCCTGGCCTCGAACACACTGGCTGCCTCTTGTGTACCCAGTGGTTATGTTCCCTGTCAGTTTGCACTTGGCTGCACATGTTAACGGATTAGAGCAGTTCAGATGCTGCATCATTTAGAAAATAGAAGAGACACCTTATAAATGGGTGAAGTAAAGGTAAAAGTCCACACAGAAAAGCTCTGTGGACACTTAGGTTTGACATCTGACATATCACACACACACACAGCACCGTACACTGTGGGTTTAATGTGTACGTCAAGGTCAACTTTATTTATACAAATTTAACCCATAAAGACCCAAACTGCATGTACTGATCTAAACTGTTTAATAACTGCTGATCCCCTAATTCTATCAGAACTGCACAATACAGTGGTACCTCTACTTATGAAAGACCCAGCTAACAAATAATCCAACCTTTACCTAAATTTTTCATCTCTGAATACGAAAGAAATTTGTATTTATGAAAGGAAACTGAAACCACTGAAACATAAATACTATGTACATTAATGTATGTAATGTACGTAAATACGTCATGTATGTACTGTACGTATCATCCCATTGGCCATACCCATAATGCTTTTTGTTACCCATTGACCCTCATTCATTGATCCGTACGTGTGTCGGCCCAGCAACAGAACCCACATATAAAGGACAGAGTCACCGCTGCCTCCTCAGTACCCCCCAGTGCTTCCACTGAAACCCCACCACAGTACGTATTCATTATCCATCACGAGCCCAAAGAAGGTGATTCTTGGTGCGAATGAAAAGAAGAAGCGACTGTGTTTTCAACAGAAGTGAAACAGGAGACTATAAATAGAGGAGGAGTTATCACTGCACCAGCACCAACAAAAGACATGCCGACAAAATACCATGAACCCCCGAATTCATGAAAAAAAACACCCAAAAAAGATGTCCATGAGCTGTGGCATCGCCCACCCTGATGACGTATATGCCCCGCGCACCCCAGGAAGATCACGAAAAGCCGTCAAAGTCAATCGTCCCTGGATCTACACCCACCAACAAACCCAATGGTATGAAAATGACCCACATGTCTGGGATGAAAATGACCCACATGTCTGGTTCATTTGAATGGTTTAATGTTTAATGTTCAGTCAGTGTATAAAAAAAAAAATAAAAAATTTTCCTCTCGCCCCACGTGGGCGGTGTCTCCTTCAGACTCGGGTCCTCTACCAGAGGTCTGGGAGCCTGAGGGTTCTGCGCAGGATCTTAGCTGTTCCTAACAATGTTCTCTTTTGGACACAGATCTCTGAAGTTGTTCCTGGTATCTGCTGGAGACATTCTCCCAGCTTGGGGGTCACTGCCCCTAGTGCCCCCATCACTACTGGTACCACTGTTGCCTTCACACTCCACATTTTCTCTAACTCCTCTTTCAGCCCTTGGTATTTCTCAAGCTTCTCACGTTCTTTCTTTCTGATGTTGCTATCACTGGGGACTGCTACATCTATCACCACATCATCATCATCATATATATATATATATATATATATATATATATATATATATATATATATATATACTTAGATATTTTTTTCTCTGCATTTTTATGGGTCTTGTAGAATTTTTTTCATATTTTGTGCAAGATTTTAGCAAAAAAAAATAACAGAGACAGAAGTCAAGAAATATAAAGTGTTTTGATCCTGATTAGTCAAACTTAATCCATAACCTTGTGGTTAATCTGATTAAAATGTTTAGTCATTTAACAACCTTAATTATTATATCGGAAACAAGAAAAACTGCATCATATATATATATATATATATGTATCAATATACGTTCAATATCAACATCAATATCACTTTCATTTATATTCAATGAGAAGAATGAACATTAAAAACCCTTTAAATACTAAAAATAAATGCATTCCTTCAATAATATTTCAGTCTAAACATTAGATTATGACAATTATTACTACTAATTATTATTACTATTGTTAGACGTTTTTCCAGCGTTAATGTTACCATAAGACGAGGCGTTGAAGAGTTCCACGTTAAAGAACATGTGATTTCCATTGGTCAGCTGTTGTCTGTGGGCGGCCAACATGATGTCTCTGATTCGCTCTGCTCCCATGCACATGATCACCACTGCAGGAAGAGATGGAAGCACACACACGTTACTGATGGAAACTAATATGTTAATACATTCACTCACATTAATCCATCATCATGATTAACCTGATGAAAAATGTTGTTTATAGTTGTTTTGTTGAAACTGTGGAAGGTGTTGAATAAACATTAATTACATATATATTCATATTTTTGCATATGTCTTGGATATTTTCATCAGTTTTTTGTGTTTTTTATGTTGGTGTGAATTTTAGCAAGTTTTGGATATTTTGTTTTCTCCGTATTTTTTTATTTATTCATTTTCAGAAGATAAACATACTGAACATATCTATCTATAATTCAACAAATTTGTGTCTGTAGTATGTCCTGTCTGTCTGGGGAACACCTAACACCTGCACAACTCCACCAAATGATCCAACATGTGGAGGGTGTCTTTCCAGTTCTGTGGTGGATTACAGTGTAATGTTTCACACCATTAAAACAAACAACAACAACAAAGATATGAAACTCATTTAATTTCTCTTTCTAACTTTGCCGCTCTGAGCATTCCCGTGCACATTGCCTAAGTCCCGCCCCCTGATTTGGCTACAGCTGCGTCGTAGTGTATTACTAATGACAACTAACTGCTGTTATGGACTTTCACAAGGTCGCTATGACAACAACACAATGTGCTACATGCTGCTAACAACTTCAGTACCACAGCAAGTCCAGTTGTGACCGAGGCTATTATTACGGCACATTCGCAAGAGTTAAACAAGGTCTGTAATTTAGTGAATTAACAGGTCAAATGTCTGATTCACCTTCAACTGAACATTGAACCAATGTTAATGACTGTAGGGTACATTACTATCTGGCTCATCCACCGTTCAGTTTGATCACTTCACTTTTAGACCCTTTTCATTTTTGGTTTGTTTATTGTTAGCTGTAGTTTAGTAGGCGGAGCCACATTGCCCAGTTTCCTGCTTTTCGTTCATTCCTGTCTGAAAGTAGACAGTGACATTTGAGTGTGTCACTTCATGACTGTAATAATAATAATAATAATAATAATAATAATAATAAATCTACTGGGTGTTGATTGGTGTGTCCTGCGTTAGCATGACACAAACTACTACAGTGCTCCTCCTGAAACTGGCTTTTACTAATTCCACTAGCAGTAACAACTGACACCATTATCATTATCATACTCACAGGTTCCAGTACACACTTCCAAAACAACCACAACTAATTATTATAGTCTTTCTTTCTGCTCCTTTCAACTCATTTCACCCACTTCCACAGCACATTAGTAATAAACAATCTCACATTTTCTTCTGGCTCTGAACTAGTCATATTTAAAACATCAAGACATGCTACACTCAGTTGCACACAAACTGTGGAAGAGAGAGAAAAAAAAAATAACTAGAAAAGCACTGGTGTCTCACAGACAGAAGGTTGTTGGTTCTATTCCCACACCAAACCAGTGGTTACGAATCCCAGACCTTTCTGTGTGGAGTTTACATGTTCTCCTCGTGTCTGTGGGGGTTTTCACCAGGTACTCTGGCTCCTCCCACCATCCAAACACATGCACTGATAGGTTAACTGGTTAACTGGTTAACTGGTTAATCTAAATTGCCCATTGGTGTGAATGTGACAGTGATTGTTTGTCTATATATGTTCAGCCCTGAGATGAACTGGAGACTCATACAGGGTGACCTCTGACCCCGCCTTCACCCATTGTAGCTGGATTAGGCCCCCAGTGACCCCAGTGACCCTAGTGAGGATAAAGTAGGTTCAGATGATGAGACAAGACCCAAAAACAAAACAAAATCTTGAACAAGTGATGCCCAGCACAACAAACCCCACTCCCTCACATACATTTGACCTTTGTCTGCCCCCCCAAAAACTAAAACAAAATAAAAACAAAACATGTGCCCCCCCCTCCAGTGATCACCACCAAACTTTTACTATTCCTTCCTTATGTCAGTATCAACATTCCCTAAAATTTTCAGCTAAATCCATCCAGAACCATTTGCATTATCTTGCTAAAAGTCAGACAAACAAACAACTAAAACATAAGTCTGCTGTTAATTGGAGTAACAAGTAAAAATAGAAGTAATGATATGCACCAAGGGGAAAAAAGGAAAATAATTAGTTTTTCTTGGTGTATTTTGCATATTTTGGGGAAATTTAAGTGCAAAAATAAATGGTTTCAGGCTAAATAAACCCAGCCCCCTCAAACATACAAGGCTTTCACAAAAACGCTGAAAATCTGGCTCATCAACACCTATAGATGCCAGCACTAAAACACTAGCCTATTGTGATGTCTTCTTCTTTTCTTTTTTTTCTTTGGCTTTTCTTTCTTTTCTTAAACTGTATAGCAAGTGCTCTGTAATGTGTCTTGCATTACATTGTTTAGGTCAGGGGTCTGCAACCCTGGTCCTAGAGAGCTGTTGTCCTGCATGTTTTAGCTGTAAATGTTAAATGTTCTTCACTTCTATAGTTGTTCCACCTTCATGGTTCAAAGCTCTTTACATTAGCCTCACATTCACCCATTCACACACACTCATACACCAGTAGGTTTCTAAGGTTCTGTCAGTCCTACTGGGAGACTAAGGGTTCAGTGTCTTTGTCCAAGGACACTTCAACATGTGGACAGACAGAGCCAGGGACACGAACCACCAACCCTTCAGTCATTGGACGACCTGTTCTACCAACTGAGGGTGGGTGAATGTATCCCTGTTCTAACACACCTGATTCAGATGACAAGCCGGTCATCGAACTGTGTAGAAGACTGGTAATGAGCGTCAGGTATGCTAGAAGAAGGAAACATCTAAAACATGCAGGATAGTGTCTCTCAAGGACTAGTGTTGCAGATTCCTGGTTTAGGTATTGTGTACTATGTGTTCTCTTAACAGTCTGTTTGTATGTTATGTGTTACATTCGTGAATTAAACATGTTTTCTATTGTAGATGTATTTTACTGCATATCCAGAGGACTACAGATGAGATCTAGCCTTTTGGTTAATTCTGTCAAAAACAGTAAATAAGTCTCTATCTCCACAGTTTTTTACAGTTGTCGTACATTTAAATTTTTTTCGGTGTTGATCCAGTGATCTCTGACCTCTTGGGTCAACAATAGGTCAAAATCTATACACACACAATGTAGGATTGAAAGACCAGCATTTTGGGGTTCAGTGGAAGTCTGTAAGATGCCAAAGTGATATCTAAAATTTGATCCAGACATGTATTATGACCTTTGACCTAGAGTCTTCAAATGTGTCCTTCAAGGTTCTGATGTCAATGCACATCAACAGTCAGAGCAAAACGACGCTATATGTAAAACTGATCATTCAGGAATGAAAAGGAAACTCCTTAACTCTGATCATTGCAAAAACACATTTTCGGTGAGCTTGACCCTTGACCTTTGACTTACATTCACCAACATTTAATGAGATCTATTCTGGATCACTGCACCTTTATTAAAATGTAATAACAATTGGTCCAGTACTTTTTGGGTAAAATTGCTGACAATGAGAGGGAGAAACAGACAAAAAAATAAAAATGTCTTTCTCCTTTAGGGGTAAAACCCAGAGACAGAACAGTCAACCCAAGGGACAGAGTTTTCTTTTCACTGAAGCACTTTCAGATTAAAATACCACATTAACGTTAAGTATACATTACTCAGGGATTCTGCTAGCACTAGGCTAATGTTAGTACTAGGCTAATGCTTCCACTAAGCTAATGTTAGTATTAGGGTAATGCTAACACTAGGTTAATGTTAGTACTAGGCTAATGCTAGCACTAGGCTAATGCTATGAACTAAAAGGTCAAAATCACATTATGGGTTATAACTCAAGAACAGAGGGTCACAGAACTTTCAGATTGGTACCAAACAATGCAGAATGAAGATTTCTACACTTCTCATAATAGGTGTCATCACCTACACCCAATAGTTTTTGAGATCTGTGAAGGTCAAAGGTGACATGTCGCAAAATTAACTTCTGTAGCAGTGTTTGTGTCAAATCAGACATATCACACGATAACTTAATCAATACTGGATATATTATCATAATATTACACACACTGATGCATACATACAAATAATGAAATTATCAATATTGCAAAAGGTCAAAGGTCGCACTTAGCAGAAAGGTCAACATCACATCATTGGCTCTAATTCAAGGACAGGTTGTCATAGAAAGTTAATATTCGCACAAAATAGGGACGAGATTAGACATTCTCTGAATACATGTTTATTTTTTTAATCAGATTAAAAGGACTGAATCTCAATTTAAGATATTTAATTTTTAGCACTGTTAAATGATTACAAATTTTAATTTCAGGGTTGCTTTGGATTAATTTCAATTAATCTTGGTTATGTTTTGTGTTTTTTTTTGTTTTGCTTGTTTTTTTTGTACTCAAATTTCCCACAAAATACAAAAAATGCAGAGAAAAACATATACAAAACATGCTAAAAATGTCAACACAACCTAACACAAAAAAACAATGAAAAATCAACAAAACAACTTGAAACAAAACAACTGATCATTTAACTGCATTAAAATTTTTTAATCAGATTAATCATGATGATAGATTCATCTGCGTTATGTTCATTTTGACAACCCCATTAGTTTTCACTGTAGTCTCATCTTACTTACATCTTACATTTGACCATCTAAAGTAGAGGTTTCAAATATGTGGCCTGGGGGCTAAATGCGGCCAACCAAATGGTCCAATGAGGCCCCTGGGCTGAAGAGAAAAATAATGTTTAGAAAAAAGACTATATTTGTTTCTCAGGTATGACAAGATGACAACTTCAAATTTTTATCTTTGTTTTAGTGGATGACCTAACATTAAATTATGACAAACTATTCTGTAACAATAAAATGTGAATAATTTTAACAAATAAGAACAACCTGAAATATCTAAAGAAAATTAAGCACAATTTCTGCTGCTGTTACTAAGAGTTTAGTGTCTTTGTAGAACTGATCCATAATAAAACACATGGACTAATGATAAATTCAAGCAGAATAGTATGAAAATATTATTCAGTTCAGAAAATTTTCCAGATTATTAACATATTTTGAATTCAGGTAGTTTATAGAACTAAATACAGCGGTACCTCTACTCATGAAAGACACAGCTAACAAAAAATCCAAAGTACAAAAAACCTTTACCTCAATTTTTTGTCTGAATACGAAAGAAAATTCTATTTACGAAAGGAAACTGAAACCTCTGAGACATAAATACAGTACATTACTATACGTAACTACGTAATATACATAAAGATGTCACACATGTACTGTACGTATCATCCCATTGGCTATGAGGGATCTACCCATGATGCTTTTCGTTACCATCACAGAGCGGCTGCTGTGTCTCCATGGTAACACACACACTTTAACGCTCATTTCTCCACCTAGACCAACGCTGTTAGTATCAACAGTTGAGCCCAACGGTGCAGAAGAGTATATGACCCACACACTATCATCAGCTTAACCACAATTGGTCAAAACTTGGACTCCTCAAACCCAGAGACGTGGACTCTGGGTCTGCTACGCTGGTCAGATCCTGCGTCCTACAGTGGAGTCTCCCCCCACAGAGGCTCCGCCCCTGGAGATGTCTGAGGCGGAGCCAGAGGAAGTAGAAGTGTGAATTTACAGCTAAGCTAAGAAGTAACCCGTTCAGACCGCCGCTTCCATCAGTCCTGCTCGCCAACGTACGCTCACTGGAAAACAAAGTGGACTACCTGAAGATTTAAACACCAAACATGATCCACCAGACTGATGCATCCTCATTCTGACCCAGACCTGGATCAACTCTTCTGTCCCGGACACCCACATTAGCCTGGACCCACTAAAATATGAATATACATTTTCTTTTAACACATACTTCGTACAAAAATTAAATAAATATATATATATATATATATATATATATATATATATATATATATATATATATATATATATATATATATATATATATATATACACACACACACACATATATTTTATTGTTATAGTTTTGAGGGGTAGTATTGGGGCCTTTGGAACAAATTAGGCCTTTTACATGTAAAATGCGACTCTATGAAAAAAATCTTATTATGAAAACACTTCTGGAACAAATTAATTTCGTAAGTAGAGGTACCACTGTATTTTCAATTTTTTGGGGGTGGGGGGTGGGGGTTACATTAAAAGCTAGACAAAAATTTGGAGTTCTGATTATTTATAAATTATACCATTACTTTACTGATTTGGCCCACCGAAGATCAAATCAGTCTTACTGTGGCCCCTGAAGTAAATACATTTGAGACCCCTCATCTAAGGGTTCAGGAATGTTTCATAATAGTTTGACAAACTAGGGGGCCCCCTCCAAACAGCACCTTGCTTAGGGCCCCCACAAAGCTAGGAACGGCCCTGGCTGATAGAAACTTTCTTTGGTGTGCCAGTGATTAAAAATAAATAAACCAACAAACAAGTCCCCACATGAACAAGGGGAGCAATTGTAAACACAGTAACCCCAGCGTCCCTGCTAATAAGGAAGATTCAGAGTCTTGCTGGAACATTCCTCACAACTCTGTCACTTAAGCACACCTCCTGAAATATCCCTTGAGTCAGTGGGACAAACTTCACCTCAGTCCTGCCAACACTATAGCACCCTTTAATTACACTGGGCTCTACACACACTACTGGCCCTGTGTATGTTTGCGAGCCATTCCATGGGTCAGCACTTGGAGACAGTAATATTTCAAAACTACTGGGTTTTCCTTTTGCTGGTGCACTGAGGAGTTACAAATTAACTCAGGAATGGAGCAGCACATGATGCACTTACTGAGAGCCCACAGTACATTTAACCCATAAAGACCCACGGTTATTCCTGTGCCACTTCCCAAGGCCGTTTTTCTGTCCATATTCACCTTTTTTTAAAAGTGATTTACTATCATATTATCCTCTTTATTATGGACTTTTTCAGTGAAAATCAGGTTATTTAATATACATTTCATGAAAGCTTAGGTTAAAGTTAAAAGTTATTATATCAGGAAGAGAGAAAAGCGAAGAAAAATTAACTTTTTAAGCAAAAAATATCAATAACTTAACCCATAAGGACCCAGTGCTACTATCATGGCATTTCTTAAATCAATTTATCTCTCTAATTAACCTTTCTTTAAGTAATTTATTGCGATATTTAATTCAATGATCCTGTAGATTTTCATAAAAACTCAGATTAAAATTGATGGCTATTACGTCAGAAACAGAGAAAATGGAAGAAAATGTAACTTTTTCAGAAAAAATATAAATTAATTAATGTAAAATATAAAAATTCTTGTTTGAATTCCCCAGGAATGTTTTATGTTAAAATAGGGTCATGAAGCAAGAAAGGTTATAAACTACTGGTTTAACCCATAAATATCCACTGCTATGTTTGTGGCTCACTTTATTTGTCCACATTAAGCATTTTAAGTGAAATTTCACCATTTACTATAATATTATCTAACTTTTTCCAGTAAAAATCAATGTATTTTCCTATATTTAATCCAATTTTCATAAAAGTTTTGATTAAAATTGAAGGCCACTATATCAGAAACAGAGAAAACTGAAGAAAAGGGAACTTTTTCAGCAAAATGATCAATATTTTAACCCATAAAGACCCTGTGTGATTTTTGTGACAGTTCCCAAATTAATTTATTTCTATTTAACATTTTTTAAGTGATTTACCACCATTTACTATAATATTATCGTCTGCATTTTGCATGATTTCAGATGATCAATTTATTTTTATATATATATATATATATATATATATATATATATATATACATACATACATACATACATACATACACACACACACACACACACACACTATGGTCCGGATTGTATATACACACAATCTTGACCAGATGTCCAGATTTTGTCTGGACAGATGGTTCTAAAACCAGACTGTCTGGACGTCTGTCACGCGTCCTTACTTTGTACATTTGTCCTTTTGTCGTTAGGATGAAATGTACAAAGTACATGTGACAGACCTTCCGGACATTCTGGTTTTAGAGCCGTCTGTCCAGACAAAATCAGGTTTGTTTAGGTTAAAGTTGGCTACAGAAGTTGCAAACAGAAGACAAAGGTAAAAATTCAACAAAAATATAAATAACTTAATGTGAAAATTAAAATAACTTTATGTACACTTAAAAAAACCCATTGAATTAAATTAAAATTTCTTCTTCAGTTGGTCACACAAAAATTAGCTGAATGAACCAAATTAAATTAAAGTAACCATATGTAACTACATTTGTGTGTGACCTATTTTTGCTTCAATTAAGCAAAAAAGGAAAAAAAAAAATCAGATTTTTTAGTAAGGACACTGCCCCTGGTGGCAGGGAGGTACATGCAGGTACAACCTCCTCCCATTAACATACACTGAGTTCATTACCGTTCATTTATACTTGGTTTAAGATGAATCAGACCATTAGTTCCAAAGACATGGAAACTGTGAATATACAGTCACAAAGTTCCCCCTGGTGGTAGAGGTTTGAATCAGACGGCTGTGGTGTCATGACGTGAAGCATTCCCGGATTATGACCTTTGATCCCCGGATCATGACCTTTGATCCCCGGATTATGACCTTTGATCCCCGGATCATGACCTTTGATCCCCGGATTATGACCTTTGATCCCCGGATCATGACCTTTGATCCCCGGATCATGACCTTTGATCCCCGGATCATGACCTTTGATCCCCGGATCATGACCTTTGATCCCCGGATCATGACCTTTCATTTACACTTGATTTAAAGTCAATCAAGTAGTTTCAGAGATATGATCAAAAATGTTTAGTGATTTTAAACTTTTGAGCAGCCCCTTGTGGACTATCTAGAAATGGTAAATTACTTAACATCCAATCAGTTCTTCCTGTCCATGATATTCACTGACATGGAAAATATGGAGTTTCTAAACCCACTCATTTCCAAATCACTACATTAACACGAAGGATATCCTGCGGTGGTGGGATCAGAGCAAAAATGTGAAATTACTTTTTAGGGCAATTTTATGTGATTTTATTTATTTTTCACAGTATATCCAGGGTTTTGTGTTCTGATTTGTAGAAATAGAAATAATAGAACACTAAAAGGATAGAATGATAGAAAAAAATCCCTCTGAGAGCGCAAACCTCCACCAAGGCAGAGCTCCACCTTTGAATGAAGAAAAGTCCGCCAAGGAGGTTCTGTTGTTGACAGTCTGTCTGTCTGTCTGTCTGTCTGTCTGTCTGTCTGTCTGTCTGTCTGTCTGTCAGTTAGCAAGATAACTCAAAACATTATGGATGGATCTTGATTAAATTTTCAGGGTAGGTTGGTAATGAGGAGATCTGGAAATGGTTAGATTTTGGTGGAGATCGGGGGGGGGGGGGGGGGGGGGGGTCCATTGAGTTGAATGGAGAATACATTTCAAAGTGATCCAGAATGCAGGATCTCTTCTGGATCACCACCAAAATGTAATCATTTGTTCCTCGTGACACCCCCAACACAGCTTGAAAATGTATTCAAAATCCATCCATACGTTTTTGAGTTATCTTGCTAACTGACAGACTGACAGACAAACTCAGACAAAAACATAACCTCCTTGGTGGAGTTAATAATAAAACACTAGAAGGATAAAATAATAGAACAATAACAATATAAACAGAATGAACAGATAGAACCTGCATATTTAACCAGTATATGAACATACACATCCAAATGTCATATTTCACTTCTGTGTCAGAGGTGAAATCCTACATTTTTATAAATGTTTAACAGTTGGACTGTGGCTGATCATTGACACACATTTGTAAATGGAAATGCTAATAAAGTTTGATATTTTTAAAGATGCAAATACGGTAAAGTTTTGCCAGTTTTGTCCAAATGTACTTGCCTAATGTGCATAAGCGGTGCAGATCCAGACACAAGGATTTGGTTTGTTTATTTGTTCTTTCAATTCAATTCAATTTTATTTATAAAGCCCTAAATCACAACAAAGTTGTCTCACACGGCTTTACAAAAACACAATCAACTACAGAGATATATGAAAAGTCCCAGGCATCCCCTGTCCTTAGACCCTCCTTCTCAGCAGAAAAAACTTCCAAACCCAGTGGGAAAAAGAAGAAACCTTGAGGAGAACCACATTGAAGGACAGATCCACTCCCATGGACGGACAGACTATAGATGAACGTCCATTTATAAATGCAGGAAGGGGGGGGCTGGTCCAGACAGGCAGAGGCGAGACACTGCAGATCCTGTCGTCCATGGCTCCCGTGCAGACACTGTCAGGAGAGCCACCACTCCCCCCAGGGGGGGAGGGGGGAAAGGGGACACCAGGTGACTAGTCATGAACAGACTTGGTATGAAAGATAGGTTATAAAAATGACAGAAACAGGTGTGAGGGAGAGAAAGAGAAGAAAGAACCTTCTTTGGTTTGTTTGTTTGTTCTTTGGTTTGTTTGACTCAAGGTCAAAGGTCATGATAAACGTCACAATCAAATTTTGCATATAACTTTCTTCATCTTACAGACTTCCAATGAACACCAACATACTGGTCTTTCTATTCTGCATCTTGAGCTATTGTTGACCCAAGAGGTCAGAGGTCACTGGGTCAATACCAAAAAAATATAAAATAGACTGTAACGGAAAAAAACAGTGGAGATAAAGACTGTTAAAGACTGATAAAGATTATTAACATGGGCTTCAAAATGATATCATGACCTTTGACCTTGAAAGATCCAAGCCATAGTCTCAGGTTTTTAGAGGGAGATGTCCACAGGCCTTATTCACACGGAACATTCAAAAGACATTCAGGGTATATTTTCCCGACATCAATTTTCCCGCCTCACTGCTGCGTCCCGAAATGTACATCCTCAGAGGAAAAAATCGTAGCATGGACAGACCTTCCATCGTTTCCCCAAAGATAAGGCACTTCGGTGTGGATGGATCAGAAGCATAAAGAGGATGCTGGTCCATATTTCACAGTAAGATAAGGATAATTGTGTCACAATGAAATGCATTAGCTAACACATTAAGCTTAGCTTATCATTTATCAATGATAAATGTCGCTAACAGTCATCTAATCAACCTAATGTCACCATGAAATGAGAAAATATAAATATGTAATTACATAACACTACATTCTATATGCTGCTTCAACATTATTCTTTCCATTTTGTGGTTAGCGTGCTGATAGCTGTCAGTACTGATGAGATGCTAGCGGTGCAGTTAGCCTACTTAAACTTTATGTAGCCTCAGCCCAGTTACTGTAGCCTTTCAGCAAGACAGCCCTGGGAAGACTGCAGTCCTTACACGCCCATTTTTCAACAATATCAATCATTAACTCTGGAATGACGGACAGATTGGTGGTCCAAACTGCTGGCATGTTGCCAACCCAAACGTTCACTGACGCTAGGATTGACAATGTATGGAACCGTGTACTTCTGTTCAACTTCCATACCCCTCAAGTGTAAAAAATCCACCAGTTGAAAATTTGTGTGAGGCGTGGAGTTTGTTGTGCCTGCCCCCATTTGTTATTTTAATAAAAAAACGTCAGAATTCAGACTTTTCTCATAATAATAATTTTTAAATAAATGCAGGTGACACCATTTGAATACCAGGCGACCCCACATGGGGCCCTGACCCCAAGGTTGAACAACACTGATGGACAAGCTCAGTCTGAGAGGGCAAAGTCAACATTTATTGAAAATGTTTTTGTTTCATGTCTTATGTTATATTCTTTTGTTCCAGCCATGTTGGCTCCGCCCACGTAAAAGTCCTGTTGTGCATCTGTACATTGTTTTGGAAGACTGGAATTAATTTGCTCAAGGTGACTGGCAGCATGGTTGTGAACAGAAAAGTAGAGGATCTTGCCAGTGTTGAGTTCACACCAACATAAGAGCAAAGCATTCTGGGATTTGTAGTATTAGTTGTGCATGTGGTGGGTCACCTCCAATGCATATGATCTTGCAGGTCAAATATTATTACAAACATTTAGCTCTTAATGGACATCTCCATCTCAAAACCTGAGACTATGAGTTTGACCTGTCAAGGTCAAAGGTCATGATGCACTTTTGGAGCCTTCATGTAGTTTCCTATCTGTAAAATATAGTAACTCAGAAGTTATCACCACTCTTCTCTTACACTGTAGATTTTGCAGTGTTAATTTGGAGAAAATGGGACCAAATACACTCTAGAAGAAGTTAAATAAACTCTCTAAGTGTTGATTTAACACTGCAAAATTTACTGTGTAGTTACAACCATTAAAAATCATGTGAGCTTAACTTTAACCTTTCATGGTCACTCAAGGTCAATGGTTATGACATTATTTTGAAGCTCAAGCTAGGTTTCCTATCTGTCAATAATATTAACTAATTCTCAAGCTTCAGTGTTTATTGTCATCAATCAATCAATCAAATAAACTTTATTTCTATATTTCATACATGGTGCATGTAGCATAAACTGCTTTACATCAGACCCCCCACTATCCCGCAATTGTAGGACAAGTTAAAAAATTTACAGAGTTAAAAAGAATAGAATAAATACATAAATAAATAATAGTAATAAAATAAAAGTAAATACATAAAATAGCAGAATGAAATAATGTTAACATTAAAATTTTAAAAGGTAGATTTTCAGTTTACCCTGAAAATATGAACACTGGCAGTGGACCTCAGATCCTCAGGTTGACTGTTCCATAGTTTGAGGAAATAAAAACTGAATGAGGCCTCACCATGTCCTTTCGTGTGAACTCTAGGGACAATTAAAAGCTTACTACCCGAAGACCTGAAGGTCAGAGAGGGCTCATATGATAAAAGCAGATCCGATAAGTAAACGGGGGTCACAACCATTAAGACTCTTAACTACTAATAAAAACCCTTTAAATGCACAGGATGGAAACATATTTCCCTGTACAATGAAATTCTTACTTTCTTACATCTCTCTATCTCAACTCTATCTCTCTCTTTCCATTCTAGTTGATTGATGTTTTTAGGTATTGAGCCAGTGACCCCTGACCTCTTTGGTCAACAATAGGTCAAAATCTACACACACAAGATGCAGAATTGAAAAAAAACTATATTTTGGATGTCAAAGTTCATTGGAAGACTGTAAGATGACAAGATAAAATATTTTATCCAAAATTCAACTTTGACCTTTATTGTGACCGTTGACCGAGAGTCTTCAATTTTGTCCTTCAAGGTTCTGATGTTAATACACATCACCAGTGAGAGCAAAAAGATGCTATCTGCTAAACTGAGTATACAGGAATGAAAAGGACATTCCTGATTTGCCCAGATCATTGTGAAAACACATTTTTGGTGACCTTGACCTTTGACCCTTAACCTACATTCACTAAACCTTGATGGGATATATTCTGGACCACCTTACACCTTTACAGAAAAATTGATGGAAATTGGTCCAGTAGTTTTTTGTGTAACGTTGCTAACAAACCAACCCCCCCCAAAACAATACCCTTTGCCACCCCCTTGGGGTGGTGGTGGGGTAACAAATCTTCCTGAATTGAAGCAGAGTTGTGTGCTGGCTAAACAGACAGTTGAATTGGCTGTTGTTTCCAGTTGTGTGTGTGGTGGGCCGAGCGCTCAGACATTTGTGGTGTTTAAGTGAACAGTGTGTGTTCAGTGGAAACACAAAGACTTCATACACACTGTGGACGAGACGGCACGTCACTGGAAGATTCATGAAAAAACAACCAATCATCACAGAGGAGCTGTTTTATATGGTTTTATATCAAAAGATTGAAGAGTTAATGATCCAAAACAATCTGGTTCATGAGGATATTTATGTAAAGTGATGACAAACAGTGGAAAAAAGTTCATGTTTGGGTCACATGACTCTACCTTCTGCCTGGACACCAGCAAATATATGGATTAAATGTCCCCATGTTGTTTTCTGTTATGCAATAGCAGTATTATTGGGAGAAATAAGTTACAAAAATAATGTATTACACAAAGATGACACTTTTCTGTAACCAGAGGTGGGAAGGAATTAAGTAAAACTACTTTGTTATTGGACATAAGTAGATTTTTTTAGGTATCTGTACTTTACTAGAGTATTTATTTTTCTGGAAACTTTTGACTTCCCCTCCTGACATTTGCTCATAAATATATGTACTTTATACTCTTTACATTTATATAAATATTTGTACTTTATACTCTTTACATTTATATAAATATATGTACTTTATACTCTTTACATTTATATAAATATTTGTACTTTATACTCTTTACATTTATATAAATATATGTACTTTATACTCTTTACATTTATATAAATATTTGTACTTTATACTCTTTACATTTATATAAATATTTGTACTTTATACTCTTTACATTTATATAAATATCTGTACTTTATACTCTTTACATTTATATAAATATCTGTACTTTATACTCTTTACATTTATATAAATATCTGTACTTTATACTCTTTACATTTATATAAATATATGTACTTTATACTCTTTACATTTATATAAATATATGTACTTTATACTCTTTATATTATAGAATAGACTTGTTACTTTTTCAAACTAAATGGATATGACAATATGAAAAATAAATCACTTCACAGGGGAACTCAGTGGACATAAACTCTTCATATTCATATTCACTTCTTTCTTTAATGTGTTTGCTCATGAAAAAAATATTATTGACTAAAAATTTATATTTAATCATGATCATGATCCACAGCAACTCTGTAGAGGCCAATAATATAATATCCCTTTTTAAAATGTAATAGGTCAATAATATCTGTCTAATAACATAATAAAAGTCCTATAATAACTCATTACATCATTGACTCTATTATTACATTTGCAAAGTTTTTTCTTTACCAGGACAGTAATGTAATAACTATGCCAATAATTAAATAATTTATGACATTACTGATCAAAAGTCATAATAATATTAATTCAGGAATGTATTACGTTATTGTCCTATTACATCTTAAAAAGGGCAAATTTATTATGTTATCAGCTTCTACTAGGGAGGGTAACTGATGGTTGACCGCATCAACGTTGTCCGTCTGTTGTCGGTTAAAAAAACAAAACAAAAACCCATCCTGCATCAGTCATTCCACTGCACAAACTCTTCATCATTGTAGTGTAGGTTATAAAGAGGAAGCTTTGTGATCTGTCCATAGCATATCTTTAAAAATGATGAATTTGAACATTAACAAAACAAGACATAATTTATTAATATCAAACTCAGAGCTCAGTTAATCTATGTGGTACGACCATTTCACACCAGTTTAGAACATTTACTGTAAACATAAACTAAACACAAAGCTGACATGAGGTAATAGAACTTCTAGAGCTAGCAGCTAGAGCAGGGATGGGCAAACCATTCCTAAAGGGCCGGTGTGGCTGCAGGTTTTTGTTCCACCCAAGCAGCAGCACACCAGACTTGATTCAATTAATCAACTGATCTCAGTCTTCAGAGAGTTGATTGGTCAAACTGTGAACTCTTGGTTGGTTGGAACAAAAACCTGCAGCCACACCGGCCCTTTGTGGAATAGTTTGCCCATTTCTGAGCTAGAGGCTGGGACAGAGAGTTGTCACCATGACAACAGGACAGCACAGTGGATGAGTTGTGTTATCCATCTGACAGACCTACTGACAATGACATGACAGGTGGACTACGACTAAAGCAGTTTGTGCAGAACTGACTCAGGCTGGTGGACATAAGGGTTTATAACATATTTAGCAGCAGAATTTACTGGAACATCTAATGTTTTCTCTGTGTGATGATTTAAAATCAGCTTTAACATAACATTGCTCGACCTCGCAGTGTGACTCGTGTTTAAAAAGCTAAGTGGGTGTGCAGTGCGTAAATGGCTGTGACTGATTCGATAAAGCAAGAGTTTTTTTCCACCGGTTAATGAGGTGATTGACCAACATTTTTTTTTTACCAAAAAAAACATCCAGTCTCCTTTTCTCTAGATCCATTTCTTGTTGGAGGGTGACAAACCCTGCTCTGGGTTTTCTATGCATCCTATGTCACATGCATAGATTAATTTGAATACCCCACCCCATTTCACCCCACTGGCTCAGATAACCCCACCTACTGGTCACATGACTTCTGTAGTGGAGAGACACAGACGGATGTCAGTAAAAGCTAAATATGTTTCCTGCTCTGTTGGACACTCGTCTGTATGTCAGCTTCAGAAGATGACTGTCCATGTTGCTCATATACAGATGCTCAGAGGGACGGCTCATGTAGACAAGTTCACAAGGACAGGATGACACAAGACATTGGGGCAAACAAGCTGAGTGGTTTAAATTATCCAGAGATGTTTGGGAGGACATACAGGCCCTATCCACATGGAAATGAATTCATGTGAAACAGACGTACTTTCTTAACGGGTTGGCCTTTCGTCAAAATGGGAGTGTTGTCATGGATACCCCAAAACCATATCTTTGGAAAATGGGTCCCAGAGTGGGAAAATCTGGATACGGTGGCGTTTTGGCACCCGTCTGGACGAGTAAAGGTGTGTGTTCACACCCACGTCATGACCACATGACCTGAATAAACAGCAGCCTTCCAGCTGTAGCATTCATCTGGTAACAGACACAGACAATGGTGAACAACAGAGTAGATGGTGAATGCAGTGTTTTATTATTGTTTGTGTCCAGCGTGTGTCGCATCGGTAGAAAAAGGATGTTGGCGCTTCTATTGTGTCCAGTGGGAGTGGCTTACAGCGCTCATCGTGGTGTGTCATGTGAATTACATCATTATCAGCAGTGTTTCGCTCCCATGCTGATGTCGATTTTTTATTGAAACATTTCCATTTTTACGTAATATCTTTTTGATACCGTTTGAAAACTAAACCGGTATTGAACTCATGTGGACGTAACCACATATAGTTGACATCAAAATCACACCATTTGGATGCGCATGGAGAAAGTTCGACTTTTTGAGACAAACTGTGTTAGCATGGAAGTGATTAGTCTTTTCACCGACACAAAACACAAATTTTAGACCTTTTCTAAAGTTCTAAACAACATCATACTGGGTGTGATTTGCTGGGGGGTGGGGTGGGGGGTTCACCCCCCCCTCTGGTGTTGTTCATCTATGAGTCTTTCTGACAGTGTAAACACAAAATGCCTGAAAGAGGAACCTCACATGCAGTCCAGTCTGGGCAGAGGGGGGTGTAAAGACCCATGACCCACCTTCCCTCTGACCATTCCTGGTCCACCCTGAGCTGGTTGTGGTGCACCATGTCCCCAGCGGGGGCAAAAGCTAGACCAGGGGGGAGGTCCAGGTTCAAACGTGGTCCGTTCAGAGACACGTCTCATGTGCTCAGTTTGACCTGACGTCAGCCACAGAGAACCGAACCCCGGTCCCGGGTGCACCACTGTACCATGCCCTCGCATACGGGCAGCAGAAAAGACCACATGAACTGAAGCATAAATGCATTTATTTTATTAATGTGAAAATGAGGGTCAGAACATCCAATACAAGCTTTTATCTGTGACAAACCCCCCCCCCCCCCCCCCCGTTTTTTTGATCAATCACACTGTGACATCACACTTCAGTGGTAGTAAATAGAGGGTCCCCAAAGACAAACCCAAGTGTCCTAAGGTCTTCATGTCCTCAGATAGTGTGTCCACAGTTTCTTAACTCAACCCAGTACCTCTCCATATTCATAAGACGTCTGAGGAGGACGCCCCAAATAGTCGAATGTCGAGTGTAGAGTTAGACGCTCTGGAAATTCATGATTCATTCATTTTTTAAAAACAAAAAACCTGTTAGTGGACTAAACTTTGCTGTTGCATACAGCTTCATTTACATTTCTAATGAAATACTGGATTACGTTTTTAAAAAAAGAATGCAATGAAGTCATGAATGTCCTGAGCGGAGAAATTCAGAGAAAAAAAGTACAGCATATTCACCATTTATATAAACAACTGTTCCATTGAATTGTGTTAATTTTAATCAGATTAATCATGATGATGGATTCATCTGTGTTTTTGTGTAATTGTTGACAGGCCAACATTTTTCCTCTCAAATATTTCAGTGTATATTATCTGTGTCCATAACCAGCCTGTTTCCTCTACATGCATGTTCATCAGTCTGTGTGCGTCATCCGCTTTTTTCAAACATGTCTGGAAAACTTACATGATGATGATGTAATTTCATTAAAAGTCGCTCTGCAGCTGCTAAATCACATGATGGGATGGAGCACAATCACAAATGAAACACGTTTGTTGTTCATTTTGACAGAAGGATGGAAAGATAATAGTTTCCCATGAGGCAGTTTGTCCACATTTAAAGCGCTGTGTGACGTCACTGACCTTTAATTTACATCACATTACTAGGGCTGTCAAAATTAATCCATCATCATGATTAAATATTTTAAGGAAATTAAACAGAACAGTTGTTTTGTTGAAGGTGTTGAATAAACATGTTCATTGCATATATATTTATATTTTTGTACGTTGGATATTTTATCATATTTGTTGGTGTTTTCATCTCTTTTTTGGTGTATTTTACCTTTTTTTTATGTTGGAATATTTTATGGAAAATCCCCCACCCCCCCACCCCCAAGACAGAACAGTTGATGAAGCATTTTGTATTAAATGTCCAAAATAGAATAACTTTTTCAATTGTTTTGTGATTACAGTTTGCTGCATTATGTAATAAGTTATTATTAGGTCTGTCCTAATGAAGACAAACCTAGGGGTTAGGGTCTGCACCCCTGGTCCTAGAGAGCTGCCGTCCTGTGTGTTTTAGGCGACATTTATACGGTGAGGATGAAAACAGAAGATGCAAAAGTGGCATCTTGTCTTAAATTTTTCATCTGTGTTTAGACAAGCATTTTCAGAAGGCAATCTTTGTTTATATAAACATGCAACAGTGGGTGAAATTCGATTGGATACACGCCAGGCCGCTCGGAGGTACGGTGTTAGAACGCAAGCATGTGCAACCTGTTATTTTTGTGGCTCAGCGCATTGAGTGCAATGAAGGGAATGATGGCATTTAAATAAACGTTGTTACTACTGCTGTTACTTTTTTCTGTAACAGGTAATCAAACTAGGGCGTCACACTGGTGCAGTAGTTAACACTGCTGCCTCACAGACAGAAGGTTGTTGGTTCTATTCCCACACCAGACCTTTCTGTGTGGAGTTTACATGTTCTCCTCGTGTCTGCGTTTGTTTTCTCCAGGTACTCTGGCTCCTCCCACCATCCAAACACATGCACTGATAGGTTAACTGGTTAACTGGTTAACTGGTTAACTGGTTAACTGGTTAATCTAAATCACCCATAGGTGTGAATGTGACAGTGATTGTTTGTCTATATATGTTCAGCCCTGAGATGAACTGGAGACTCATACAGGGTGTACCCTGCCTTCACCCCCCCAGTGACCCCTGTGACCCTGGGTGAGGATAAAGGCGGGTTCATATGATGAGAGAGAGAGGTAATCTATCTAATTACTCTAACTTTTATTATAACATCGTGACCACCCCGTCACTGCACTTTACTGAAGCTGCCGACTACAGACATACGACATACAGACGCAGGACTCGCACAGATGTGTGTATCTTGTCGTATTTGTGTGTGTAAGCAGTGTTGCCAAAAATCAACGAAAGTCGCTAGATGACATGGTGACAAGTGTGTGAGTGTTGCAGAGTGATAAGGTAGGGGAGGGTGAGCAATAATGATTGGCTAAGGTTTAGTAAGAGAGTATCTGCAGCCAATCAGAGAATCAGAGGGTGTTTAGATATTTACAGGGTTTAATGAGAGATGGTGAGTGAGGAGTGAGAAGACGGTGTTTGTCTGATGGCAGTACTGACGCTACTTTAACCTTGTTCAGGTCAAAGGTAAAAATGTACAAGTTGAATGGGGGGGGTGACGCAATAGTTACTTTTACTTGTAACTTGTTACTTTTATAGTGGATTAACTCAGTAACTCAGTTGCTTTTTGGGAGAAGTAACTAGTTATAACTAATTACTTTTTCAAAGTAACATGCCCAACACTGATTGAGTGTGATGTAAAGGTGTATGTGACGTGAACATGTTTTGCGTTTCTTGCAGTTTAGACAGAGACATCATTTTCAAAACTCCCCACTCCCCATCTGAGTCTTCAGAGTTTTGTGTTTTCAGACCCTGATGGGGCGGTTGTCATGTAAATGAAAAGCATTTCTGATAAAGTATTTTGTCCTTTTCGCTCAACAGTATCTTCATGTAAACGCGCCTTTTGCCCTATTCGCACAAGATCAGTATTACCTATGGACCACTGGTAATTTGGAATAATTACAGAGAATGTTCTTAGTTCTTAGTCCCGTGTGAATGTGCCATGTCCGTGATTTGCTCAGTAATAATTCTGTACTTCCTTTCTGTACTTTCTACCAGATGAGCAAAAACAACTGCAAGAAGAATTCCAGAAAGAAGGCACGAAGAATTTTGTGAGGGAGCATGCAGTAAAAGGAAGATATGGTCAGGCCACGCCCACATGTACAATATGCAATATTTATAACTATCTGAAGTCACTTCCATTGTAATCTGGTGACTGTTTTCATCTGCCCCGACCCCGCTCTTATTTTGAAGGCATGGAACAAATTAAAGACTGCCTCCTTATCAATGGCCTTTTCCCCCTTTGTGTTCATATTCTAATGCATACTACTTTCATACTACCTTATTAATGTATTGAGACGAAGAATTTACAACATATCTGTTCATAATGTCTGTAATTTGTGTGAATTACAGACTTTGGTTTATCCCATTGGAATGTGCCACACAATAACACAGAGGTATGGGGATAATTGTGACCCACCACCAGTAAACCAGTCATAAGTGTGTGTAAATCCAAACAGAGTTATGTGTGTATCTTGGTAGAGTGGAAACTAAGGTTTAAGATGGTGAAAAAATGATGTTTCTATCATAAGTAGAACCAAAGTTATGGTCATTTTAATATCCACATTTGGACATATTTTACAATTTGCATATTTTTAGATATTGTCCGTTAAAGTTTTGGACTGTTTTGGGGTAGGAAGTCCTTTGCAACGCATAATAATTTGTATCCGATTGACACAAATTGTTGACAGATGTTAAAGGACACTCTGATGGACATGTCACAGAAGTTTTATATATTATAATAATAGGACAGAAGTGTGACGTATTATAATCATTTGGCTTACACCATTGGACAGAACATTCAATATAAGCTTTTACCTCGTACCAAACACTTGGGTGTTTACCCACGGAACGGAGATCGTTTTGTTCGGCGAAAAGAGGTGGAAGTCGTCTTTGTCTTTGCTCAGCAATACCTGAACTTTTGTCACCGCTTAAATAATTGACTCAATAAACACCTTTATTGATTGGATTTCAATGTAATGACCACAGGAAGTGAACATAGAGGTGTTAAGGTACCGTTTTTTGATAAGGTGTAAACACTAATAACAAATCACCTTCCAGCCTAAATTTGGCTGTAGCTCTGAACGGCTCAGCGCCACTTATGCCTGGTTTCGTGGTGGCGGGTCACAATTATAAATTACCAGAGGTTCGTAGTGCTCTATGATTCGGGTGGCACCACTTTCTTCCATTCTCTGCAAAATACCTCTTTCTGCTCCTTATCCGACAGTTTAAATCCGAAACATTGCCATATAATGGAGCCGTTCTTTTCTTTGGTGTGAATTCTGTCACACATGCTGCTTACAAAGGAGGAGGGGGAACAAACATAAGAAGGAGGCGAGGCAGACAGCTCCACAGCACAGTGAAGGAAAAAAAGCAGAGTGATGAAATCTTATTCATTTAGAGCATTATCTCGAGATATTCGATATGCCAAATTCTTTCTCGATTTCAGAAAACATCTCGAGATATCGCAAATCTTGTCTTAACCATAGTAGTGTCTGAAACGTTTTCAATTGAGTTCACTATGTAGTGCACTACATTTATTTCACTATGTAGGGGGTAGAGAGTGACTCTGCATGGGAGCCATGGACAACAGGATCCACAGTGACTCGCCTGTGCTGACCTGTGACCCCAGACCCCCTCCCTTGCCTGTCTGATGTCTGGACCAGCCCCCCCCCCTCCTTTAAATGGACGTTCATCTATAGTCTGTCCATCCATGGGAGTGGATCTCTCCGTCAATGTGGTTCTCCTCAAGATTTCTTCTTTTTCCCACTGGGTTTGGAAGTTTTTTTTGCAGAGCAGGAGGGTCTAAGGACAGGGGATGCCTGGGACTGTTCATATATCTCTGTAATTGATTGTGTTTCTGTAAAGCCCTGTGAGATGACTTTGTTGTGATTTGGGGCTTTATAAATTATTTTAAATTGAAATTGAAATTGTCATGGGTACCCCAAAAACATATCTTTGTAAAATGGGTCCCAGAGTGGGAAGATCTGGATATGGTGCCGTTTCGACACCCATCCTGACGAGTAAAAGTGTGTGTTCACACCCTAGAGTGGGTCGCCCAATGACCGAGAGGTTGGCGGTTCGCGTCCCGGCTCTGGCTGTCCACATGTCAAAGTGTCCTTGGGCAAGACACTGAACCCTGCCCAGTAGGACTGACCTTAGACCTTAGAAACCGAGTGTGTGTATGAATGGGTGAATGTGAGGCTAATGTAAAGTGCTTTGAGCACCGTGAAGGTGGAAAAGCACTATATAAGCACAGTCCATTTACCGGTAGAAAAAGGGATGTAGGTGCATGCGCACTACATCCTCTATTGTTCTCTTGTATCAGGTGGGACTGGGTTACAGCGTTTGTAGTGGTGTGTCATGTGAATTGCATTGTTTTCAACAAGTGTTTCACCCCCATGCTGATGCAGAGGTTTTACTGAAACATTTCCATTTTTATGTAATATCTTTTTGACACAGTTTTTGACAAGTTTATCAGTTAAATCTAGTATTTGTCAGATATTTGTAGTTTATTATATGACCAATGTCTAATTGGTTTCATCTGAATAGCGACTGGCAGAATAATTAGCCTTGATGTTCGATCTTAGTAGCTGTTGGATGATACTTGTGTGTGTGTGTGTGTACAGTAAAGGTTAGCCCCGAGATGATAGCGTGTTAATTGCTAATGGGGGTAGACAGTGACAGGTTTTGATGTTTGTTAGCCTGTTAGCTCTTCTGCTATGTGGCTAAAATAGACATAAATCACTTAATTGATTCCCAAATGGGGAATTCAATTCAATTTTACTTATAAAGCCCCAAATCACAACAAAGTCGTCTCACAGGGCACGAAGAAAAAAAAACACAACATAATGGTGGACTGAGAAACCCGGAACATTAAAAACGTCATACAAAACATATTGAAATGACCAACAGTCTCAGCTCCATCTTTTCACCTATTAGAGTAAAAGTGAGTGTTTCCTTTACAAAGAGCCCATTCTTTTATCTGTTCTCCAAACAGTTGAAGAACAGCTGCAGTTTTCATGTGCAGACATATTTTTAGGCGTGAACAATAAAGGGTTAAAAAGTTTCCTGATGATAATTCCACTTCTTATGTGGGATTTCCTCTCATCATCTAGAGTGCTTCACTTCTAAAGGATGTTACTGTAGGTGTTTCACAACGGATCCATTACAGATTAATTTCCAGGGTGCTGCATCATTACAGTTTACTGAGGCCCTTCTGCGTAACCATGGCGATCATCAGCTCTGCTAAAGCTGTTTTAACCCATTAACACCCAGTCTGACTTTTGTGTTAATTCCCTTTTTTTCTGTATTTAACCCTCCCGTTATTGTCATTTGTCAGGAACAGTAATAGTGTTCCTAGGTCAATTTGACCTGGTGCATGTTTAACCCCTTAAACACCTACACTGTAAAAAAGGATTTTGGTCGTTGGTAAATATAAACTATGGAAATCAGTTCCATTTTAATGAACAGTAATATTTACCAGTGAAATGTTTTATGACTATTTAAATTCTACGTATTTGTAAAAAGCAACAGTTGCTACTAAAAATAATAGAGTAAAATCTATCCCATAATATTTTTACTGTACATGTTGGAGGAACAGCCACAGGGAATTTCCCAGCATGCATTGGGAAAAACTAGTTGTGACAGTTTTGATATGTTTTACAGTTTTCTGAGTTGATAAGAACTATTATTCTTTATATATAAAGTAAATGTTCTTCACTTCTATAGTTGTTCCACCTTCATGGTTCAAAGCTCTTTAAATTAGCCTCACATTCACCCATTCACACACACTCATACACCAGTAGGTTTCTAAGGTTCTGTCAGTCCTACTGGGAGACTAAGTCAGAGTTCACATGTGGACAGACAGAGACGGGACCCAAACCGCCAACCTCTCGGTCTTTGGGTGACAAACTCTACCAACTGAGCCACAGCCGAGTTATGCTGTGTTTTACCCTTTTTTATTTATGTATTTATGTCTATCTGCTCCACAGATTCATATTTTACTCGTGGGGACCTGATGTTTGGTCCCCATGATGTAACTGTGCAATCAGATCAATGTCCCCATAACAATAATAACACACACACACACTATAGAATATCTTATTATGATAAATGGTGTTAAAGGACAGTTTTAAATACAAATGTCCCCACTGGGCCTTTATGGGTTAAAAATAAAACAAACCCAAACATTCTGCAGCTACAACATGTGTTTAAACTTAATTTAAAGGTCTACTATTCAAAGCATAATTTTGTTAGTTCCTAGTTTTCCTTCAGGACTTTCTGGTTCCTCATGTTATTCATCTTTTTAAAGGATTGTTTGTAGATGCAACATTTTCAACATGTCATTTGACTTTCTCCACTTGTATTATGTTAATAGTTTGGTCCGTGTCAGATTATACTGGACCTTTCAATAATATATAAAGTTTATTTGCCTCTTGTTTGCTTTCATAATCAACTAAATCTGTTTCTTTTTTAAATGACGTTTTCACCTCCAGGACAGAGGGACGGTTTATGGTTTGGTTTAGGGTTTGTTTGTCTCTTTTTTCAGCAACTTTACACAAAAACTATTGGACCATACTCATGAAATTTTCAGAAAAGGTGTAGGGTGGTCCAGAATAGATAGATCATTTTGATGAATGTAGGTCAAAGGTCAAGGTCACAATGATCAGAGACAGGACAAATCAGGAATGTCCTTTTCATTCCTGTATACTCAGTTTAGCATGTAGATTGTTTTTACTCTCACTGTTGATGTGCACTGACATCAGGACCTTGAAGGACACATTTGGTCACAATAAAGTTTTGGATTTAACTTTAGAACTCTTCATCTTACAGACTTTCAATGAACACCAAAATACTGGTCTTTCAAGTCTGCATCTTGTGTGAATAGGCTTTGATCTATTATTGACCCAAGAGGTCAAAGGTCACTGGGTAAATACCTACAAAAAATTAAGTGGTCAGTAACAGAAAAACCAGTGGAGACAGAATGTTGGAAAGCAGACACTACATACTATGTACTTCCATACTTGTACTATTCATACTCTGTACTGCCTACTCAGATATTGGACAGTATGCAAAGTGTTTACACTGTAGCTTACTACACGATAACCCACAATGCATTGCACTCCTATCTGAGCAAAAATTGACAGGGTGAAGCTGATTTCACTTGAGCTCTAAACTTTTTAAATACATCAGATGATTGATTAAAAAAAACAGGTGAGAAAGGGCCTCTTTAGATGCCGAATGTAGCGGTACTTTTTCCTAAATACCACTTATGTACAATTCGGCACAACGCTAGCTAGCTATAGTGAGCAATGCACTTCCAGTTATTTTCACAAAATAAAACACTCCTTTTCCTGTCTTATATGAAAAACCACACTGAAAAATGTGGGCTTTTACTTTGTAAACAGGAAGCCAATCTACATGTAAACTACTAATTTGACACCACCGTCCATTTGTCCATAGAACCACTTGGAAACACACTGGCTAACAGTAGATGGTAGATGGAGAAGCTGTGACTGCAGTTTGTCCTGAGTGGGAT
This sequence comes from Siphamia tubifer, assembly GCA_020466265.1. Classification (NCBI taxonomy): domain Eukaryota; kingdom Metazoa; phylum Chordata; class Actinopteri; order Kurtiformes; family Apogonidae; genus Siphamia; species Siphamia tubifer. The sequence continues at coordinate 2,311,332 of CM035791.1, forward strand.
AAAGTTCACCCCTTATTATTAACAATGTGGGACAAAATATTCTCATATGACAGACAGTATTAGCAACAGCTGGACAGGCGGCTTGTGATTTGATTCTCTGGACTGGCAGAGAGTTGTTGGCTAAAGTGCCCTTGAGCAAAGCACTTAGCACTCTGCACGGAAACAAATTCATGTGAAGCTGACGTACTTTCTTAACGGATTGGCCTTTCGTCAAAATGGGAGTGGTGTCATGGATACCCCAAAACCATATCTTTGGAAAACAGGTCCCAGAGTGGGAAGATCTGGAGACGGTGTCGTCTCCACACCCATCTGGACAAGTAAAGGTGTGCGTTCACACCCACGTCATGACCACATGACCAGAATAAAGAGCACCCTTCCAGCTGAAGCATTCATGGGGTCACAGACAGTAACAATAGTGAACTACAGTATCAGTGGTGAATGGGTTAATGTTCGGGTGTTAGCAGTGTTATTGTTATTGTTATTGTTTGTCCAGCGATGGTGGCGCTGGTAGAAAAAGGATGTGGGCGCATGTGCACTCCTTCTTCTGTTGTTCTCTGGTATCCAGTGGGACTCAGTGCGCTCATAGTGGTTGTCATTACATCCTTTTCAGCAGCGTTTCTTCCTCACGCTGACGCTAATTTTTGACTGAAAGAGTTAAATTTTTACCTAATATCTTTTTGACACAGTTTAAATACTAAACCTGTAACAAACTCATCTGGACGTAGCCTTACGCCCCCCCCCCCCGACAAAATAAAATTGTATTCTAGATATGAAACCCGGTATGGGGTTTAAAATGAGATCATCACCTTTGACCTAGAGTGACCTTCAAAGGTGAAAGTCAAGGTCACAGGATGTTAAATGTTCATAAATCCAAACAGAGTGGTGGTGATAAGTACCCTGTTACTACATGTACGCATTAAAATGGCATCATGACCTTTGACCTTGAAAGGTCAAAGCCATAGTCTCAGGTTTTTACAGGCTGATGCCCATTAAGAGCTGAAATGTTTGTGGGGGCGGGGTTTGTTGTGCCTGGAACCATCTGTAAACAGGTATATAACCTGTTGTGAACCACAGTCAGTTTGCCTGGAGCAGGAAATGTGTTCTATAAATAAAGTTGAATTGAATTGAGTTGAATAAATGCACCCAAAGGAGAACAGTATCAGCGTCATGGTACAGGGTTAAGACCATCTGGTTTGGCTCTGCTCCAAACTACTATGAAGCTCTATGAGGACGGAGTGCAGCACCCCATCAGATATAATATAATCTCATGTGCAATAACAGTTGAAAGAGCAACATTACATGACATCTACAAACTAACATTAAAAAAAGGCATTTGACATGAACAACTATGAACATTCTGAAAATTCTTCACAAAAATCTATGCAATTTTAATAATATTATGGCTCTAATAACATAAGATATCCTTTATTAATCCCACTAGGGAACATTTTATCATCCTTTTACACTAAAATAAAAACTTTCAAATATTATTACTAGCTTGTTCTGGTTATATTTTACTTGTACAACCCACTTAAAACAAAAGTAGAGCTTTACATACATAAAAAATACACAAAGAAATTTGCATGGAAATCCAAAACATACTGAAAAAATGTTCAAAGGTATATACACTCAACAAAAGTATAAACGCAACACTTTTGTTTTGCTCCCATTTTTCATGAGATGGACTTAAAGATCTAAAATTCATTCCAGATACACAATATTACCATTTCTCTCAAACATTGTTCACAAATCTGTCTAAATGTGTGATAGTGAGCACTTGTACTTTGCTGAGATAATCCATCCCACCTCACAGGTGTGCCACATCAAGATGCTGATCTGATATCATAATTAGTGCACAGGTGTGCCTTATACTGCCCACAATAAAAGGCCACTCTGAAATGTGCATTTTTTTTTTTTGCTTTATTGGGGGTCTGGGGACTCAGAACCAGTCAGTATCTGGTGTGACCACCATTTGCCTCATGCAGTGCAACACATCTTCTTGGCATAGAGTTTATCAGATTGTCAGTTGTGTCCTGTGGAATGTTGGTCCACTCCTCTTCAATGGCTGTGCAAAGTTGCTGGATATTAGTGGGAACTGGTACACGCTGTCCAATACGCCGGTCAAGCACATCCCAAACATGCTCAATGGGTGACATGTCCGGTGAGTATGCTGGCCATGCAAGAACTGGGACATTTTCAGCTTCCAAGAATTGTGGACAGATCCTTACAACATGGGGCCGTGCGTTATCTTGCTGAAACATGAGGTGATGTTCATGGATGTATGGCACAACAATGGGCCTCAGGATCTCATCACGGTATCTCTGTACATTCAAAATGCCATCCATAAAATGCACCTGTGTTCTTGGTCCA
>CM035791.1:2318701-2326201 GCA_020466265.1 Siphamia tubifer
CCAGTGCAGAAGCCCATGGTTACTGTGGTACCCCCCTGGTTGTGTTGGTAGAGGACCCAGTCAAAGAGGCTGATAGTAAACTAGGGCTGACAGTAATGGAACTGGAGGAAGAAATGACAAGCACATCTGCAACAGATGTTAACAGCTAGTGTTCTGTAGCCCTGAATCATGACTGAAGGATAAATGTAGAACCATGCTTTACTACCACGTTTACCAGAAGAACTTGGTGGACATCGTGGGAGACGAGGTTATAAATAAATGTTCAGTTTAAACCCCTTCTGTTGATGTGTTTATACCTGATGAAAACTATTATCACTGGTTAAGAGGCTTGACTCCACGTGAGTGGATGAAGCGACGTCAGTGAAGAGAAGGACAGATTTTTAATCTAATCACATGCAAGGATTTTATATAAGGTCCCTCGTTTGAAAACAGGGTGGGTGTAGAAGAGTCCCAGATGGTATTGTGAAATACCATCTGGGACAGTCAGGTTACCGGTTTCCCTCATCACCCAAAAACATGTTTGTTAGGATCAAATCCTCCAGCAGGTGATTCTGACCATTAGTCTGGTTCTACAGCAGGAGGTGGGTCCCGTGGGTGCCCACTGCTCCTGACAGGTACCCCAATGGCATCAAGGATGGTTAAATGCAGAGGACACATTTTGTTGCACAGTCTAATGACCTTTAACTTTAAAACAGCCACTGGTGCTTGTTGTCTAATCGATGTGAGTTCTCGCAAATGGTCGTGAACTTCCGTGACCGCTCGAGACAGCGTGCACGTTAATGTATTCGTGAATCGTAAGGTGTGGTTTCAAGGGGTGGGCTGAAGAAGAGCAGGGAGTGTATATTTTCAAAATCTCACTTGTGTTGAATTGTTGGAACGTTTTTTCCAAAATCTCCCACCAGACCTTTTAGGGATTTAACACCATTTGTTGCAACAATTATTTTCACAAAAAATCTGGTATTTTTCAACATTTAATTTACTAATCATGTAAAAAAAAAATAATAATTTTGAGGGTAATAAAGAAAACTGAAGAAAATGTGACTTTTACAGTAAAATCTGTGATTAGTTGAACATAAACCCAGTGTTTCCATCCACTGTCACTAGCTGTGTTTCCATTACAGGTTTTCTCAAAACAATATCAATATTCTTACAATTTCGACAGAGTATATTTGTGCTTTGAACATATTTCCATTGACAGTTGTTCTAGGAAGGAGCGTCGTAACTTTCGGAAAATATCATCCCACGAGACTTCACTGCTGTCACCTTTGGAGCTTCAGAATGACCATCACCCTGATAATGTTAGAGTGAATGAATCAGCTAATTCTCTCGTCAGTAACAGTCCCTACCGAACTCTTTAAAGGCACTAACATGTCAAACAAACCAGCTGGTTCACATTATAAGAGTCTGTACATGACAACAAATTATAAAAGTATGTTGTGCTTTTTACACAGTGCTGGACTTGACACTTTACAGAACAGAGAATAGATTTATCTGTAAAAAATCAACTTAAATATTCACAATCTAACAGATAATAAAAGTAAACCTTCACTGTGTCTAGTGTAGGAATCACTCTGATCATCACTCCAAGAGTGTGATCAGGACTGCCTTAGTTCTTGCGTCCCAGCAGCCAATGGTTGTCATCAGGGCTCTAAATTAACACCCGCCAACCCGCCAACCCGCCAAATGCAGGTGAAAATCCATTTTGGCGGGTAAAAACACCCCCCTTACTAGCCACTTTGGCTGGTGGCCAGTGTAGACCAGGTTGTCGCTATGGGCAGGCTGGGCGACGGACCAGGGCGCAATCCTCTATGGGGCGCCAACATATGACGTCCTATTTTTTTCTCCTTCCCCTGTCTTCTTTTTTTTTTTTTTCATCTTGCTTGCTTCGGCCCAGGCAGCGCCCCTATGGGAAGCCAAAGTGTTTATTATATCACACGTTACAGAACGCGTTCTAGCACGCGCACTGGCGCGCTTTCATTCATTACAGGGCGCGTTCTGGCACGTGCACTGGTGCGTGCTAGAACGCGTGCCATTGTGCGCACCAGTGCGTGTGCCAGGAGGCGCCCTGTAATGCGTGAAAGCGCGCCAGGCTGTAGGGATACTTCTGTGTTTCACAGGATTGCTAATTAACCCAAATGAATTGATCATAACAGGCCTATATGGGGATTTGGGGGGGGGGGGGTGCAAATCAGGCCAGGCCAATTATTTCAAGAGGAAAAGGTTAAATAAAATAAATTAAAGAAATTTGAAGGCGTATGTCTCATTTTGGTCAGGGAAAAAAATGGCTAGTTGAATTTCTGATTGGCTAGTAAGATAAAAAATCTACTAGCCACATTGGCTGGTGATGAAAAAAGTACATTTAGAGCCCTGGTTGTCATGGTTACAGTGGTTGCCATTTTCACTCCAAGAGAAGAGATCATGTGACCATGTACGTAACATCGTGTGACATATAATTGTGGAAAAAGTGTGTCCATTGCACTTTTGCGATAAATTTGAATATCGAAATGTCTGAAAAACCACCTCATGAAAGTGTGAAAACTTTTTATCGATATTTGAGTGTTTTTTAGAAATTCCGGTGTTTCCATTACCAGTTTTTAGACTGATATTTACATTTTGCGAATTTCCAAGGATAATGCAGCTTCAACTCCATGGGTTTAAGTGGTGAATGAGTTAAACTGTGTTTCCAGTTTAGATCAGATGGTCATCTAAAATGTTCCATCAGCTCCTGTTCACTTTGAATTGACGTCTCCAGCCTTCAGCAGGCGGATTTTTTTTCGATAACCGCCTGCTGCGCTGTTAACACCCGCTGCCAATGGCAATGGATTTTGTCACTTCAGAGTCACGTTACCATGTCACTCCACAGGTAGTTCGGCCACTTTGAAAGTGAATATTCACTACGTTGTAACGGTTATTTTATCCAGTCTATTTGAGTGGTAGCACTAATAAACTGTAATAACCCGTAGAATAAGCGGGATAATGTATTCCTACCGCCTTCGGCGTCGGTCGCTGTTCGGTCCGTCGGGGGAATATTTCATCAGTAACTCGTGGACAATACATTATCCCTTGCTAATCACTTAACCACATATTTGTATATCTCCCATATCTTTCATTTTATTTTCAGTCTGTTCTTCATTGTAGGTTTGGGTCATGCTGCAGCAGTTTTATTCAAGGTCCAGGTTGTGGTTAGAATAGGAAGGACAGACAAACGGACATTCCTGATCGTCCTCTCATCCCAGTCCACACACTGGATCTTTGTAACCATAGATGTTGTCGATTTTTTTTGAATGGGTCAGATCCAGATGGAATTCTATCCAGTTTAACTCTGTCCTTGTAACAAATCTGACAACTGACAAAACAACAACTAGACATTTGTAGTTCTGCTGTAGGTCTGTCATCTATATAAACAACAGTGTTTCCATGCAGTTTTTTTGTCCGGTCAGCGCATGCAACTTCCTCTTATGTTTGAATGACATTGACTTTAAAGGAGTCTATAGTCTACTTTTATGCAGAAACAATCTGAAAACATAAACACACAAGACATAAAAAACATAAAAACAAAATGCCTATGCCTTGAGGAAGATCAACATGAGGACTAATTAAAACCATGGTGTTAGAATGAACACCAACATTACCTATACTAGACCTAGTATATCAAGGGGCCACTACAGGTCATCGCCCCCCCCTACAGTGAACCAAACACTCCGCCCCTGGTTAAGGGGTTCATAAACATTCAGAAAAATTGTATCAGCTGTATTTTACTTTTGTCTTTCTTTCATTCTTTTTTTAATACTGTGAATCATGTATTTTCTTTAATTTCTTATACAGTGGTACCTCTACCTACCACAGACCAGCTAATGAATGATCCAAGTAAAAAAAACCTTTGCCTCAATTTTTCACCTCTGAATATGAAAGAAAATTCTATTTATGAAAGGAAACTGAAACGTCTGAGACATAAATACAGCACTGTATATACATTACTATACATAACTATGTAATATACGTAAATACGTAACGATGTACTGTACATATCATCCCATTGGCTATGAGGGAGCTACCCATGATGCTTTTTGTTACCTTTGACCCTCATTCATCAGTTCCTGTTGTTTCCTCAGTTTTTCTCAGTTTGTTCATTTAAACTTTATTACAGTACGTATTATAAAATGACAGTAAACAGGTCGATGGTGTCGCCCTGTTTGTCTGCGGCTGCTGTGTCTCCATGGTAACACACACACTTTAACGCTCATTTCTCCACCTAGACCAGCGCTGTTAGTATCAACAGTTGAGCCCAACGGTGCAGAAGAGTATATGACCCACACACTATCATCAGCTTAATCACAATTGGTCAAAACTTGGACTCCTCAAACCCATAGACGTGGACCGTTCTACAGAACCTGGGTCTGCTATGCCGGTCAGATCCAGCGTCCTACAGTGAAGTCTCCCTCCACAGAGTCGGAGGCTGATCCAGAGGAAGTAGAAGTGCGTCTGTGGCAGTGGATTTACAGCTAAGCTAAGAGCTAACCCGTTCAGACCGCCGCTTCCATCAGCCCTGCTCGCCAACGTACGCTCACTGGAAAACAAAGTGGACTACCTGAAGATTTAAACACCAAACATGATCCACCAGACTGATGCATCCTCATTCTGGATCAACTCCTCAGTCCCGGACACCCACATTAGCCTGGACCCACTAAAATATGAATATACATTTTATAACACATATTTATACAAAATCTTTAATTTTTTAAAATAATTTTTAAAGGGGTTGAGGGGTAGTATTGGGGGCCTTGGAATGAATTAGGCCTTTTACATGTAAAATGAGACTCTTTATGAAAAATTCACAGTACGAAAACACTTCTGGAATGAATTAATTTTGTAAGTAGAGGTACCACTGTATTTAATTTAAATATTCATAAAAACTCAGAGTAAATCTAAAGAAAAAAAGAAGAAAAAAATCTTTTTTCAGTCAACTGTATCATTAACTGGAATAAACGCAGTGTTTCCATCCACTGTCATTGATTCAACTCCATGGGTTTAACTGGTGAATCAATGTTGTAGAAGATGATGGTGTTTCCATGGTAACTACACAACCTCTGAACATCCAAATATGGTCATATCTGATGGCCATGAAAAGAAGAAAAACTGTATATTACACCAGTTAATGACCTGTGTTGCTAAATGTAGTGGATGAACAGGTATTAGACAGTTTAGATCAGCAGAGGGTTTGTATCACCAGTGTGTTGTTGGGTCTTTATGGGTTAAAAGTGCAAATATAGCATGTGCTGAATGATGTGTTGTATTGTCAGTAATCATATGCTGCTCATGTTTTGCAGGTGCAGCCAGTAAAAGTTTTCTGCAGCAGATCTGTGACGCACTCTGCATATTTTACCAGTTGAATGTAGGAAAGCATCAGAGTGCAGACATACTTGGAATTCAGAGAGTTTTCGCTCACAGAAATGCACATTTAGTGTGTGGAGTTTGTGCTCAGCCTTTCTTCACATTCTTCTTTTTCAGACAGATGGTCGCACACTCTGACTCCAAGGTTTATGCCTCCCACTGTCCACAAAGGTCTGTGGATTTTCATCTCACTGTGCACTTCTATGACCACTGCATCTTTTTACAAACAATTGAACCTTGTATGATGTTAAAAAAGAAATTGAATAAATAATAATAATAATAATAATAATAATAATAATAATAATAATAATAATAATAATAATAATAATAATAATAATAATACATTTTAGTTATAAGCACCTTTCAAGTCACTCAAGGACACTGTACAACAAATGTATTATTATTTATTATTTATGAATGTTAGCATAACGCCTTAAACATTAACCAATAAGACCCAGTGTTACTTTTGTGCTGGTCCCTAAATGAATTTTTCTCTTTACCTAACCTTCATTAACCCTTTAACCCCTCATGTGTCAGTGATGACATGTACTGAACGGCTAGTTTTGCTTAAATATTCAGAAAAATTCAACCATTTTTACTGAGTTTTGTTGATGGAACTTATTTTCTTTCTTTCTTTCTTTCTTTCTTTCTTTCTTTCTTTCTTTCTTTCTTTCTTTCTTTCTAACTTAATTTTAGGGGGGGGGTTAGCATATTTTTTTTCAAGTTATTTTGATTTCCTCTGGGTCAAGTAGGTATTGTTTCATTCATGACAAAAAAATGCAGTTTTACTTTTTTACTTTATTACAATTGAGAAGTTGTACATTTTGACTTTTACTTTACCCTTTAATCCCTGATGCATCAGCGCTGATGCATTCTGAATTAATGGTTTAGTTTAAATATTCAGTCAAATCCAACTAGCTTAGAAAATTGAACTGATGAATGGAGATAAACAGGTGTCTAAAAGAAACTGATTTAGAAAAAGAAAAAGCCAAAACTAAAACTACTGGAACCAAATTACAATATTTTTTCTTTCTTTTTTGTTTTAATTAATTGTAATTTTTTCCCCAAAAAATGTTGATGTTATGTTGTAAATATTTAGTAGGTTTTGTAAATTTTGTTTATTTTTCTACATTTTTTTGTTTTATATTTTTTTCTTGACTTTTGTTCCATTTGTGTTTTACTTGGTTCATGTTACTTATTGTTTTGTTTGTTTATTATTCATATTTGTTGGTTTTATTGATCACTTTGATCACTTTCTTCAGTGTTTTTCCATTGGTGTCTTACTTTTTTGTTTTATTATTATTATTATTATTATTATTATTATTATTATTATTATTATTATTATTATTATTATTATTATTATTATTATTATTATTATTATTATTATTGTGAATAAACTGTGAACCTGCTAAAGTCTCACGAGTTAAAGGGTTAAAAAATTTATAACCATTTCTTGAGATATTATCCTCTCTACTTTCCTTCTTCTTCTTTTTTTTTTATTTTTTTTTTACTGTGAATCATGTATTTTCTTTAATTTGTTGTATGTATTTAAATATTCATGAAAACTCAGTAAATTCAAAGGAACAGAGATAAGTGTAGAAAAAACTTCTTTTTCACTCAACTGTATCATTAACTGGAATAAACCCAGTGTTTCCATCCACTGTCATTGATTCAACTCCATGGGTTTTACTGGTGAATCATAATGGTGTTTCCATGGTAACTCCTGAGCCCCTGAACATCAAATAGGTCATATTTAAATGCCATGATAAAATAAATAAAAGCCCTGCATTTTACACCACTGATTTACATTTGTGGGGATTAAACTGTTTATATTAATAAATTAATTAGGTTAACAGTGGATGTTTGGGTCTTTATGGGTAAGAAAAAACAATTAATAATTTTGGCATATGAATGAATGAATGGTTTATTTTTGGTTTGTGCAGTTGTCACCACACAGTCAAACAACCATAATAAAAACGGAAATAAAAAAATAAAGAAATAGGTCAGAAACAGAAGCTTATTCTTTGCCAATTCTTCAGCTGAAACAACACTTTCATTTTTTATTACATTCCTACAAAATTAAGCGTTCTCAAAGAAAATTATCCATGT
>CM035791.1:2331201-2341201 GCA_020466265.1 Siphamia tubifer
CTTTTAACTCACATTTTTGACTTTTTTATCACATATTTGTGATGTTTTATATGATACTTTCCAGGTTTTTCTCATTATTTTGACTTTTTATTTAATTATTATGACTTACTATCAAGTATTTTCCACTTTTCTGTCATTATTTGGACATTTTATTTTTATTACTATGAGTTTCTATCTTGTATTTGTCACTCTTCACTTCCTATCTTCTATTTTTCACCCTTTTCCTGATTATTTTTGACTTTTTATTTCATTATTTTGAGTTTCTAGCTCACATTTTGGGGAGGGTTAGCCCTCACAGACAGAAGGTCCCTGGTTCTATTCCCACAGCAGACCTTTCTGTGTGGAGTTTACATGTTCTCTCCCTGTGTCTACCTGGGTGTTCACCGGGTTCCTCCCCCATCCAAACACATGCACCAATAAGTGAACCCTAACCCACTTTGACCCACTGCAGCTGGATGGTGACCCTGGTGAGGTCAGATTCTCCACTTTTCTCTCATTATACTTTTTATTTAATTATAATGTTTTTCTATCTCGTATATTCCACATTTTTCCTCAACATTTGGATGTTCCTTATTTTCACCTTTAATCTCATATGTTTTCAACTTTAAGCCCCCTGTACCTTCATTCTCGTAGATCCTCTGGAGGATATCGTCCATGTCCGGCCGGCTGTCTGGTGAAACGGCGAAATAGTTGAAGTTAAAGTCGGTCATCAGGTGGTAGATTCCCTCCAGGGTGAAGTAACAGTTCCGCTCCTGTGCGTCGTCCTCGTACAGCAGCAGCGCGCGTTTCCACGTCAAATGCTGGAAAATCGCCGTGAAGGTTTCTGCCATTTTCACGTAAGAGGGTGCAATGCGAGTCAGGTGGGAGTACTCGGTGCTTTTGTCGCTGAAGCCGGCGGCCAGAGCACCTGCTGAGATGACCGGGATGTTCCAGTGGGACGCCAGACGCACTGTGGACGCAGCCTCGTACTCGCACACCGGCCCCAGGATCAGGTCCGGTTTGCGCGCGCACCTGTCCACTAAGGTCAGAAAGGCGTGATTGACGCAGTCGGAGTTCTCAAAGTGGAAATTGAAGTTGAACCCGGAGTACTGTCCCCCTTCCGCCTTCAGTTGCTGCTGTGCGTAAAGGATCGCCGGTACCACTCGAGTGTGCGAAAAAAGGTAAGAGTTGTTTTTTGGCAGGAACACCAGCACCTCTATGTCCTCGGTGATCCTGTCTGTCATAACGGGACCGAGGAGCATCACAAAGTAGTAAAGCCCCAGTGCGCGCGCGCACGGCATCATGCGTCTTTTAAAAGTCCCCAACAGTGCGCAGATGTGCTTCAAATGTGCGTTTGGCTGCAGCTGGGCGCGCGCATGTAGCCTCCGCCGTGCGTAAAGATCAACTGTGGCTACTGAGCAGCCTCTGTGCGCACATCTGGCTCTAGTTGTGCACTTCAAGTTCCTCTGAAGGCTCGTGGATGTGCCGTGGATGTCGTCCCCACACTTCCCTGGATGTGTCTGGGCTTCCAGCACACACACGCGGGCTCTGGCCTGGAGTTTTCAAGCATCTTTTCAGGATTATTCCTGCGTCATCGGAGCGCTGCCCACCTCCTTCTTAAAGCTACACACGCAGCAGCACAAATCAAATGAAATGGGCTCATACTTTACACACTTTACACACTTTACACACACATGACACAATGAGCCACTTGAAGGCGCAGTTGTGTGCAGTGCAGAGGTCTGGATGGTCCCTGCACTATTAACACTTTTCATTTACTCACCTTTTTAACTCATAATTCTGCACTTCTTATCTCATAATTACAATTAAAAAAAAATCTCATAATTTACGTTTTATATCACAATTATGACCTAATGTTTTATTTCGTGATTATGATTTTTTTTAATCACATAATAACTTTTCCTTTAATCATTCTTACTTTTTATCTCATAGTTTAACTTTTAAATTTAATCATTATGAATTTTTCGTCTCATAATTTGACTTTTTATTTAATGACTACAACTTTTTATCTCATAATTTTGCATTTATTATGTCACAATTAGGACTTTTTAATCTTATAATTGTAACATATTAATCTCGTAATTAGATTTTTTTATTTCGTGATTAGGACTTTTCTTAATCACATAACTAGACTCTAGTTATGTGAATATTTCATCTCATAATTTGACTTTTTATTCAATGGCTACGCCTTTTTTAACTGGTAATTTTGCATTTTTGTCTCAGTTTGAATTTTTAATCTCACAATTTCAGTTTTTATTTTATCTTTTTCTATCTATCTATCTATCTATCTATCTATCTATCTATCTATCTATCTATCTATCTATCTATCTATCTATCTATCTATCTATCTATCTATCTTTTATTGTCTTTTATTGTCAGTGATATATATATATATATATATATATATATATATATATATATATATATATATATATATATATATATATATATATATATATATATATATATATATATGTATGTATATATAAGGTTTGAAGACATGTTAACGTTAAAGAAAAAAAGGGAGTCTTTATTTTAGTTTTTCTTTTTTTTATTTATTTAATATATTTTTTCATGTAATAAAATTTTTTTATCACTATTATTTTCTATTTTATTTTATATAAAAAAAATAACATTCACTACCTAATGTCTACTGGATTACAAACTTGGTCATTATGAAACATGTAAATGAATTTGTGTGTGTGTGTGTGTGTGTGTGTGTGCTTGTATTCCTATTTTTATGGGGACATTGATTTGTTTACACAGTCACACCATGAGGATCAAAATTCAGGTCCCCATGAGGGTTAAATATAATGTGTGTGTGTGTGTGTGTGTGGTGAAGGAGCAGTGTCAGTGTTTTTCTTAACGTGCTTCTGGTTGAACAGTTGTATTTTATTGTTTCATGTGTGTGTTTTTATATGATTTTGACTTTGTTTCCTCTGACACTTTTCTCTTCCTGATTAAATAAAGGTTAAATAGAAAAAAAATAAATATGCAAAGATTGACTTCAGCTGCTCATTTCATAGACAGATATTCCATGAAGTTAAATCAGATAAACAGTGTTTTATAATCCTACAGTTGTTACTGTCACAAACTGTCAAAATTAATTACCTCAATTTATTCTACATCCTTCTAGAACGTTCCAACAGCTCCCGTTCACTTAGAATTGACGTTCCCAGCTTTCAGCGGGCAGATTTTTTTGATAACTGCCCGCTGCACCGTTAACGCCCGTTGCCCATGGCAACGGGTTTGTCACTTCAGATTCACGTTACCATATGACTCCACAGGTAGTTTGGCCACTTTGAAAGTAAATATTCACTATGTTGTAACAGCTATTTTATCCAATCTGTTTGAGTGGTAGCAATAATAAGCTGTAATAACTGTAGAATAAGCGGGATAATGCATTCCCCATCGAAAAATATTCCTTTTCGGGGCGGAACACACCTCCACCAAATATTTTACCAGTATTAATGATGAAATATTCTTCACGTGGCGATATTATTTTAACCAATAGGACTCGTCATGCAACACTCAAATTTCAAGGCAGGTGACATTAAAGAGTCTTTAGTTTTTCCTCCTTCTGGGGTCTTTTGCTGTGGCCTGTAATTTAATATTATAGACAGTGAATATGCTAAATAGGATTTTAACCTAAATTAAGCCATGCTTGATTTTGTTGTTTTTGTAGTGTAAATAAACACACACACACACACACACACACACACACACACACACACACACACACTCCCTTTTTTAAAAATGTTTTTGTAAAGGTGAAAACAAAATTACCACCCTCCCCTGATTTTTTTTTTACAACTTGACTACTGGTGACAATGATTAATATTCAGACCCACCATCACCAGGAGGTCTCCTACAGGTGGACTGGACATGTGACTGCACCGGTGTGACAGAGTCCTGCATGGTCCACTTTACACACCCGTACCTGTACACATTAGACTCCTGATTAAACACTTTATCTACCCAGGAACTCACTTTTAAGGGCTTTATTTTTTGCTAAAACACACAATCTATGTTGTTTGGACTTCCAGGAGACAGGACCGTAAACACACCGGTGTGTGTCTGCTGCACAAACACACATTTATTCACTTTTCTACTCATTTCCAGTCCAGTGTTGCTAGGTGTCTGTCTGTCTATTTGTTATATGTTAAGACTTTTAAACACAATAGTAAATGATGCTCTCTGTCTCTGTTGTCCTGCTCACTTCTCTGCATTGAGTTGCATCAAAAACTGCTAACAAGTCAAGAGTCGACTGAGCAGAACAGTTGAAATCTGCCCAAATTCTCCTAAACCCTAATGTACAGACAGTCCATCTCTATTAAACTCATCATGTGACAAATCCATTGCTGTGTGGCTCAATGTCAGCCATTTTCACTGGTAAGAAAAACTCTGATCTGTACACAGTACGCTCCAGCATTAGCTTCAATGTTAGCTTCAGCATTAGCTTCAATGTTAGCTTCAGCATTAGCTTCAATGTTAGCTCCAGCATTAGCGTCAATGTTAGCTTCAGCATTAGCTTCAATGTTAGCTTCAGCATTAGCTTCAATGTTAGCTCCAGCATTAGCTTCAATGTTAGCTTCAGCATTAGCTTCAATGTTAGCTCCAGCATTAGCTTCAATGTTAGCTCCAGCATTAGCGTCAATGTTAGCTTCAGCATTAGCTTCAATGTTAGCTTCAGCATTAGCTTCAATGTTAGCTCCAGCATTAGCTTCAATGTTAGCTCCAGCATTAGCTTCAATGTTAGCTTCAGTATTAGTTTCAATGTTAGCTTCAGCATTAGCTTCAATGTTAGCTTCAGCATTAGCTTCAATGTTAGCTTCAGCATTAGCTTCAATGTTAGCTTCAGTATTAGTTTCAACATTAGCTTCAGCATTCCCCAATAGAAATTTCTAGAAATGATGTGTCATGTGAGATGACGTCATGACGAAACACTATCTTGTAATTTAGCGTTTTTACATTAAAAAAAGGAATGTCGCACGAATTAAAATCCACTTGATGGTGTTTACAGATCAAACCAAACCAAATGAAAAGCGGTGAAGCAGCATCATTTGATGGTAAAATATGGTGAAGCTCTTAAAAAATGATCAATATATCTGACCATGTGATCATGTCACATGCAATATGGGCGTGGTTACTTCATGGATGACCTCACGACACAATCTGTCACCTTCTAGCGACTTTTCAGAGACTTTTTAATTCAGATTTTTTCTGGCAACACTGCGTACAGAATGTGAGTACTTTTACCACCTCTGTTGAATATTGAAATGATATGAAAGTATCACACACGCACCAGAGCTGATCAATCTTTGAACAAACTGAGTTTATTTAAAAATATGAACAACTGAAAAAAAAATTCCCTCAAAATGTTCCAGAATTGTTCCAGTATATGTACTGTAAACACACAGCATCAACCCTCAAAATAAAATAAAATAAAATAAACAAGCAGTGGGTGTAGTGGTGTTGGCCTCCAGTACAAAAAAAATGTCAAATTAAATCCATTAGAAAAAGCTGGAGTTATATTTCACATCCGTATTCGTTGCTTCATCGTCTTCAACCTGGGTTTTCTTTCTACGTGGGGGGTCTGGGTTTGCAGATGAGGAGGTGGACGGGGCCTTCATTAGCCGCTTTAATAATTTTCCAGGCATCGTGGTGCATGAGGCCGTCCAGCAAACAGCCGTTTATGGACAGGACCTGGTCCCCCACCTGGATGAGCTTGGACACATCTGCAGCGCCTCCTGCAAAACAAAGCAACACTGGAACAACAGGCCATACAGGTGGTGCCACAAACGGTTTAGTTCTGAATGGACATCTCCCTCTCAAAACATGAGACTATCGGTTTGACATTTCAAGGTCAAAGGTCATGATGCCATTTTGGAACCTACATAAAGTTTCCTATTTGACAACAGTAGTAACTGAGTTCTTATCACCACTCTTTTACAAATTAGGACCTTTTAAAATCATACGACCTTGACTTTAGCCTTTCAAAGTCACTCAAGGTCAAAGGGCATGACATCATTTTGAAGCCCATGCCAGGCCTATCTGTTAATAATAGTAACTAAGTCTGTATCTCCATTGGTTTTGCCATTATAGTCCATTTTAGTTTTTTAGGCATTTACCCAGTGACCTCTGACCTCTTGGGTCAAAATCTATACACACAATTTGAAAGACCAGCATTTTAGTGTTCATTGGAAGTTTGTAAGATGAAGAGTTCAAAAGATGTATCCAAAATTAGATTTTGACCATTATTGCGACCTTTGACCCAGAGTCTTCAAATTTGTCCTTCAGGGTTCTGATGTCAGTGCACATCAACAGAGAGAGCAAAAAGAAGCTACATGCTAAACTGAGTAGAAAGGAATGAAAAGACATTCCTGCTTGGCTCCATCTGTTGTCATTGTGAAAACACATTTTTGGTGACCTTGACCTTTGACCGACATTCATCAAAATGTAATGGGATCTATTCTGGACCACCTCACACCTTTTCTCAAAATTTCATGGAAATTGGTCCAGTAATTTTTGTGTAAAGCTGCTGACAACCAGACAAACAAACAAGCAAACAAACAAACAAAAAGAACCACAAATAATACCCATTCTGTCCCCATCAGGGAACGGGGTCAAAATAAGCGGAATCCAATATAATTTTGGGGTTCAAAACAACCTTGAAAGGTCAAGATCAAGGTCCCATGATTTTAAAATGTCATAATTCAGAAAAGACTGGTGATCAGTACTCAGCTACTATTGTTGACAGATAGCAAACTACACGTAGGCTCCAAAATGGCATCATGACCTTTGACCTTGAAAGGTCAAACCCATAGCCTCATGTTTTGACAGGGAGATGTCCTTTAAGAGCTAAAATGTTTTTTGAGGGGGGTGGGGTTTGTTGTGCCTGGAGTTACTTATATATTTGTATTTAGTGTAAACGTCACCTTTAAAAATTCGTTTGACGATAAGAGGTCGACTCTCGTGGCTGGAGGACTTCCCTCCCTCCAGACTGAAGCCCAGGCCTGCAGACGTCTTCATCAGCTCCACCGACACTACATTGTCTGAACCTGGTCAAATATATTCACAATGCATAATAAATAGTGTGATCATTTTTAATCAGATTAATCACACAGTTGCTTTGCTTTCATTTATTAAATATTAATTTTTAATCTATGTTAACTGTGTTAAATGTTTCATGAATAAAAACACTCAAGAAAGAAGTAAATATTTCTGCACTGAATGTGTTTGTTTTAAGCTAGGTGAGGCATTAACCTAGCATTAGGCTAATGCTAGCATTAGCCTAGTACTAGCATTAGACTGAAGCTAGCATTAGCCCCAACTAACTCATGCTTCATGTTAATGTGGTGTTTTAATCTGTAAGTGCTTCAGTTAAAAGATACTTTATGTCGATCGACTGTTTTTTTAATACTCAAATTTCTCACAAAAATAAACTAAGAAACAGAACAAATGCAGTGATTTTTTTTTTTTTACAAAATATGCAAAAATCCACAAATTGACAGAAAAATAAAAATGATCATCACAAAAAATGATGAAAAATCCAAGACATTCAAAAAGTCTTCTGCAATACAGAAAAAAACACCAAAAATGTGATAAAATATGCAAAAATATGACATGCAATTAACATGTTTATTCAATACCTTTAACAGTTCCAACAAAACAACTGGAAACAAATGTTCCATTGAATTGTGTTTACATTTTTAATCAGATGAATCTGTGTTAATAGATTTATTTACACAAATCTACAAAGCATGTTAAAAAGTACTGCATTTATTCGACACCAACAGTTTCAACAAAATGACTGTAAACAACTGTTGTATTGAATTACATATGATTTTTAATCTGATTAATCACGTGTTATGGGTCAAACTGACCTGTTTTAAAGTCTGAACATAGAGGAAAAACAGTTCAAATGATTTTGTCAGTATGAAGCTTCTTCTGCCTTAATGAGTTTAATCAACATGAAAATGGTTCATCTGACATATTAGTTTTTACCTCCTTCATGTTTATAAAACACAGTTTCTGTTCAGGTCAGTTTGACCCAGTAGTCAAACTGGAGGTAAAAGTATGTCAGAAATGTCAGATTATTTCTTTCTTTACAAGAACAGTGCAAACATTTATATATATATATATATATATATATATATATATATATATATATATATATATATATATATATATATATATATATATATATATATATGTACTTTATTCATCCACTCAGGGAAAATATGTCAAGGACAACGGAGACAATAATTTCGGTCCACTCAAAAACTGAAATGGGTCAAATTGACCCTTAACCCTTGTGCGGTCCTTCGTCAAAGGCACACTGGCTGTGTCCTACAATCGGGTCTTAAAAACCCAGATTCCAAAGTTCAGTTCCATAAACTCATCACCCCACCCCCCAAGGATATATTACTGTTTTCATTAGTAAGCAATGGCATCCTACAGTACTTATAAAAAGGTACATTTGTGAGCCACCGGGTCTCTTTGACCCGAAGGACTGCACAAGGGTTAACATAATACTAATTGTGAGACATATTATGTTCTGTTATGCTTTATATGTTGGTCTTTCAAAAGTAATAAAGTGGTGAAACATTTAAAATAAGTTTGAACATGTATTTGTTTTTTTAATGAAAAATTCTTGAATTTTCCTAATTGAACCATTACCTGTTAAGAGGTAAGGAACAGTATTGACAGAATAGTTAGTAATGGAATTAATAATTAAATATTAAAAGTAGAGTGGTACCTCTACTTACTAAAGACCCAGTTAACCAATAACCCAAGTAATGAAAAACCTTTGCCTCATATGGGTCCATATGTTTCCACAGGGGTCCACATGAGCGTATATGGGTCGACATGGGTCCAAATGTGTCCACATGGGTCCATGATAATCCCAGTAGTGAGCAGGTCTTACCTGGTCCACCTCCAGCCGTGCAGGTCTTCATATCTGTAGGAACCCTGGTGTTTGGACCTGGCTCAGACCCTGGGGGCTGCTCTCTCAGGATGACCACCAGGGCTTGGGTGGTCAGTCTGGCGTGGTGCAGGCTGGACACGGCCTCTGCGTGGGTTCTCCCCTGCAGAACACTGTCGTTTATGGACAATAGCTGGTCTCCTCTCTGGATGGTTCCTTCTACACTGGCTGCTCCTTTGGTGAAGACACGATGAACCTGGAAAGACCACATTTTGACTGGATCATAAGGTTTAGGTCAAGAATCTGCTAGCACTAGGCTAATGCTAGCACTAGGCTAATGCTAGTACTAGGCTAATGCTAGTACTAGGCTAATGCCAGTAGTAGGCTAATGCTAGTACTAGGCTAATACTAGTACTAGGCTAATGCTGGTACTAGGCTAATGCTAGCACTAGGTTACTGCTAGTACTAGGCTAATGCTAGCAGTAAGTTACTGCTAGTACTAGGCTAATGCTAGCACTGGGTTACTGCTAGTACTAGGCTAATGCTAGCACTATGTTAATGCTAGTACTTGGCTAATGCTAGTACAAAGCTAATGCTAGCACTAGGTTACTGCTAGTACTAGGCTAATGCTAGCACTATGTTAATGCTAGTACTTGGCTAATGCTAGTACAAAGCTAATGCTAGCACTAGGTTACTGCTAGTACTAGGCTAATGCTAGCACTATGTTAATGCTAGTACTTGGCTAATGCTAGTACTAGGCTAATACTACCACTAGGTTACTGCTCATACTAGGTTACTGCAGTGGTAGAAGTAACCAAGTACAAGGTTTTTAGGTATCTGTAGTTTACTTGATTATTTTTCTGGATACCTTTTACTTTATTCTCCCTACATTTTTGTATAAATATCTGTGCTTTATACTCCTTACATTTAGCTGAAACTAGTCAAGCAGGTAAAAAAAACACTGCACCTGTCTGTTAAAAAGAAAAGTTATCTTTGGAAGACTATCTGAACCTTTACAAGACTATTCACTTCTTTCTTGAGTCTGGTCATTGAAAATGAACGAATTAATATAGA
>CM035791.1:2346201-2406201 GCA_020466265.1 Siphamia tubifer
AGTGTGTCTCTGACTTGGTGTGGAAGACTTTAGCATTTCATTGTGTGCTAGAACCGGTGCTGATAAACCAGTTAAGGAGGTGAGATGAACCTCAATAAATGTTCTCTGGATGACTGACGAGTGTGGGCGCTCCTGCACTTTGGGCGCTGCTTTGGACGCTAAATGACCGTCCACTTGGAATGTGTACTGCGTCGTTTGTGATGAGCTACGTCTTGACCAGCTCTCAGATGAGTCTTGCATTTTGTCACTGACTTTGCGGCTTAAATCGAAGCTGCTGTTGGTGCGACGCTGATCAATAGTCCCCAGTACACTGAAGGAAGCTGAAGTTTTTAGTGGTTGTTTTGCAACGTTGAAACACGTTTTTCCTTTTGACAAAACAGGACTCTTGCTCCAACTTGGTCTCTGGAATGGTTTCTCCCGTGACTTGCTCAGTTTGGGGGAACAAACATTTGGCTGGATTTGA
Organism: Siphamia tubifer; assembly: GCA_020466265.1. Taxonomy (NCBI): domain Eukaryota; kingdom Metazoa; phylum Chordata; class Actinopteri; order Kurtiformes; family Apogonidae; genus Siphamia; species Siphamia tubifer. Next base: position 2,346,665 of record CM035791.1, read on the forward strand.
CTTTCATCTGTAAATTTGAAGCTAGTACCTGAAATGTCACTGGATGGGGTTAGCACATTGCTAACATGGCCATTCCTATTTGCGCTAAACCCCACAACATTCTCTTTATTTCCTGTCATTGTTGATGAGGTTGATTGATTGACATTTGAACCTGACGTTGCTGACTCAGCCGAAGCTAGTTGGCTTTTTTGCAGCTGCAGATGGTTTAATAAATCGGAGGATGGTAAAGCAGGACCATGCACTTTTGCAGGTGAGTCTTGGACAACACCGAAGCTATCTGGTAGGGATGGGCTTCTAGAAACCTGGAAGGTACCGGAATGGTCCGAAATACTTGTAGGAAAATTATCATACAGTCGACTAGCATTGGTCAATGATGTCACACTTGGCTCCTCCTCTAATAACCTTGATCTATTGGTGACATTTCCTGTATCTGACACTGTGTTTCCCTTTTGAGGCTTCTGGGATTCAAATTGTCCACTGGGAGAGGGCTGCTGGTTGTCGTGGTAACAGTACTCCACTTCCTCATCACACAATGACAGCTCCTTAAGACTAGCACCACTGTGGGGCTTATCATTAGTCAAACCATGGTCCATGGTCGAGTCGCTGCTTGAATCGCTGTCGCTCCCTGTTGGGTACATACGAAGGCAACCGATGTCCGGTTTTTCGAATCTGGATCCACTCAAAGTTGCATTTTCTTTTTGGTTTATGCATGTAGAGGTAAATGTCACAGCAGGAAGGATAGTGCCATTTTCATTATGTTTATCTAGAATAGAGTAGTTTATCGGATGAGGCTGCAACTCACCGGAGCTGCGGGATAGTGTGTCGCAGTACGTAGCGTGCAAATTTTCAGCGCTAACTTTACTTACTTCACAGATAATATCATCTATATGTGTGATAGGTGTGTGAAAGTCTGGCTCTGTTTGTGTTGTGTGTCTTGGCTTTTCCGTTTGTGTGTCGTTAGTCGGTCCATGATCACCGGCTCCAGAAGATGTGATCAAACTGGAGAGATGATTTACAGCTGCGACCAGGAAGGAGACAAGAGAAGAGACATGACATGTGAACAGGAAGTTATTTCAACCATTTACGATGTTTTTCCAACACTAGCCTAATTGTTATACCTAAAACACTAGCCTAACTGTTCTACCAAAAACACTAGCCTAACTGTTCTACCTAAAACACTAGCCTAACTGTTCTACCAAAAACACTAGCCTAACTGTTCTACCTAAAACACTAGCCTAACTGTTCTACCAAAAACACTAGCCTAACTGTTCTACCTAAAACACTAGCCTAACTGTTCTACCTAAAACACTAGCCTAACTGTTCTACCTAAAACACTAGCCTCACTGTTCTACCTAAAACACTAGCCCAATTGTTCTACCTAAAACACTAGCCTAACTGTTCTACCTAAAACACTAGCCTAACTGTTCTGCCTAAAACACTAGCCTAACTGTTCTACCTAAAACACTAGCCTCACTGTTCTACCTAAAACACTAGCCCAATTGTTCTACCTAAAACACTAGCCTAACTGTTCTACCTAAAACACTAGCCTGACTGTTCTACCTAAAACACTAGCCTAACTGTTCTACCTAAAACACTAGCCTAAGTGTTCTACCTAAAACACTAGCCTAACTGTTCTACCTAAAACACTAGCCTAACTGTTCTACCTAAAACACAAGCCTAACTGTTCTACCTAAAATACTAGCCTAACTGTTCTACCTAAAACACTAGCCTAACTGTTCTACCTAAAACACTAGCCTAACTGTTCTACCAAAAACACTAGCCTAACTGTTCTACCTAAAACACTAGCCTAACTGTTCTACCTAAAACACTAGCCTAACTGTTCTACCAAAAACACTAGCCTAACTGTTCTACCTGAAACACATTTTATAGGGGTGTCCGAAACTTTAGTGAACTATTTATAATCACTCAATGTATCCCACAATCAACTGCAAAACGTAGTGGACATCGATGGTCACTAACCAAAGCACTATATCCCATCATGCAATGCGTGAGTCAAAAAATAGCTGAAGGATGAAGAGATTTATGATTAAAATAAACATGGACAGACTGAGATTGCACGACATACCGACAGAGTTACAGCTGTTCAGTAACAGCAAACGTTAAGTCTGTCTGTTGGATGACAGACGCCAGCCAAGAATTGTTTAACAGTTAATAACAGCTAAACTGTTAAAGTTTATTACATTTTTTACATTACTTAAATTTTCACAACTTTCTATGAAATCCTAAACCAAACAAAGGTTCATTTATTGATTGTCTTGAAAGTTGGACACATCAACAGTGTACCAGTATTGTACAATAATTATAATTAAAACAGTCTCAAAGGCCTTCGCATCACTCACGACCACCTCCCTGCACGACCAGTGACGCTGAGATGATGTTGTACGTGATATTCTGTTAGAAACGCGCACACTTTTGTATAAATATGTAGGGGGCGCTATAGAGTAACATATTTTAAATGTGTGTTGATTGGTTTTGTAGAACTGTGAGACTGACAACTGAGGCAAATCCGTGTTTGTATGTCTGAACTACAGCAATTTTAGTATAGGGGAATTTGCAGGGGGCGCTAAAGAGCAAATTCCAATTTGTATTGATAAACAGGTGTAGACCTGGGAGATAGACATGTGCGTCAAATTTGATAAGATCTGTGTTTGTATGTCCGAAATACAACCATTTTAACATGAATACATTTCTAGAGGGCGCTATAGTACATAATCAGAATGTCTTTAACTAAATGTATGTAGACCTGGGAGATAGATGTCTGTGTCAAATTTCAGACAAATTGGTGTTCGTATGTCTGAGCTGAAGCAATTTATATAGTGGTAATTTTCCTCGAAAACTTCGCAAACTTTGCGACAGCGTAGCACAAAAATTATGCAACTTTTCCAAAAAACTTTAACTTGTAATGTCCCACTTGTCTAGATCGTATTCATCGATTCATCGATCTAGAGGAGGAGTTTGTTAAAATACAAAGACAACAAAAATCGATGACTCAACATGTTTGAAGTTTCAATCCAAGATGGCGGACTTCCTGTTGGTTTATGGGCGTGGCCATCATAAGGATTTTTGATTGGCTCTTTATGATGAACATGTGTTTTGATTTTCATAGCTCTAACTTCACCAGGGCCTAATACGAGGGCATTAACAGACAAGTCGACACGATGACTCCCGTAGCACAAGTCGACTTAAATTTGGAGCAGTCGACAAGTCGCATGTTATTCTTTCTCTCTCCCTCTCTCTCCCTCTCTCTCTCTCTTTCTCTCGGAGACCTGATAAGGTGTGGCTGCTGCAGGTAAGACAGTTGTGGTGGACAGACACACACACGTTCACCAACTGATGTTCAGTTAATTTTAACAGGAAACTCTTTGCTAACATTTGTTTTGTTGGAGTTAAAATGTTGATGTTTGTGTCTTGTCAGTGGACATTGTTACGTTGCAGTGAACTTTAATACAAGTTGCTCATTGCTGGACAGACGTGTGTCCGTGTGTTGTTGTTTTTTTTAGCCGCGTGTCTGTGTTGTTCCTCAGCTGACAATGTGATGACGTCATCACGACAAATCGACTCGACTCTGACTTTATTGACAGATAAGTTGACTTAAAAGAAACTGAAGTCGTTAATGCCCTACCTAATACAAACTATTTTTACTTTTCTAGGGGGTGCTGTAGACACATTTATTTACCAACTTTTAGGAAAATATAAATACTCACAATTTTTTGTGCAAAATAGGATGAATTTTCGTGCATGTTCAGGGGGTCAAATTAGAGGTCAAAGGGCTGACGTCATTGTGATCACAGCAGACTTATTAGGCCTTACGCTGGACCTGGTCCACGAGGAAGGATTAATAAAATAAATAAGAACAAGGAAAGATTCAGCAACAATATAGCGTTTTTCTGATCCCTGCAAAGTCGGTCTCTTATAAAATCTTTCGACCTCACCCACGTCACTGTGGGGTCAAAGGTCACATTTGACACACTTCCACTCATGTCAGTGACCCTGAGTGGGTGTGGCCCATACATTCCCATTCATTCTGAGCAGGAGCAAATATGCGGTGTGTGTGTGTGTGTGTGTGTGTGTGTGTGTGTGTGTGTGTGAGAGACGTGCATAACAATAATAATAATAATAATAATAATAATAATAATAATAATAATAATAATAATAATAATAATTATTATTATTATTATTATTATTATTATTATTATTATTATTATTATTATTATTATTATTATTATTAATTATTATTATTATTATTAGGCCAAACAAAATAGCACGTGTGGTTCCGGTCACCCGACCGACCCAATTTTTTTATGACGAAAATGCCGACTATGTAAACATTTTATCAGTTTGTCAAAATAAATTAAATATAATGAAGTGGCCGACTGCCGACTCTTATCTTCGAAATTCCCAATGACTGATGATGAGAGAATTTATTTCTCCGTATTTAGTCCGTATTCATGTTTACCAACATCTGTCACCTGTCTGACCACCGTGATTTATGACTAGCGACAAACGACGACCATATACATGGTGTCCATGTCCATCAAAACAACCCTCAATGCATGTGATTGCTGCGCCAGTTTTGATTGGCTGTTGGCCTCTTGATGAATCTTTGGTACATGGTGTGTTAATTTCCCACTCACTTCACACTTGGTTTGTTTCAAAAACACCAGCGTTTCTTTATTAATTGGGAAGATGGTTTCATATCTTTATGGAGCATCTCTTGGTCACACAGACTTGTGTGCCTGGTGTGGGGAACCAAATACAAATCCTCTTCCAGAGCTAAAAAATAAATTTAAAACTGTACTCCCGCTCTGTCAAGATTGTGAGGAATGTGAAGAAGCCAGTAACAAAACAGCAGTATGGTAAGAGGAAATAAGTTGAACAGTAAATAGATAGCTGTATATGTCCACTAAAGCCTTCAATATTGGGGCCTTTATTTCATTAAATAATATTTACATGTGGATAGAGTTTACATTTGTAGTTAAACTGTATTTTTGTTGAAAAAAAAATCAATAAAAGACAAAATGTTGATGTCAAATCAGATTTGATTGTATTTCAATCATCTAAAATTAATTTATGCTCTTTTAAAACATTCTGTAAATATACATGTACATGTACATGGAAAATCTGAGGCAATGTGTTGATTTTCTAACTGCTGGAAAGAATAACTGATATTAAATCTGAATTTTTGGAGCTTCTTTTTAGAAGACGGGTATATAAAATTGTAAATAAAATAAAATATGGATGACCCACCTACCTACCCAATTTTTCCATGTGATGGGAACCACATATATTATTTTGTTTGGCCTTATTATTATTAATACTAATACTAATAATACTAATAATAATAATAATAATCTATTATTAATATAATATATTATTAATTAATATAAATATGGTTATAATAACCCCTCACGATTGTATCTTCACATAAACCTGCTTTTATTTTGTTGTCCTTGACAACCTGTGAAGACGCTGCTGGAAATCTGATGAGATTAGTTCTACCATCATCTTGAAAACAAATAAAGCTGGAGAAGTCATGCATCGGTCCAGTCTTTTATCTACTTTTCAACTAAAAATTAACCCATAAAGACCCAAACATCCACTGATGGAAGACGTTTCATATCTGTTCAACCACTAATCCTTTTTTGTAATTTATTATTTTTAAATGTATTTATTGTATTTATGTATTTTTTATTTTTTTATTCATTCGTTTATTTATTTTGAATTATTCATTTTATTTCACTATTTTAACTAAAATTGTGTCAGTCAAACTGATTAGTGGTGTTAATATTTTTCATATCGCAATATATAATCGCAGGGTTTAAAAAAATATTGCAGCATCAGATGTTTCTAGTATTTTGCAGCCCTAGTGGCAATGCTTGGTTTGTGTTCACTTATTGATAGATTGGATTTTTTTAAAAGTCACTTTTTCTTCAGTTTTTCACCGTTTCTGATATAATAACCCTCAACATTAATCTGAACTTTCATGAATATCTACAAGATTAGTGAATTAAATACAAGAAAATACCTGATTTATGCTGATAAAATGCAACATACAGAGGATAATATAATAGTAAATGGTGATAAGTCAGTTCAGGAAGGTTCTATAGAGAGACAATGCCATCTGGGAATTGACATAAAAGTCACACTGGGTCTTTATGGGTTAAACTGGAGTAAAGGTGGAATCTATAGTCATGCGTTCTATTGTATTATTAGACTGGATTAGTAAAACCATTCACCAATACTCAAAACTGGGAAATCTAACAGGTGTTTGATCAATAAATCAGCCTCTTTTCCACAAACATTTACAGGAAACCATTTGGATCAGAGAATTCCTGGGATATTTCATGATATTCAATGATGTCCATATGGAGAGGTTTTTGGGACAAAATTAAGTGTATTCACAGGAAAGTAATCTGCGTATTTGGGATAGGCATGCATTGTTGTTGAGCATAATATATATATATATATATATATATATATATATATATATATATGTATATATATATATATATATATATATATATATATATATATATGTATATATATATATATATATATATATATATATATATATATATATATATATATGTAAAATATTGTAAAATGAGTTGAGTGTTGTGTGTTTGATATTTGTCAGAAAAGTTATGACGTCAAAAAGTACAATTATGAAATGAGTTCACTGTCTTCAGTACGAATATGAATTTTACAGATGGAACAAGGTGTCAAATATACATCATTGCTGACATCATCAGCTCACAGATATTATCCATTGAACACAGAAAACAGATGGAATTCAAACCATCAACTTCACTCCTTGCAGTTCTAGAAAATCTATGACGATGATCTATTTTCTCACACTAGCATAAGAACTTATAAATGATGTCAACTCCAAAGTTTTCTCTGTTTTTGAGTAAAAAAAGTCAAATTCCATAATGAAAATGTTTTCGTCTATGAACTGTACTTGAACATATCATGAATAAATATGAACAAACACATGCAATTTTAACAATATTACATCGTATTTGATCATTTTTACATGTGCATCACAACTTACAGATCACAGTGGATCAAATACACACATTAAATAAATAAACAGAATATTGATCTAATTCCAAATATTTCAGGTTGTTCATACTTGTTCAGGTATTTCACATTTTTTGTCATAAATGTAAACATTTTTTGTGTAATTTAACCTTTTTGACACAATAAAAGACAAAATGGAGCTTTTTATATTATTTACAGATTATTATGATTGTATTTTACTGGTCTGGTCAACTTTAAATAGAATTGACCTAAAATTATTTGAACATATTTGTTGATATTTTCAGTGTAATTTTTACACTTCATAAATCCATCAGAGGATTGGATTGGACCCCTCGCTGGGCCAGTTTTGGCCCTCGGCCCGTATGTTTTACACCAGTGCACTAAAGGCTAAGACATTAGTTTTAATTTGTTTAATAAACAGTGGAAAAGAGGCTAATGAGTATGAACAGACAAAAGAGCAACGTCTACACTAGACTAAACTACTGTGATCCAAGGTTAGTCAGAACACTAGAAAGCATGTTGCAGGGTGAGTCTACAACTACCAACTACAGCAGTGATTCTCAACTGGTGGGTCACGGCCCAAAAGTGGGTCGCAAAACCATTAACCTTTTTTGGAGCAAAAGGTAACATTCAGAAACTATTATACAAGTGTATTTTTCAGACCGTAAATAACAATATGTTAGCATGTTATTTTCACACCAACAACCACAAGAGTGAGCTCTAGGCCTGTGTATGTGTACCTGCTACTTCTGTACCTCTGAAAATTGATAATTTCAACATTAGCGGTAACTTGGAAAACAACTGAAAAGAAGTGAATAAAAATGGTATTGAACAGAAAATCATTCTGCAGATTATAAACTGCAGGTAGTGAAATATGCAGCTGAAAATGGTAATGGAGCAGCAGAAAGAAAGTTTAGAGTGAGCGAGAATCTTGTCAGGGACTGACGAACAGTAGACGTTATACTTAATAAACTGAAGAAAACTAAAATAGCTAATCGCAGGCTAAAGACTCAAAGCTCGGTGCTGCTGAGAGGCTATAGTTATGCTGTAGGGTGTTGGGGTCATTCTGTGCCAAAGCATCCAGACCCTCCCAGATGACCTGCTCAGAAAATTCTCAAGACCCATATCTAATAGTTTTACTTCTAAAACTGGGTACTTTTTTTATTTTGACAAAGTTGCGTTTGGTCCAACTTTGATCTTCCATCTCCTCTGTCATTTGACCTACACATTGTATTTTTGGTCTCTCTGGATAACTCTTCCCTACAATCACAATCTGTGTTCAGATTACAAATATCTACCTTGGTTGATCCATAACCAAGGATGTGATCAATTGCACACATAGTGAACTGTAGCCTTCACAATTGCAATTTTTTTTAAATTGTAAAACCAAACATAAGAAAATGTGTTATTTTTCATTCCTATTAAGATATAAAATGATAATAGAATGTCACACAGAGGGATCAGGAATAGTCACAACAAATGTAAAGATTCGACTCCTTAGACTTTATGATCTGTGGCATTTACATAAAAGGTTTCTTTTTTGTGATTTTTGGCTTTTTAGCCAAATTTGGAGCCATATTGTGGATCAACCAGGATAGTTAGAGCTAATCTGAGCACAGCTTATAGTTCTAGAGGAGAAGTTATCCATGGAGACAAAAAATATGTAGGTCAAATGAGAGAGAAGCAGTGGAAGGTCAAAGTTGGATCAAATGCAATAATAAATTAAAACTGCAAGCAGTCTCAAAGGCCTTCGCCATCCCTGGCGACCACCTCCCCACGCGATGTCCGATTCAAATCTGAGCCAAATCGGTGGTTGTATGCCCGATCTACAGCCATTTTAGTAAGGGCAATTTTGTAGGGGGCACTATAGAGCAAAAGCGCAACTTCTATTGATAACCTGGTGTAGGACCGAGAGATAGACGTCTGATTCAAATTTGAGCCAAATCCGTGTTCCTATGTCCGAACTACAGCCATTTTACTAACAGTGTATTTGGTGAATCTGTAGGGGGCGCTATAGTGCGAAATAAAAATGTTCTATGACAATCAGATGGGGACTAGGGAGACAGATATCTGAGTCAATGTTCAGCTAAATCGGTGTTTGTATGTCCCAACTACAGCCATTTTAATAAAAGTACATTTTTAGGGGGCGCTATAGTACAAAATCAGAATGTCTTTAGTTACATGGATGTAGACCTGAGAGATAGACGTCTGTGTCAAATTTCAGCCAAATTGGTGTTTGTATGTCCAAGCTGAAGCAGTTTATGTAGTGGTAATTTTTCCCGAAATCTTCACAAATTTTGCGACAGCGTAGCACAAAAACGATGCAACTTTTCCAACTAAATTGGATCAATTTTGAAGTCCCACTAGTCTAGATCATGTTCACCGATATTGAGGTCATTTGGTCCAACGGCCAAGAAAGAGATAGATAAATTCCACTGACAGTGAAAACGACGACTCAAAATTTTAAAAATTTCAATCCAAGATGGCGGACTTCCTGTTAGTTTATGGACATGGCCATCATTAGGTTTTTTGTTCATCCTCATATGACGAACATGTGTACCGATTTTCATAGCTCTAAATCCACTAGGGCGTGATCTGGCCTAATACAAACTATTTCACCTCTTCTAGGTGGCGCTGTAGACACTTTTCTTGACCGACTTTTACGAATCCTTTAAAGACTTGCAATTTTTTACACTTCTGAGGTGTGTGCAAAATTTGGTGAGTTTTCGTGCATGTTCCGGGGGTCAAATTAGAGCTCAAAGGGCAGAATCAGAACAAGCTGCAAGCAGTATCAATGGGCCTTGCGCCCGACGTGGTACACGGCGAACGCCTAAAAATACCCCCATTTTTGGAAAACCTTTGGTTCAAAAGTATATGGTATTATTTCCTAAGTCCATAAGAGGAACCTATATGATATTTTTGACAATTTTCTGACAGGGTGATGTGGGACATGTCTGTTTCTATGGATGCTTTGACATAGAATGACCCTATAGTTATCTGAATAACTGTTAATATGTTACATTAATATATCAGACACGTTGTGTTGGATGTTTATGCATCATGTAGCGTTAGCTGCATGTGTTACGTTAGCATAGCCTAGACCTATTCAGCTTGTCGTTCTCTATTATATTTTTGGGTGGGTCAGTGTCGGTGTGGGTTAGTGTGGGTCAGTGTGGATGTGGATCTGTATGGGTGTGGGTCAGTGTGCATGTGGGTCAGTGTAGGTGTGGGTCAGTGTGCATGTGGGTCAGTGTGCATGTGGGTCCGCGTGGGTGTGGGTCAGTGTGGGTCAATGTGGATGTGGGTAGATGTGGGTGTGAGTCAGTCTGGGTGTGGGTCAGTGTGAATGTGGGTCAGTGTGGGTTAGAGTGCATGTAGGTCAGTGTGGGTCAGTGTGCATGTGGGTCAGTGTGGGTCAATGTGGGTGCGGTCAGTTCAGTGACAGGAAAACGGGTCCTGAAGTTAAACCAGTTGAGAACCACTGAACTAAAGTGGAATAAAAGTGTAAAATAGTCACCATGGACAGAAAGGCCGACAGGTGGAGGCTGCTGTGGAAGGATGTAAAAGCCTGGGCTGATCCTACAGACAAACATGGCACTCTATTTAAGGTGGAATATTTAAGGTGGAAGACATGCCATTAGAACAGGTCTGTCCAGGTCATTGTAGTTCAGGGGTCAAAATAAAAGTCATTTGACCTTTGGTGGGTCAAAGCAGTCCAATAATGACGGAACAATGGTTCTAGCCCAGGGATGGGCAAACCATTCCACAAAGGGCCGGTGTGGCTGCAGGTTTTTGTTCCAACCAAGCAGCAGCACACCAGACTTGATTCAATTAATCAACTGAACAGTTGATTGGTCAAACTGTGAACTCTTGGTTGGTTAGAACAAAAACCTGCAGCCACACCGGCCCTTTGTGGAATAGTTTGCCCATGCCTGTTCTAGCCCAACAAGCCCCGCCCCCTAACAAATATTTGAACTGTTAATATTAGGGCTTCAGGTGGTTCATGTTTTAATCACAGATTCATTTCAATTAATCATAATCAAAATCCTTTTTTGGTCGACTGTTCTTTGTTTTTGTTTTTTTTGGAGGGGGGGGGGTACACAAATTTCCCACAAAATAAACCAAAAAATATACAGAAAAAAAACATACAAAACATGCTAAGATCCAATAAAATTCACAAAAAATAAACAAGCATTGAAAACAAACAGATTTTTGTAAACTTTAGCATATTTTCTATATTTTTTTCCTCTGCTCTTTTTTTTCTTCGTATATTTTGTAGGAAATGACCTGATTGGGCCGATCTCTGACTGTGACTGTGACCTTTGACCTTCATTCACCAAAATTTAATGGGATCTATTCTGGACCACCTCACACCTTTATTGAACATTTCATAGAAATTGCTCCAGTAATTTTTGTTTACAACTTTTGACAAACAAACAAACAGACTCAAAAACAACACTCCCCTTCAGGGGGTGGGGTAAAAACCAAACACTAAAATCCACTAAACTTAATAAAAAAAAGTAATGAAAAACCAAAAACATATTCAAAAACACTTTTAAAATACATAAAAAACACCAGAAAATGTGGTAAAACATCTGCAAAAATATGTAATTAACATGTTTATTAAACACCACCAAAAACAACTGTTCCAGTACTTTTAGTACAGTACATAACGGCAGTACTTTTACTACAGTACAGAACGGCAGTACTTTTACTACAGTACATAACGGCGGTACTTTTAGTACAGTACATAATGGCGGTACTTTTAGTACAGTACATAACGGCAGTACTTTTAGTACAGTACATAACGGCAGTACTTTTAGTACAGTACATAACGGCAGTACTTTTAGTACAGTACATAACGGCAGTACTTTTAGTACAGTACATAACGGCAGTACTTTTAGTACAGTACATAACGGCAGTACTTTTAGTACAGTACATAACGGCGGTACTTTTACTACAGTACATAACGGCGGTACTTTTACTACAGTACATAACGGCAGTACTTTTACTACAGTACATAACGGCAGTACTTTGAGTACAGTACATAACGGCAGTACTTTTAGTACAGTACATAACGGCAGTACTTTTAGTACAGTACATAACGGCAGTACTTTTAGTACAGTACATAACGGCAGTACTTTTACTACAGTACAGAACGGCAGTACTTTTACTACAGTACATAACGGCAGTACTTTTAGTACAGTACATAACGGCAGTACTTTTAGTACAGTACATAACGGCAGTACTTTTACTACAGTACAGAACGGCAGTACTTTTACTACAGTACATAACGGCAGTACTTTTAGTACAGTACATAACGGCAGTACTTTTATGTGCCGCCATTTTTAAAAGGCTTTGTATTGTATTCTGGGAAATTTCCCGTACCTCGTCTGGAGGGGTATGAAGCCCTTCCCCTCTGCCTTAGCCTAAATTAAGACACCCCTACCCCTATACTTGACAAAGCAACACGAACAAGGTGCATCTGACACTAGAGACACGCCCCCTTCACATTTCAAACATCCATGGCAGGTTGAGTGTAGACTGCAGTTCACCACTCAGGCAGTAGGTGGCAGCAGATCAGCTGTGGTTTTACAGGTTGTCACTGCACGTGACATCAGTCAAAATGACAAATGAAGAGGAGTTCATTCTACTGATACTTTTACATGGACAGCAGAAAACAACAGCAGGTCAAAGGTCAGTTGGTCCTCTGAACATCTGTGTGGACACTATCATTATTTAATCACTTCACACAGCTTCTCTTCATGCCCAGCCATGTTTGAAATACTTCTATGAATATAACAAATACATGAAAGACTGTACAGTGTCGCCACCGACAACACATGGTGTTGTGTGGATCAGCACGTTGTGTATCAAAAGTTGAGTGGACGTGTTTTCCTACGCATCACATCGCGTCCAATTATTATTATTATTATTATTGTTTGTTTGTTCCATGTAGGAAAAAGGGTTTCAACAATCAATGTTATAAACATCTTTATTTTCATTTATTCATTTATTATTTCTTAAACATATATATTTTGTGAAACATTTAAACATCTTTGTCTCTATATGTGCTTGAATATCTTCCTGTAAACACATTTTAACATCTTTGTGTGTGTTTTTATACCATAAACATGTTTATTCAACACTAACAGTTTCAACTAAACAACTGTAAACAACTGTAAACAACTGTAAACAACTGTAAACAACTGTAAACAACTGTTCCATTGAATTGTGTTACATTTTTAATCAAATTATTCATGATGATCCGAGTCTCCCAAAGGAGAGAGGGTTTTTGTGTTTGAGTGTTTGTTTGTTTGTTTGTTTGTCAGGAGCTTTACACAAAAACAACTGGATCTATTTCTATGGACTTTTCAGTAAAGGTGTGAGGTGGTCCAGAATAGATCCCATTAAACTTTGGTGAATCTAGGTCAAAGGTGAAAGTCAGCAAATATGTGTTTTCAGAATGTTAAGATAATGGTCAGCACTAGGTCATAGACGGAATTAGGACGGAACTAACAGAACCCCCCCCCACCACCAGAGGAACCCCCCCCCCCCCCCCCCCCTCCTGCGTGGCCCCAGCCTTACCTGCCAGTGGTCTGTGCACCTCCAGGGACAGAGTGAGAGGAGGGTTCTGCATGAGGGCACAGATCTCCTGGTAGCTGCAGGAACACACCTCCTTATCTCCCATGGATACGATCACGTCTCCAGGACACAGTTTTCCTGTCGCTTCCTGAATACATTCCAAACACACACAGAAAATGTCATGGAATTTGAAGCGACACTGGAGATGTTGCTTCATCATCCAAAAGAACAAACCATTGTTTCTATGTTTACATCTAAAAATGACAACATTACACTTTCAGTTAGTTATCCATTTGTATTGTAATTGTAGTTTTTATTTATTTCAGTTAATAAAACTGCTTTTTCAATTCTAATTGTGGTCTCTTATGGAGGACTAAAGGTGCCAAAATTATATAAATATATCATTATTTATTCTAAGTCTCTCTAGAATGTTCCGACAGCTCCCATTCACTTTGAATTGACGTTCCCAGTGTTCTGAGGGCGGATTTTTTTCCGATAACCGCACGCTGCCAATGGCAACGAGTTTTGTCACTTTAGATTCACGGTACCATATCACTCCACAGGTAGTTTGGCCACTTAGAAAGTAAATATTCACTACGTTGTAACGGCTATTTTATCCAATCTGTTACAGTAGTATGGCCGACGTCTACGGAGTTTTTATCAGATCAGAGGCAGCAGTGCAACACAGTAGCCTCTACAGCGACAGTGGAGTGTTGTTGGGGCGGCTGTGGCTCAGTTGGAGGTCAGTGGGTCGCCCCAATGACCGAGAGGTTGGCGGTTCGCGTCCCGGCTCTGGCTATCCACATATCGAAGTGTCCTTGGGCAAGACACTGAACCCTGACTTAGGCCCCCAGTAGGACTGACCTTTGACCTTAGAAACCTACTGGTGTATGAGTGTGTGTGTGAATGGGTGAATGAGAGGCTAATGTAAAGAGCTTTGAACCATGAAGGTGGAAAAGAACTATATAAATGCAGTCCATTTGTTTAGGAACAACAATAACGTTCCAGCTGGACTACTTTTTCTCGACAGAAGCCATCATCTATATGAATAATAATAATCATTTTGGTAAACAATTGTCTGTCTTTTCTCAAAAAGCTGTAATAACCTGTAGAATAAGCAGGTTAATGTGTTGCTGTTCGGCCCCTTGGGGAAATATTTTTCTGGACAATACATTATCCCTTACATAATTAACTAAATATGTCATTAATTAAGTAAAATACCAATTCATTTGAGGTAAAGTAAAGGTAAAGTAATTACTTATTTCATGGTCCTTGTGTTGCAGTGGATTATGAAATTATTTCATGTCAACCTCATCCTTGGTGGGCGGGGCTAAGGCAAGTCTAGTCAAATCCACTCCATTGGGAGAGTTGGACCAAGAGTCTGGATTTTTAGCAGGTTTTAGCAGCACAATTTTGACTTTTATGTTAAAATGATTTTTTTCACTTTAGTTTTTTTTTTTTTAATTTTCTTACACATTACAAACAAATGACAGGCATGGTGATCAAGGTGGGCTCACAGTCTTCAATTTACATTAATGATTGCTTATAAAAAATAATACAAATGAATAATAAAATAAAAATCACATCATCTTATGTGCTTGTGTCTTTGCTTGTAAATATAACACATTTGTCCCATTTTTGATAAAACTCTTCTTTTTTTGTTCTTAAACAATAAGTCATTTTCCCATCACACATGTTTCCATTATTTTATTAACCCACTCCTTATGTAGGTGGGTCTGGGACCAGTCATGTTCTGGTTCTAGTCTTCCAACCCGCTGTGAGGAGGATGTTTCCAGACACTTATCCTCCTTCAGGACAAACCTCCTGTATATTTACAACATACAGTGTGGAACAGTTCTTAATCATTTTATATCCAAGTACATTTATCACACACTTCACTTGTTTCCAAAACAGCTCAGTCTGGGACAACACCAGTTGCTTTGCAGTTATTTGGTCACATTGCCTCCAACACGTTTCCTGTTTTAATAATTGTTTACTTTATGTTTGGCGTGATAAATACATTCTTCTAATTAAATTCTCTCCACATAAGTGAATTTGTGGATGTTTGTTGAGTTTCACATGTTGTAACATTCTTCTACACAAATGTTGATATTTCACTTTTTTTCCCACTTGTGTTTTATATATAGTATTGTTTTTATTTTGACATTCCACTATACTGTGATAGAGTCCAGATATTACCTTTGGTATGTTTTCATTACATGCTTTAACCATCACTTTTATCACTGGGTTCATTTCTTCTGCTTATTTGTTGTAATATTCCTTTAATTGAAGATATTCTAAACAGGTCTTGATTCTTAAGTACAAACATTTTATTTAAGTCTTAAAAAACTCCTTAGTTTTCCATTTTCTGTGGCGGTA
The DNA here is from genome assembly GCA_020466265.1 of Siphamia tubifer. Taxonomy (NCBI): domain Eukaryota; kingdom Metazoa; phylum Chordata; class Actinopteri; order Kurtiformes; family Apogonidae; genus Siphamia; species Siphamia tubifer. Next base: position 2,362,694 of record CM035791.1, read on the forward strand.
CATAATGCAGTCATTCTGTTTTTCTCCCACTCTTTAAATGTTGACTCATACAACCCATCAGCCAATGATATCCATCTAATATTTTCTATTCTTTTATTTAATTTAATGTCTGATAAGTGTGAACCATGTTTCTAGTGTAAATACTGTTATTGGATCCATCACATTCTGGATATTTCCAGTTTTTCTCCCAGAAGTGTTTGAATGTTTTAGGCAGGGACATCATAGTTGTGCTGCATGGAAACATATCTGAACCTTTGGAAGTGTCATTCTACCTGTATTCTTTAATATCTGTAGTGTGGTGAATTTAAATCTGCTTGTTTTACAATTTAGACTTTTTCATAATTCATGAATTTATTTTATCCGTTAGCTCCGCCCATCAAAGTTGATGGGCGGAGCTAACCTGAATCTAGTCAAATCCACTACATTGGAAGACTCTAGATTTTTATCAGTTCCCAATAAGGTTTATTTTCCTAAAGTATCCAAACATAGAGGTTAAAGGTCACCCAGTGTATGGAACATGTTCATAAGCTTTGCATTAATCCTTTATCTGGAATCTATTTGACTGGACTGGATGTGCAGGGGAACCAATCAGCAGTTAGGACCCGCCCACTGACTTTGATGGACAAGGTTGACAAATAAATTCATGATCTATTTGAACACAAGGTCCAGGAAATAATTAATTAATCCATTAGTCAAATATGCTTTTTTTTAACCTCAAATTAATTGGTATTTTAAAGAATTAATGACGCATTTAATTTAATAATACATGTATCTATTTAATTCCAATATTAATTAATTAATGACATATCTAATACATTATTTATGTTGGTGTATTTATTTATTTAATTTTGGCACTTTTGGTCTTTCATATTTTTTGTTAGTTGTGGTTAACAATAGTAACCTTTCCTGGAATGCAGCATTAGTCATTGGTTAAAGAAAAGAAGGAAAAGAAAACCATTATCAACCCCAAATAAAAAAATAAAAACATGTGTTGATCACTAACCCACAGGAAACCTGGAAGTAATCTGATTAAATAAGTTAACCATTTGTCAGTACTAGTTAAATCATAAACATGAGTTAACCATCTGTCAGTACTAGTTAAAGCATAAACATGAGTTAATTATCTGTCGGTACTAGTTAAAGCATAAACATGAGTTGACCATCTGTCAGTACTAGTTAAAGCGTAAACCTAAGTTAACCATCTGTCAGTACTAGTTAAAACATAAACATGAGTTAACCATCTGTCAGTACTAGTTAAAGTGTAAACCTAAGTTAACTATCTGTCGGTACTAGTTAAAGCGTAAACATGAGTTAACTATCTGACAGTACTAGTTATAGCGTAAACCTAAGGTAACCATCTGTCAGTACTAGTTAAAGCGTAAACATGAGTTAACCAGATGTCAGTACTAGTTAAAGCATAAACATGAGTTAACCATCTGTCAGTACTAGTTAAAGCGTAAACCTAAGTTAACCATCTGTCAGTACTAGTTAAAACATAAACATGAGTTAACCATCTGTCAGTACTAGTTAAAGTGTAAACCTAAGTTAACTATCTGTCGGTACTAGTTAAAGCGTAAACATGAGTTAACTATCTGACAGTACTAGTTATAGCGTAAACCTAAGGTAACCATCTGTCAGTACTAGTTAAAGCGTAAACATGAGTTAACCAGATGTCAGTACTAGTTAAAGCATAAACATGAGTTAACCATCTGTCAGTACTAGTTAAAGCGTAAACCTAAGTTAACTATCTGTCGGTACTTGTTAAAACATAAACATGAGTTCACCATCTGTCAGTACTAGTTAAAGCGTAAATCTAAGTTAACTATCTGTCAGTACTAGTTAAAGCATAAACATGAGTTAACCATCTGTCAGTACTAGTTAAAGCGTAAACCTAAGTTAACTATCTGTCAGTACTAGTTAAAGTGTAAACCTAAGTTAACCATCTGTCAGTACTAGTTAAAGCATAAACATGAGTTAACCATCTGTCAGTACTAGTTAAAGCGTAAACCTAAGTTAACTATCTGTCAGTACTAGTTAAAGCGTAAACCTAAGTTAACTATCTGTCAGTAGTAGTTAAAGCATAAACATAAGTTAAGCATATGTCAGTACTAGTTAAAGCATAAACATAAGTTAACCATCTGTCAGTACTAGTTAAAGCATAAACATAAGTTAAGCATCTGTCAGTACTAGTTAAAGCATAAACATAAGTTAACCATCTGTCAGTACAAGTTAAAGCATAAACCTAAGTTAACTATCTGTCAGTACTAGTTAAAGCATAAACATAAGTTAACCATCTGTCAGTACAAGTTAAAGCATAAACGTAAGTTAACCATCTGTCAGTACTAGTTAAAGCATAAACATAAGTTAACCATCTGTCAGTACAAGTTAAAGCATAAACCTAAGTTAACTATCTGTCAGTACTAGTTAAAGCATAAACGTAAGTTAACCATCTGTCAGTACAAGTTAAAGCATAAACATAAGTTAACCATCTGTCAGTACAAGTTAAAGCATAAACATAAGTTAACCATCTGTCAGTACAAGTTAAAGCATAAACCTAAGTTAACCATCTGTCAGTACTAGTTAAAGCATAAACATAAGTTAACCATCTGTCAGTACAAGTTAAAGCATAAACATAAGTTAACCATCTGTCAGTACTAGTTAAAGCATAAACATAAGTTAACCATCTGTCAGTACTAGTTAAAGCATAAACATAAGTTAACCATCTGTCAGTACTAGTTAAAGCATAAACCTAAGTTAACTATCTGTCAGTACAAGTTAAAGCATAAACATAAGTTAACCATCTGTCAGTACTAGTTAAAGCATAAACATAAGTACCCGCTCAGCGGCCCCTCCTGGCTTCAGTCCAATCACGCTGACCTTCATGGGGGAGGACGTCACCTCCAGGTCCAGTCCAAACGACTCGTCCTCCCTCCTGCTCAGCGTCACTGTGTCCACTTCCAGTTCACCGTCTCCTCCTGACGTCCCAGAGTTCTGTTCTGCACGCTGAGGAGGTGGGGCTACAGCTTCAGCCTCCACTGCTTCACACTCCGTCATACGTCCAGCCCCTCCTCCTTGGGGGTCAGGGGGGTCACCAGCTGACCCAGGTTCCTCACTTTCACAACAGTTCCCTGGAAACGGTGTCGGAACTAAATCCCGTCCAAACGTCTGTGAAGTCCCGCCCTCTTCACTGTCATAGTCAGCGTCCAATGAGGTGGGAGCTGCCACCGTCACATGACTGTCAGGAATCTGAGGCGTTTGGGCGTCACTGTGCGGGACGGTGGCGTTGGTGTGCGTAGCAGCGTGCTCCTGGTTTGTGAAGGCGTTGTCTGTGCCTGTTAGAGGGCGCTGGCGCAGGAGAGGACTGAGGACGGGCTGAGGAGAAGACTGGCCATGGGTGTGCAGAGGAAGCGGGCTGTGGTAGAACGTCTGAGAACCCCCCTCTGCTAGAACCACAGGAATATTAAAGCAGACACACACACACACACACACACACACACACACACACACACACACACACACACACACACACAGTTCTAATGTCTACAACCCTCAGCAGTTACGAACATAATCGATAGTGTTTATGTCATAACCTGCTTTCCTGTCACTGTAAACAGATGTTCACCACATGTGAACAAACCTGACGTCAGGTTGAAGCGTCCAATTGGGACGAATGCTCCAACAGTGTGGAACCGCCCCAAAACACGCCCACCTGAAATATAATTCACACTTTCCAACCTGAAGAAGAACAAGACAGAAGATGCCTCCCATCTTTTCAACTGTTTTCTTTTCCAAAACTTGTCTTGACCATGAAACTGTGGGAAGATTTTCTTTTTGCTGACCATTAGCCGCAGCATCTTTCATTGTCCAGGTCAGACTGAGTGTCCAACATGTACAGACGCACATCAGAGTTGGACATGTTTATAGCACTATAACATGTGAGTGGTCCAAAATATTAACTTGCTTCATTTGTCCTGGGTTCAAAATTATATTAGGACAGAAGAGTGTGTGACTAGATAGTTCTGTACAGTAGCCTGTTAGCTTACTGCTATCACACAGTAAACAAATACACATGTGGGGGCGGACCCGAAAACCTCAGTCTGCCTCTTGCTCTACACCCCCCCCCCCAAAAAACCAAACTGTATAGCAGTGTAAAATTCAGAATTATTTTTTAAAATTCTATTAGATTTCTTATTTTAAAACTAAATGGTATTTAGTTTTAATGAATCCACATGAACCCTGTGATGAATGTGACAGTTCTACTGGACCCACATGTCACCTGTGTGCGGAACAAACGCTTCTTACCGTACGCCTGTGACGGGCTGTCGTCTAACGAGGCGCTGCAGCTTCTGTTAAACTGAGGCCTGCCGCCGTTTGACCCCCTGGGTGTGGGTTCAGTCATGAACGAGTGGTTGGAAACATCCTGAGGGAAGTACTGAGATAACTCCGTCTCAGAGCTCAGGGACCCCTGATGACAAAAGGTCACATGTTACAACAAGTGGCATCCGGTGACCCCACCCCCTCTAGGTCGTGGGCCAACAGGGGGTACCATTCAATTCCTCACACATATTTAACCTGATTGTCTCTATCTATGAAAACACATTTTTTGGTGACTGTGACGTTGACCTTTGACCTACATTCACTAAAATGTTATGGGCTCTATTGTGGACCAGCTCACACCTTTACTGACATTTTCATAGAAAATGGTTCAGTTTTTACATAAACCTGCTCAGGGTTCCTACAGCTTAGGCCAAGTTAAAGTCAAAACTTTAAGACTTTTTAACGTTTGAAATTAAAATATCAGAACAAGCCGACAATGAACCACAATTGAAAAAGAAAAAAAACATCAGATTCATTACCTGGGGGCAGTTTTACCAACTATTTATTTTAACATGACTTCAGTCCAGTTGATGCTACATTCATGAACCATGTGCATCAAGAAACATAACTTTGAAAATCTGAACATATAACACACACACACACACACACACACACACACACACACACACACACACACACACACACACACACACACACACACACACACACACACACACACACACACAGACACAGACAGACACACACACACACACACACACACACACACACACACAGACAGACACAGACAGACACAGACAGACACACAGACAGACACACACACACACACAGACACACACACACACAGACACACACACACACACAGACACACACACACACACAGACAGACACACACACACACAGACACACACAGACACACACACACACACAGACACACACACACACACAGACAGACACACACACACACACACACACACACACACAGACACACACACACACACAGACACACACACACACACACACACACACACAGACACAGACACAGACACAGACACACACACACACACACACACAGACACACAGACAGACAGACACACAGACACACACACACACACACACACACACACACACACACACACACACACAGACACACACACACAGACACACACACACACACACACACAGACACACAGACACACACACAGACACACACACACAGACAGACAGACACACACACACACACACACACACACACACACACACACACACACACACAGACACACACACACAGACAGACAGACACACACACACACACACACACACACACACACACAGACACACACACACACACACACACACAGACACACACACACACACACACAGACACACACACACACACAGACACACACACACACACACACACAGACACACACACACAGACAGACACACACACACACACACACAGACACACACACACACACACACACACACAGACAGACACACACACACACACACACACACACAGACACACACACAGACACACACACACACACAGGTAATAAACTCAGTATAGTTAAATGAATACTACACCCACACAATAATTTGTCCTCATTTTCTACTCACCCTAAATTATTTTTGTAATATAGACAAACTAAATGTTAACAAATATTGACATTTTTAAAGTTTAAATTTTTAAGACTTTTGAAAATTACATTTAAGACATTTTAATGACAATTAAGGCCTTATTTTTTGAACAATTAATTCAATGGCTTTTAACACTTTTCAAGGATCTGCAGGATCCCTGATGACAAACAAACTCAAAATCATCACAGCTCTCCCCTTCAGGGGGCAGGGTAAATGGTAAATGGTGAATGGTGAATGGTGAATGGTGAATGGTGAATGGTGAATGGTGAATGGTGAATGGTGAATGGTGAATGGTGAATGGTGAATGGTGAATGGTGAATGGTGAATGGTAAATGGTAAATGGTAAATGGTGAATGGTAAATGGTAAATGGTGAATGGTGAATGGTGAATGGTGAATGGTGAATGGTGAATGGTGAATGGTAAATGGTAAATGGTAAATGGTAAATGGTAAATGGTGAATGGTGAATGGTGAATGGTAAATGGTAAATGGTAAATGGTGAATGGTGAATGGTAAATGGTAAATGTTCTGCACTTCTATAGTTCTTTTCCACCTTCATGGTTCAAAGCTCTTTACATTAGCCTCATATTCACCCATTCACACACACACTCATACACCAGTAGGTTTATAAGGTCAGTCCTACTGGGAGACTAACAAAGGGTTCAGTGTCTTGCCCAAGGACACTTCAACATATGGACAGTCAGAGCTGGGACATGAACCACCAACCTCTCGGTCATTGGGCGACCCACTCTACCAACTGAACCACAGCCGTACTAAACAGCACCACATTAATTCCAGTCAGAAATGACACAAACATGTAGAAAATAAATATTACAATAAATACATTTTTAATTTGTCTATTTCTCTGTTTTTCAACACCTTCACATGAAAACTCACAGAGCAGTTTCATGAAATGTTCAGGAGAGGTGTGAGGTGGTCCAGAATAGATTCCACTAAATTTTGGTGAATGGTCAAAGGTCAAAGTCATCAAACTTGTTTTCACAATGATCAGAGACAGGACAGATCAGGAGTGTCCTCTTTGCACAGTTCCACTAAAGAAAAAGCTGCTCCTGTGTTTCCTGTCATTATTGGACCCACGGTTTAACCCAGGTGTGTCAGGTCCATTAAGAGCTGAAATGTTTTCCAGGAGGTGGTGTATGTTGTGCCCAAAACCACTTGTTATGTTATTATTTTAGTGGAGAACAGACTGAATGTGTCCCCTGGAAGAACATGAGTGTGACGGGCAAAGAGAATGAATGTTTGAACACGTACTCTGCTGGAAGGTTCCAGAAACCTCTTCATAGTCCAACTGAGACCAGGGGACGCCTCACCAGAGCGCTCCTTCACAGATGAACAGGGACTCTTACAGTTGACAGCTGCACACAAACACAGTCCACTTACAACAGGACATTTAGAGAAGGTTCTAGAAAGATTCACAAATGACCTTCAACTGTTAGTAGTTTATTTAGAAATAACACAACTATTGCAGTTATTGACAATATTCAGGTGTTATATTAACACGACATGCAGTGTTCAGCACACACACACACACACACCTGCGTGTGTGTGTGTGTGTGTGTGACTTTATATATATATAAACCACACACACACACACATATATATATATATATATATAAACCTTTTAAAATTAATAAATAAAATAAATATATAATAAAAAAAACAAAAATAATGTTTTTCTTTTAAGTAAACACATCTTCAAACCTTTGAAAAATACATGCTTGCCTTTGCACCCGTTTCCCCCATGACTTCTGGAAAAAAACTAATTAATGTTTTTATAGATCCACTACATATCTATTGTACAAGTGGGGACCTTTATTTATATTTAACACTCATGGGGACATGAATTTTGGTCCCCATAGTGTCACCGGTCCCCATGGTGTGATTGTGTCAACAAATCACTGTCCCCATAAAGATAGGAATACAAGTACACACACACACACACACACACACACACACACACACACACACACACACACACACACACACACACACACACACACACACACACACACACACACACACACACACACACACACACACACACACACACACTCTTCAGGTGCAAACCCCTGTATATTCCTCAGACCCAGTTTGTATAAATATTCAGTTTTTCTCTGGTTCAGGGCTCAGTGAACTACATCCTCTTTTATTAATAAACAGATTAAATCAGATGTTTGTAAAAGCAGGTAAATCCACCCAGTGTTTAGAAAACTGTTCAAATGTTAGAATATTTGTATTTTTGTTTCTTGTCTAAAAGGTCCAGGGTCATCCCAAACTGGACTCATGTGGTTTGATTTAAAACCATAACCAAAGAAAGAGAGGAAAGACGAGGAAGAAATGGAACTGGAAAAATGATGAAATAAAATCAGCTGCAGAAAAACAAAGTGGGTCGAGTGATGAGCATCACAGCTGTGGGGTCACCCACAGACCTGCTCAGCTCAACAACACGGGTCACATCAACCCGGGTCACTATGGTTCATGTCTCTCTTGATAGTTTTATTTAGTTTTTTATTTTACTTAAATAAAACAGATTTACAGAAATACAGCCGTTTCCTCCTTATTTTGTTTTGTGTCTCAAAATGAAAAAACAAACCGAAAAACCAAATAAAAAAAAATGGCCCAATTTTATTTCTACACATTCACTATTGTTTTCTATTTTTGTTGGTATAACCACCCACTGGAAGCAGAAGTTGTAACCCTAGTGAGGGTAAGATGGGTTCAGATGATGAGTCAGTTTAATGTGTGTTATTTGGGCTTAGATATGCTAATGCTAGATATGCTAGTGATAGACATGCTAATAGTAGATATGCTAATGCTAGATATGCTAATGATAGACATGCTAATAGTAGATATGCTAGTGATAGACATGCTAATAGTAGATATGCTAATGCTAGATATGCTAATGATAGACATGCTAATAGTAGATATGCTAATGCTAGATATGCTAATAGTAGATATGCTAATGCTAGATATGCTAATACTAGATATGCTAATGATAGATAGAATAATGCTAGATATGCTAATAGTAGATATGCGAATGATATATATGCTAATAGTAGATATGCTAATCGTAGTGAAATATGCACATTGTTAGCTCACAGGTGTTATTAAGTCACGCTACATGTGGACTTAACCTTTGAATTAAATGATTGTGACAAGTTATGTGTCTTCAAATATTAATGTTTATGTTTATGTATGTTTCAGTTCCACACAGTACTTGATGTTCAGGAAGTGTTTAGCTGGTGGCTAGGATAAATTATACCAAAGACAGCATAATAATTTCTGATTTTGATATAATAACCGATTCTGATCAAGTCTGACATCATGTGATCAACCACATTTCTGATCACATGATGGTATGGGGACATCCTTAGCTGATATGATGGTAGATTGTGATGGTGGTGTGTGAACCAGTAAACATTAGAGAGTCGAGTGCAGATGTCAGACCTGAGGAGTGGGTAGAGTGTCTGTTCTTGTTCAGTTTGTCTCTCTGTGTCGATCGAGCTATAATCTGATCCATCTCTTGTTCCGAGATCTGAAAAAGGAAACAGGACAAACATGTAGATGAAGGTAAAGTAGATGTTCTGTCCTCACACATGATTCCACTGCTCTGTTGTTTTACAAATGATCTGTTTCACACATTAAATGTGTTAAATCTTACATTCTTTAATCAGATGAATCATAAAACAAATAACTTTAGTATTGTTTAGTTGATGGTTTTAATATATATGATGGTTTATGTACATGTATACAATGGATCTGTAAATATTCCACTATAAAGAACCTATAAAGTGAATGGATCATAATGTGCAGAGAGTGTTGTCAAACTGGTACCAACATGTATTTCAATACTTTTTGATACTTTTCTATATTTTTTCAAATAAAAAGACAATGCATTAAATATCATGACTGACTTAATTAATGTAAAATCTTATCAACATAAACAATAATTGTAAGAATATTCAAATAAAAGGAATAAAAACCAGAGCAGTGAGAGCATGGAAACTTTAAAGATTAAATGAGAATCAGTTTATGCTTAAATATTAACATCATGCTTTATGTTGAAAAATAATAGGAAAGTAAAGAAATGTTTGTATTGAATCAGTTAATGTTTGAAAAATTTCATGTACATGAATCAAAATGGAATGTTAGAGCACCAGTAATAGTGGATTAACTCAGGTAGTAACTAGTAACTATAACTAATGACTTTTTCAAAGTAACGTACCCAACACTGACAGACAGACAGACAGACAGACAGACAGACAGACAGACAGACAGACAGACAGACAGACAGACAGACAGACAGACACTGACCTTAGGGTTTGGGTGTCTGCTGATAATGAGGCTGACTGGGCCAGGGCCACATTCACTGAGGATAGCGTAGGCCTCACTGAGAGCAGCGTGACGAAGACTGAACGAGTCCACCTCCAGGATCTGGTCTCCACGACTACACACACAAACACAAACACAAACGAACACACACACACAAACACAAACAAACACAAACATCATTCAACTCCAATGATAAAAGATTCAGGATTCATTCCATGTGCTAAATAAACTAGGATACGATTTTAACATATGAGGAGATCTGAAGAGTTTAGGTAAGAAAGACACACACACACACACACACACACACACACACACACACACACACACACACACACACACACACACACACACACACACACACAAGGACAAACAAACACACACACACACACACACACACACACACACACACACACACACAGGTTTCCATCTTTCATGAGGACCACATACAAAACTAGAAAAGCACTCAGAGCACAACCCTCCGCCAAGGCAGACCCCCCCCCCCCCCCTCTGAATGAACAGAGGTGTTGTTAGTGTCACAAGGAACACATGATTAGATTTTGGTGGTGATCTGGGAAGATCCTGGATTCTGGATCGCTTTGAAATTTTACATTGCGGTAAATGGAGAATACATTTCAAAGTGATGCAGGATCCAGGATCTCTTCTGGATCATCACCAAAATCTAATCATTTGTTCCTTGTGACACTAACAACGCGTCATGAAGTTTTAATCAAGATCTGTCCATAACCTTTTGACTTATCCTGCTAATTAACAGACAGACAGACAGACAGACAGACAGACAGACAGACAGACAGACAGACAGACAGACAGACAGACAGACAAACTCCAGCAAAAACATTACTTCCTTGGTGGAGGTAATAACAATTATAAAGTTTCTTTTGCATCCGTTTCCTCCATGTTTTATGGGGATTTCTGGAAAAATGTGTTCATGTGTTTATAGTAGCACTGTCAGAATTATTAAAATATGGTTAATAATTTCCTACAAAATACACTAAGAAACACAAATAATGTGGAGAAAAATAATACAAAACACTAAAATTTCATAAAATAATCAAACTCATTCAAAAAGTGATGAAAAATTCCAAACATATTCAAAAAGTTTAAAATACAGAAAAAGAAAATTAGACAAAATATCCAAAATATATGCAAAAGTAGATACAAATAAATAAAAAATATATATACACGTGTGTGTGTGTAATTAATATGTTTATTTGACCCCTTCAATAATTTCAACAAAACAACTTGAAACTAAAGAACTATTCCATTAGTCGTGTTCAAATCAGATGAATCATCGATCTGCAGTAATGTGTTAGGGTTAGGGTTAGGGTTTATAGGGACATCATTGGAATAAATATACAGACTTCACACAGATTTATATTGGACTAGTGGGACTGTACATTTATATGTAACCCTTGTGGGGACCTGAAATTGATCCCCATGGTGTCAGAGGTCCCCATGGTGTAACTGTCAACATATTAAGCAAGGAATACACACACACACACACACACACACACACACACACACACACACACACACACACACATACACACACACACATTTCAGAAGAACAAAAAAATATTGTTCCACACTGAAAATGTGTTGTAAATATTACAACCACATCATTTTAAATCGATACAGAAGCTCCTTGTACTAATTCTTTCACAGTGAACTCCACATTCCCTGCGCCCACTTCATCCTCATCCTGTACCTGAGCCTTCCGTCCATCTTGGCCACGGATCCCAGAGCCAGACTGTGGATGTAGATTCCAGGAGCAGAGTTCTCCAGTGTCAAACAGCACACACCAATACCCAGACCCACACTAGGTTCTGTCAAACACAAAAATAACTAACGTCAAGTTACAAAAACTAGAAACATTCCTGAAAAACAGAACAGGAACAAGTGAAAAAGTAGGCGGGGCTTAGTAACATCCCCACCCACCTGTTGACCCTAGCCCCTCCTCTTCACTGATACCATGGATTAATGTTGAGTCTTAACTTACAAACTTATTTACAAAGATTGTTTCTTCTAAAGTTAGTGTTTACTGAAGTTAAAGGTGTAAACCTTTTATATGAAGAATATATGTGTAAATATGTAAGCAATACACAGTAATATTATTATATAAAGTAATATATAAGTAATATATGAGTAGTATACAAGTAATACACAAGTAAAATATGAGTAATATATAATATACAAGTAGTATAGAGTAATTTATGAGTACTACCTGAGTAACATGCAAGTAATGTATAATATCTTATGTGATTGTATCTTTGCATATTTTATCTTATTGCATTATGTCATATCTTAAAGCTGTCATTCTATGGTTATTTCATTAATATTATTGTGTTATTCATTGTTATTGAATTCATTATGTCTTGGTTCTATTTAAAAAACGTCCAGCTTGTTTTGTTTCCAGCTGTTTTTTCACAGTAGAAAAATTACTTGAGGTCGAACAACAGTTTACCGATACTTCCTCATACATGTCTATGAGGAGACGTTCTATCATCCAGCTAGGTTTCGTGGTGTTGCTTGTTCTGAAAACGTGCAGGGTAAAAAACAGTCTTTATTTTCACAGAGACACATGAACCAGTTTGATCTGACAGTTTTTTCCAGTTTGTGCAGCAGCTACTGTGGCGCTGTCGTCTCTTGTAGATTCACTGCAATGGGGGAGGGGCTTAACCCCACGTGGGTGACGCTAAAGTCCATCTGTCGTCAGATGGACCGTCTTTTTCTGGGTCCCTGGTTCCTGTTGTTGTTTAGTGTGAATGCAGTATGCAGCCAGTGGAGGTGATGAACCACTGTTAAAAGAGCATGAGTTAAGTCTGGGTGAGTCATCACCATGGTAACGCTGGGTGAGCCGTCACCATGGTAACGCTGGGTGAGCCGTCACCATGGTAACACTGGGCGAGCCGTCACCATGGTAACACTGGGTGAGCCGTCACCATGGTAACACTGGGTGAGCCGTCACCATGGTAACACTGGGTGAGCCGTCACCATGGTAACACTGGGTGAGCCGTCACCATGGTAACACTGGGTGAGCCATCAGATTTCAAAAGGACTAAAGTGGTTTTGACACCTTTAATGTATCACATCTTATCATATTTTATTTTATCTTCTCTTTTGGAACAGAGGTCAGTCTAACTGGACTCTTGTCTTCTGCAGACTGTTCGTGTGCTTGTAGTAAACGGACCTTTATTGAGCGTGACCTCCATGATGATGCAGTCTTTGGGACCGGGGCAGGGGCCCCTCCGACCGTCAGGGTCTTCAACCGCCGAGGCCCCTGATGTTCCGGCGCTGATGTTGGAGTTGGGGGAACTGGATCGACTCATGAGGATGGGGGTGGCACATGGCGTCAGGCTGGGACTACGCAGACGGGTTCGGATGGTCAGGGTCACCACGCCTTTTTTCAGTTGCTACGGGTGACACAGAACAGCCACTGTCAATCTTAAAGCTGGTCACATGGTTCTGACAGTCACAGGGTGGTGAACATACCTTAAAGGTCTGGATGGCCTGTTGGTGTGTGAGTCCTTGTAAAGATTCTCCATTTACTTCCAGAATCTCATCTCCTGCATAAAAACAAACAAATAAATTATGACATTAGGTAAAAAGGAATATGAATGAATCAAACTTTATTTATATAGTGCTTTTGTGCATGTAGCACAAAGTGCGTTACAACAGACTCCACATTATCCTGCAGTTTCAGGTACAGTTAAAATAAACTAATAATAATAATAACATAAAAATAAATACATAAAATCAGCAGAATAAAATAATGTTAAAAGTAAGAATTTCATTAAAAGCTGAGCTAAAAAGGTAGGTTTTTAATTCACTTTTTAAAATATGGACAGTGTCAGCAGACCTCAGACCCTCAGATCTACTGTTCCATAGTTTGGGGAAATAAAAAGTGAATGAGGCCAAACCATGGATTTTACTGTGAACCCTAGGAACAATTAAAAGCTTTTACTACTCGAGGACCTGAGGGTACCAGAGGGCTCATACACTAAAAGCTGATCTGATAAATAAACAGGGATAAAAACAAAAAGACTTTTAAAAAACAATAAAAACATTTTAAAATCAACCCTGAAGCTCAGAGGGAGCCAGTGTAGATATTAATGTAAGGACCCATGGGAATATACAAGTTATACACACACACACACACACACATATATATATATATATATATATATATATATATATATATATATATATATATATATGTGACCCACCACCAGTAAACCAGTCATAAGTGTGTGTAAATCCAAACAGAGTTATGTGTGTATCTTGGTAGAGTGGAAACTAAGGTTTAAGATGGTGAAAAAATGATGTTTCTATCACAAGTAGAACCAAAGTTATGGTCATTTTAATATCCACATTTGGACATATTTTACAATTTGCATATTTTTAGATATTGTCCGTTAAAGTTTTGGACTGTTTTGGGGTAGGAAGTCCTTAGCAACGCATAATAATTTGTATCCGATTGACACAAATTGTTGACAGATGTTAAAGGACACTCTGATGGACATGTCACAGAAGTTTTATATATTATAATAATAGGACAGAAGTGTGACGTATTATAATCATTTGGCTTACACCATTGGACAGAACATTCAATATAAGCTTTTACCTCGTACCAAACACTTGGGTGTTTACCCACGGAACGGAGATCGTTTTGTTCGGCGAAAAGAGGTGGAAGTCGTCTTTGTCTTTGCTCAGCAATACCTGAACTTTTGTCACCGCTTAAATAATTGACTCAATAAACACCTTTATTGATTGGATTTCAATGTAATGACCACAGGAAGTGAACATAGAGGTGTTAAGGTACCGTTTTTTGATAAGGTGTAAACACTAATAACAAATCACCTTCCAGCCTAAATTTGGCTGTAGCTCTGAACGGCTCAGCGCCACTTATGCCTGGTTTGGTGGTGGCGGGTCACATATATACATGCTCAGTATATGCTGATGATACCTGTGCAGATTTGTTAAAGGTACGGTAAGATGATAAGAAATGTATTATTTATTTATAAATATTTACACAAATACAGTTAGAATTAAAATTTATCTCTACATTTACATAGTGTGTGTGTGTGTGTGTGTGTGTGTGTGTGTGTGTGTGTATGTTTTTCAGTGTTAGTGGAGTCAGTGTTACCTTCTTTCAGTCGTCCGTCAGCAGATGCAGCTCCATGAGGGAAAATGGTTTTCACAAAAATTCCCATTTGACCACGAGCAGAGTCCTGTCCCCCAACGATACTGAAGCCCAGGCCCTGGGGGGGGGGGGGCGGACAATGTTTTAATACAGATAACATGAACATGGATTTTCACACCAAATAACAAACCTTCCTACAGACACACACACACACACACACACACACAGTTAAAGTGAAAATATTTCTCAGCTTACCTTTACTTGTACGTAGATAATAAAAAGGAAGGGAAAAGTGTTTTCGTAGCACAGACACAAAGCCAATATTTTTCAGTATAAACCAGTCCATTTGAAATGAACCACTTATATTCTGTCCCAATAAACTAATAATCTTTGTAGCTCTGGTGTCAGTCTCCCACTAATTACAACTTCTGGTTTTAAATGAAGGTCTAGATTTAAAAAAAAAATCTATTTAGAAATCAAATCCTCCATTTTCAGAGTAAAATCAGTGCGTTTGTTTGTTGTTGTTTTAACTTTTGCCAGAATAAACCCAGTCCTGAACTTCAGGCTCAGTGTCTCACTATCGCCCCCTCCTGTGAGGCAGAGGTACCGTCTGCCTCCACACAACACTGTTACTGTGGATTTAAGTCACATCAATAAGACTTAAATATTACACACATACATAAAATAAATTACTGAACACTATAGAATTAAAACATATAATAAAAGTGTCTTCAAACATCATATTGAAAACATACAGAGAAATGGCAACAAGCATGCGTTTAACTGCACATGCTCAGTCCACTTTGTAAGGTATTGCGCAATCTGGGGAGAGGCACAGCTCGTCTCATTTCTATGTTGTATTTGAATAGGAAATACAGAATTTCAGATGTTTTTACTATAAAACAAATGAATAGGAACCAAACCAAAATTGTATTGAAAGCACAAGTCAGTGGATAAATATTAATACTTATATTTTATTATTTCTTCTTTTATTTCTCATGCCTCCCCTGACCACATATCCATGGTTATTACAGAATACATTTATGTCAAATTTGTAAAGTCATCTGACATATAGACTAGAAATAATCTGAAAGCACGAGCATTAGCAGTGTTTTGAAGAACATAAACGCAGAATGAAGAACAATATCAACCTTGATATTAGCAAAGAAGAGGCTGCAGGTCTACCTTTTAGAGCCATCATTAACTGAAAAAACAACTAAATATTCATGTTTTTATATTAAGAAGGTCATATTTTCAACGATCAAAAAATGTAACTTACAGTGTGGAAGACAATTATATTTTGTATCAAATCAATTTTTCGTGATGCACTCATGATGGCAAACAAAGTCATAAAACATAACTGTGGTTGATCATATGCATGTTTTGAGCATGGGGTCTGACTGGACCCCACTGCAGAGGATGAAGGCTAAGAAGTCCCATAGAGGGTTAAACTGGACTAAGGAGGAGTTAAAGGGTTAAAGTGTGTGACCTGGTGCTGCTTCGGTCCTGTCCTCTAAACCTGCTCTACATGCTGCATTGGGTCGTGCGCTCACCTTCCCCTGGCCTTTCATCAGGACGATGCTGGAGATAATGGACGGCTGAGCCAGTCGCCATGGGGACTCCACTTGAATGGTGCTCAGGGAACGAGCTGATTTCTTAATGATCTGATATTCCTAGGAAGGAAATAAATGGAAGAGAATTAATACATACACACAGACGTCCTGAAAACAATAGGGATGTCAAATGATTACAATTTTAATCAGATTTAAATCAGAATCTGAATTTTCATTAATCATGATTAAATATTAAGTTTTAATCTATATTAATTCAATAAGCAAACAAACTCAAGAAAGAAGTGAATATATCTGCATTGTACATGTTTGTCATAAGCTAGGTGACACATAAGCCTAGTGCTACCGTTAGCCTCATGCTAGCATTAGCCTCATGCTAGCATATGGTGATGTGGTATTTTAATATGGAAATACTTTAGTGAAAAGAAAACTCAGTCAAAACTCTGTATCAGCTGAATAAAAATATATAAAACATGCTAAAATCCAATGACATAATAAAGTGAAAAAAGTAACACAATAAAGTGATGAAAAATCCAAAACATTGAAAAACTTTTTGTTGAAACTGTTGAATTTGTTGAATAAACTTTTTAATTAAATAGATAATTATATTTTTGGCAAGTTTTTTTTTGATATTTTCCACATGATTTATTTTTTTCTGTATTTTAAAACATTTTTTGAATATATTTGGAATTTTTCATCCTTTTTTGTGTTTCTTTTTGGTGTGAATTTCAGTGTTGTATGTTTTGCATACTTTTTCTCTACATTTTTGTCTTTCTTAGTGTATTTTTGTGTGAAATTTGAATTTAACCCTAACCCACAAATAAAGAAGAACAGTCGACCAACAAAGTTTTCTTTTCACTGAAGCACTTCCAGATTAAAATAAAACATCAACATGAAGCATACATTAGTCAGGGGTTTTGCTAGAACTAGGCTAATGTGTACCCAGTTTACAATAAACACACCAAGTGCAGATATATTCATTTCTTTCTTGATGAAAAGCTATTAATATAGATTAAAAATTAACATTTAATCACAATGAATCAATATGAATCTAAAGTAACCTTGTGATTAATTTGATTAAACATTTTGATCATCTGACAGCCCTAAAAAGCCTGAACTTTTACTGTCTGTAATTTCTCAGTAGTGAAAATAATAAATAAATATGACTCATAAAGGACAGTCTAAGTGAAGATAAGACACTTTCAGAAAAGGTAAGGTAACTGTAGTGTGTTCCCAGTGTTAAAGGACTCAGTAGTTGTTCATTAGTGTCATTAACACTAACCCTAACCCGCTGGCGTGGGGGCCGGGTGGTCTCTCTGAGGGGGTGGCTCTGGCTAATCCTGGCACAGGCCTTGGCCTTGCCTGTGTGCCGCCACTGGAGATTAGCTTCTGCTGACAGGGGGCTTCTGTCCGGGCCTAGGGGCTGTCCTGGGGAGTGGTGGAGTGGGGTGGTGGGGCGGCTTCGGTGGTGCTGCGGGGTGGGCACCCTGCATCCCGAACGTACCGGCTCCGGGGTGGGCGTGGGGGCTCATGGCTCTTGCTTCTGGGTGGTGCGGCCTGGCCCTCCCTCCGGGGCAGGGTTCTGCATGCGGCTGGCCCGTGGTGGGACTACGGCGTCTGCCGGGGCGCTGGTCTAGCGCTGCGACTCCTGGGAGTTTTGGTGCTGGCTGGGCCGGTCGGGTTCGGGTGGGCCCACCTTGGCCTCTGGCCTTGGGGCTATGGGGGCCCTCTGCATCAGTACCAGTGGTCTCACTACCTGTCTCCCCTGCTGTTCTGTCCTAATGGGCCGGACCCACACCAGACTGCCTCTTACTGTGCACTTCACTCCTCACTGTATATAGCTACTCTTAGGTACATATAGGGACACAACAGTTAGGACCTTGAGAGCAGGTAGGAGCGGGAGGGATGGGCTCTGTGGTGGGGCAGATGGCAGGGCTCTACGGCCTTGTCTCTTTCCTGTCACCCCCCTGCTTGCCTCCCCTGCTCTCTAATTTCTTTTTAATGCACCACATGACACTCAGGGTTGCACTACCACGGTGCAGGGATAATTTCTTCAGTCAGGGATCTGGAGACATATTAATAGGGAGTAATGGGGGGGGATTTCACTAATATGGCCTCACTGGTGGGACCCGGCCCCCTTGTTGCTATGGGGTAGCGGGGGTGGACTACCATCCATGTTGCTGTGGCTGTGGGTCCCCGGGACCTGGGGGCTGTGGTCGGGGAGGGGGGGGGGGGGGTTCTCCTGCTTCCCCGTCGGGTCCAAGCTGGTGCGATGGCTCTTGGGGGGCTGCTGGGGCTGGATTGGCCGTTCTGGTGGCCACTGTGGCTGTATTGTGGGCTGGTAACGTGTGGTGGCTCTGTCCTGGTGGGTTGTTGGGGTGCATTGCGGGGGGGGTGGGGGCCCTGGGTGTACTGCACTCGCCTGGGGCCGGTGCGAGAGGTGTGCGGGGTTCCTCCCTGTTGGTGTCACTGGGCCCCACCACACTGTCCATTTTCACCCTCTGGGCTCGCATCGGTTCCCAGCCCCATTGTCCTCTGACCGGCTCCTAGTGGCGGCCTGCCTTGTGATGGGTTGGGTGCCACCCCTTTGGTGGGCCGCTCAGCCCCTGTGTCTGGCTTCCTGGCTGTGTGGGGCCGTTGGCCCCCTCAGGGGAGGGGGAGGGGTGGGCTTGGGCAGGTCGGGTGGGGGGTTGGGGGTTTGGTGGGGTCTTGGGTGGGCGGGGTTGGGGTGGCGGGTGGGTCCTCGTGCCCCGGGCCGTCTGGGTCGGCTTTGGTGTGCTGGGGTGTTCTGTAGCTGCTCCCTCTTGTTCTCCGGGTTTGCGTCGTTCACGGTGGCCCCGGTGGCTCTCTGGGGGCGGTGCCCTGTAGCTCCTACGGCCCGGGATGGGGGGTGCCCTGTTGGCTTGGCCCTGCCTTGCCGTGATTGCTGTTCTGGGCTTCGGGGTCCTTCACACTTGCATGTTTGATCGGGTCTAGCCAGCTACTGCTGAGTCCCATTTCAGTGAATGATGGGACCCGCCAGAATGTGCTGAGAATCTCTCCAGAATCTCTACCCTAAACTCATTCTCTTCTTGCACTAGTGTCCCCTTCTATTCTATTCTATTTTACACTATCAAGTCATCCACAATTATGGTGCTCACTACCATTTTGTTTAATTATTTATTTATTGCATCTCTATTTCTTTTGTGCTGTTTTGGTTTTCTTCTCTTTTCTCGATTTATTTATTTATTTTTCTTGATGGATAGTTAGTAGTTGGAATAACACACCACCTTACAATCTTTAACTGCAATAGCACCGCCTGTTCATTTCTTTCCCTGTTCGTCCTGTTCGTCCTGTCCAGTCTTTGTTTCCCCCACACATCACTGAGGTGTAGCACTGCCCTCCCTGGCTTATAATAGAGAGTTCTAATAAAGGATGTCTGCTCAGCTTTCAGGGAGGACCGCTGATGGTCACACACATGCACTAAATATTAAAATATTTGGCTGTAAGACTAAAAAATGCACTGATCTCAAACAAGGTTGACACTCTCAATGTTGACACCCTAACCCTCACAAATGCAGACAAAAAAAACAGTGTTTCATCCAGAGTTCTTATCATTGTTTTGTTCAGAAAAACAGGCTTTGATCCAATTATTTATGTTAAATTGATGCTAAACTGAACTTTACCAACACTTCAGTCTGTTTTTACATTTGGATCAGTACCAAAAAACACTTAACTGTATGTGCGTTTCATAAACACTCATACATACATGGAAGTAACTAAGTAAAAGTACTTTGTTACTGACCTTAGATTTATTTTTTCTTTAGTATCTGTACTTTACTGGAGTATATTCTGTAAACTTTTGACTTTTCCTCCCTACATTTATTCATAAATACCTGTACTTTATACTCTTATAAATCAGCGTTTTGTCTGTCAATTACAGACAACCACTTGTTTCTCCGTGTTGTTTCTTTTGAGATACGATAAAAGGGTATTCCCTTAGCAGGATCACGTTTTTGATTGCATCTGACTTTACAACAATGCTCCAGCATTGGTTGGTTTCTGGAGGAGACTAATGTTACTGGCGGTTCAGTAGTTAGCATTAGCACCATGAAAATGGAGGTGCTCTATGACGTGATGACAAGTGGGACACATATTTATATAAATATAAACAGTATAAAGTACATATATTTGTATAAATGTAAAGAGTATAAAGTAAAAAGTTTTAAATAAATACTCCAGTAAAGTACAGATACCTAAAAACTGATGTTAAGTACAGTAAAGGAAGTACTTGTACTTAGTTACTTCCACCTTTGGAATTAGAGGACATACCTGTCTCACTCCGCTACTGTCTAGTTGCTGAGGTAAGGAGAGTTTGCGTCGTACAGGTGGAGGCTTCTCTGACACTTCACAGCCTCTCACCCCGTTCTCCACAAACAGTTCATCATCCTCACCCACCGACTGCAGACGACTGTTTCCACCTGACACACAAAAACACACACATTCAACCCCTTCACACAGAAAACCTATAGAACAGACATGCCCAAAGTGTGGGGCCAATCACAGCCTACCATCAGAATTCATACGGCCCTGCAGCTTCAGTTCTATTTCATCCCTACTGACCGCCAGAGGGCGGTGCTGAAAGAACTGAATGATCCCTTCGCGCATGCGCAGTTCGAGTAGTAATACCAAATGAGTCACACCTGTGACCCTGGATGACACTCCAGAGGTAATATAAACCCTTGTCATCCATGGCTCTGTTCCTCTTTTCTTCTCGCGTGCAGTTCAATTGCATGGTTTTAGCAGTTTGCTAAGTGCTTGATTTGCCCTGTTGCTGGATGCCCTCTGATAGTTGGAGCTGCGAATTTCGCCCTCCAGGGGCTGCGACGGGCTTCTCCGGTTGGAGGTTTATTATTATTTTGCTGTGTGACCATAGTGTCACGGGGCTAACGCAGCTAACGGTGTTAGTGTTTCGTTTCTTCTGGTGAAGGTAACAACCACGTCCCTCTCCCAGTTTTCTTTGTA
The DNA here is from genome assembly GCA_020466265.1 of Siphamia tubifer. Lineage (NCBI taxonomy): Eukaryota > Metazoa > Chordata > Actinopteri > Kurtiformes > Apogonidae > Siphamia > Siphamia tubifer. Next base: position 2,384,760 of record CM035791.1, read on the forward strand.
TTACTGTCGCACCCATCCCATGTGGACAGTGTATGGACTGACGGTGTTAGTTCCCTATTTGAGTTTCCTGACTGGTTACTGGTGAGTAATCGAGTTATTTTTTGCATGTGTTTGGGTCATACTTGGTGACGGAACGCGTTCGCGCACCTGCTCCCGCTCCCAGATCTGGTCCCACGTCTTTAATGTTCTGTATTATTACCTGGCTGCCGCCTTCTATTGTTCGAGTTGCTTTTGCATGCAATTGGATTCCTGTTTGGTGACGGCAAGCGTTCGCGCACCCGCTCCCAATTTTTTGTTTTCTTGTGCAGATTATGGCTCCGTACCCGTGTGCCATCTGCAGTTATTGTTGAATACTCGTGGTGTTGCATGTCATGGATCATAACTGGTGGAGGCACGCGTTCGCGCACCCTCCCCCAGCTTTCACTTTAACTCACAAGTGTGTTGTTTTGTATCTGATTTCCACCTCTTAGTAGGTGGAGGCTGCCGTCCGCGCACCCGCTCCCAGCTTTGTGTTTTTGTTGCAGTTTATGGCTCCCTACCTGTGTGCCACCTACCGTTATTGAATATTCGTATTGCGTCATAACTGGTGAAGGCACGCGTTCGCGCGCCCGCTCCCAGCTTTGACCTTAACTTGAAAGTGTGTTTGATTTTTATCTGATTTCCGCTCCCACCCTTGGTTTTTCTGGTGCAGATTGTGCCTCCATATCTGTGTGCCATCTGCTGTTAATTGTTGAACACTCATAGTGCTACATGTCTTGGGTCGTGACTGGTGAGGGCACGCGTTCGCGCACCCGCTCCCAGATTTGGCCTTATGTCACGAGTGTTTATTTATCTGGTTTCCGCCTCCTAGTTGGTGAAGGCTAGCGTCCGCGCACCCGCTCCCAACTTTGGTTTCTGGTGCAGATTGTGGTTCCCTACCTGTGTGCCATCTGCTGTTACTATTGGATATTCGTCTTTGGTGGTGGCCGGTGAAGGCCCGCGTTCGCGCACCCGCTCCCAGCTTTGGCCTTAGGTCGTAGGTGTATTTTTACGTTATCTGGCACAATATGGATGGTTCCCATTGTTGTGTGGATTGTGGGGCTGTGCTTCAGGCAGATGATGGGCACGACCAGTGTCCTGCCTGCCTTGGCCCTGATCACCTGCGGGAAGCATTGTCAGGTGATCCGTGCATGGACTGTAGTTACATGCCATGGGCAGTGAGACTGGAAAGGATGGCACAGGTGTCCCCAGCAGGTGCACCTGACCTCCCACCTTCAGGTCAGTTACCCTTGCCCCCACCTCAACGCTCCAACCGTCTCTGTGAGCCTGCTGCTGCTGCAACAGCGGCCCCTCCTAGGCAGAAGACCAGGTCCACCCAGGACCTGTCTTCTAAGGTTCATCTGCGGAACTGGACTTGATGAGGTCTATGTTTCATGCCCATCATCACGACACACCTTTATCAGAGGCGGGGGGTTCTTCTCCTCCCATGCCGACATTGGCCAGGGACGACGATGTTCTTTCTCTGGCAGCGCCGGCCTCCCATTTTCATGGGCCGGAGGAGACACAGTCTTCTCGGGCTTCTAATATTGGCTCCTTGTCATCTGGTCGGAGCTTGGTTGCTGACACAGACCATTTTATGCAGGATGTCATGCGTCAGGATTTGGGTTGCTTGCAACTGGAGGTTCCTCAGCTGGAGCAGCCTGGTTCACATAGTGCCTTTTTTAGGCGTGGATGTGCTTCCGCACCTTTTGCTGTTCCTCCCTCTGTAGATTTCCTGAGGGAGTTGCATGCCTGTTGGAGGGATCCTCATGCTTTTTCACGCCTGTCGTCAGACGGGCGTGCTCTAGCTTCTATGCATAATACTTCTGTGGCTGAGCTGGATCGTGTTCCAGCTGTGGAGCCTGCTATTGCTTCCCTCATCGTGTCACCTGAGGAAGCGCTACGCACAGATGTTAGGTGTCCTTGGCCTCAATGTCGTGTGACGGATGACTTTATCAGCAAGGCTTATAATGCTGGGGCTCGGGCTGGCCGTCTGGGTAATTCCCTGGCGCACCTTATGTTTGCGTTGTCTGCCTCCCTTCAGGGTATTGAAGGTGCGACTGCAGCTAGTGGTTTCAGTAACGCAGCCCTGCAGGCGTTTGCGTTACTGACGAGAGAGCTTGGACGGACTATGTCTTACATTGTCCAGGCTCGTCGACAGGTGTGGCTTTCCCAGTCTAGCCTGTCCGAGGCATGTCGGCGGTCCCTCCGCAATGTGCCCGTGAAGCCGGGGAAACTGTTTGGTTCAGCTGCCCTTGAGAGCAGTTCGCCGGACCTGGCCTCGGAGGCATCGCGTCTTCTACTGTGGGCTGCGCCTTGCGCCAGTATACCTGCCAGGAGTCGACAATCGGGTTGCAGACTCCCTTTCCCGCCACAGCCCCCCCCCTTTGGAGTCATTTTGGTGAGACAAAGGTGGATCGGTTTGCCTCACAGGGGTCGACACATTTCCCTCTGTGGTTCTCCCTCAAGGGGGTGCCAGGACCTCTGGGCAGGGATGCACTGGCACATCCGTGGCCTCAGTGCCTCTTGTATTCCTTTCCCCCTCTCCCTCTGATTTTGCCAACTCTTCAGAGGGTTCTCATGGGGGGTCACCGGTTGTTGCTGGTGGTCCCATACTGGCCGGCACGACCGTGGTTCCCTTTGCTGCACAGCCTATGTCGCGGCACTCCTTGGCAGCTCCCAGACAGGCGAGATCTGCTGTCTCAATTGGGGGGTCAGATATGGCACCCACATCCTCGGCAACTTCGTCTGTGGCTCTGGCCGTTGGAAGGCCCACACCGCAGTTGACTGGTCCTGTTAAGTGGACCATTTTGAATGCCAGGGCGCCCTCTACTCGGCTGCTGTATATGAACAGGTGGAAACGGTTTTCCCAGTGGTGTTCTGACCATAGTGTGGATCCAGTATCATCTCCGATCCCTGTTATTTTGGAGTTTCTTCAGTCTCTCCTGGATGTTGGTAGATCTCCTTCGACACTGAAGGTATATGTTGCTGCCATCTCGTGTTATCACGATATGGTGGAGACTTGGTCAGTGGGGGGCCACCCCCACTTTCTCTGTTTTTGCGGGGTGCTCGTCGGCTGCATCCACAGGCCACACCCCGTATTCCGGTGTGGGATTTATCCTTGGTACTTGAGGTACTGTGCCACCCTCCTTTTGAGCCTTTGGCGGAGGCAGAGCTTAAGTGGCTTTCATATAAGTCTGCTTTCCTGTTGGCGGTTGTCTCAGCCAAAAGGGTTGGAGAGTTACACGCCCTTTCTGTCAGTCCCACATGCCTCAGGTGGAGCCCTGATTGCACTGGTGTCACCCTGTGGCCTAACATGGCATTCGTGCCTAAGGTGGTGTCCCGCTCTCATTGTAACCAGCCGTTGAGATTGGCGCAGTTTCAGCCCTCTCCAGGCGAGGATGGGCAGGGGCCGGAGTTGTGCCCTGTGCGAGCGTTGCGTGCATATGTGACGGCTACGGCTGATATGTGGCGCTCAGATCAGCTCTTTGTGTGCTATGGTGGCCCTAGGATGGGGGGTCCCCTCTCCAAACAGACTCTCTCTCGTTGGATTGTGGAGCTTATCCAACATGCCTATGCTCTGAAGGGTCGTGCTCTGCCATCTGGCATTAAAGCTCATTCGACCAGGGGCATTTCTGCTTCATGGGCAGCGATGAGAGGGGTGTCTTTGGAAACCATATGTGCTGCGGCCTCATGGGCTTCACTGAGCACATTTACCAGGTTCTACAATGTCAATGTGGCCGCTCCTCATCCTTTTGGCGCATCATTCAGCAAGGATCTTCTGAGTCTTCTCAGTGAGGTTTGTACTCAGGGCCCTTCGTGACATTGTCGGTATTCTGTCATTCAGTGCTTTCAGCGGCGGTAAGTAGGGATGAAATAGAACGAAGGTTACGTATGTAACTACGGTTCTATGAATCCCGGATGACCGCCAGAGTTCTCTGTCACTCAGGACTCTTGCGTTTTCCGCGAGAAGGGTCTCTAGGAACAGAGCCATGGATGACGAGGGTTTATATTACCTCTGGAGTGTCATCCAGGGTCACAGGTGTGACTCATTTGGTATTACTACTCGAACTGCGCATGCGCGAAGGGATCATTCAGTGCTTTCAGCACCGCCCTCTGGCAGTCATCCGGGATTCATAGAACCGTAGTTACATACGTAACTTTCGTTTTATAATGTATTGTTTATGGCCTGCTTTGAATGTCCAACAAAACAAATAAATAAATAAACTTTCAAAATACAATTCCTCCTTTGACCTCATGGGGGCAGCATCACTCACACTATCTGTCTCTGTGACCTTTGACCTCATGGGAGCAGCACCACTAACTATCTGTCTCTGTGACCTTTGACCTCATGAGGGAAGCATCACTGGCTGTGTTGGAAACCACCTTCTCACCCACTACTCGTACTAACGTCTTGAGTAAACAGTGTGTTTACACTGGCAGTGTGACATTTAGAGTATGTGACAAGTTCCTGGTACATACTAGATTCAGCAGAAATGTTGAGTTATGCATCAGGAGCTTCTTACTCATACTGACATTACCCATAATGCAACACGACATGACGTCCCATCATCACTCTTTTGCCAAGATGGAGAAGACACAAACCGCACCACCAGTGATGTCAATGTAGTATCTTAGGTGTAGTTTTGCTTCTTGTTGTCAAAGTAAAAGCCCAGATTTATCAGTGTGGTTTTTTGTGTAAGGAAGGAAAGGGGTGTTTTATTTTTAGAAAATAACCAGAACTACATTGCTCACTATGGCTAGCAAGTATTTTTTCAAAATTCCTCTGAACAAAATTGTATAACTAGGTGGTATTTAGACAAATGAACACCACATTCAGCATCGAAAGGACAATTTATGCTCAGAAACAAAGTTGTCTGCAAAGTGTCGCAGAGACTTTAGCCCCTCATCACAGAGTTTTGCGCCCACCTCCCAAAAAATTAGTTCTTTTTCCACCTTCATGGTTCAAAGCTCTTTACATTAGCCTCACATTCACCCATTCACACACACTCATACACCAGTAGGTTTCTAAGGTTCTGTCAGTCCTACTGGGAGACTAAGGTCAGTGTCTTTGTCCAAGGACACTTGGACATGTGGACAGACAGAGCTGGGGCATGAACCATCGACCCTTCAGTCATTGGACGACCCACTCTACCAACTGAACCACAGCTGCCCTTAAAAAGAGGCCTCTGATTGGTCCATTCTACATCTGATCTACATTCACTTCCACTTCTCTACTTTTCTGTCTGGTTTTGTGAACATGAGCGTCATTGTTGAAAACATCTCATGTAAAGATGGATTAGGGGTTGGGTGCATGAGGAAGTGAAAGAATCTGTGAGACAGGTTTGTTCGACAGTGAAAGGGCCTGATGTCATAAAGGAGCGCGGATCCAGGTGGGAAATCCTAGTAAGTTCATCAGAGTTTCCCTTGCGCTCTGGCGATGAATAACATTCAGCACACCATGTCCTCCCCACGCTGGCATACATTACAAATCCCTGCAACAAGTTAACTACAACATTTAGCCCCGAAAGTATACAGAGCCCTTTAGAGGCACTCAACCCAGGCACTACCAGACAAAACATGCTAACATACAACAAGCTAGCAGGAAGTGAGCAGGCATTATCTGATAAAACATGCTAACATGCAACAAGCTAACAGGAAGAGAGCAGACACTCTGAGCCTGTGAGTTACATAAATACGTCACTAAGCTAACCTACAACGTTTCAATGATGTCTGTCTATAACTGCTGCTGTTATGTATTTGTATGTGGAAAACAAAATTAATTTTTTTGAATGATCTTCTAAAAGACAGGAGCCAGAATCTTAAATGTGAACAGACTTTGCATTGATGAGTAACATGTGAGTAATGATTCCTCATATAAATCATGTTTAACATGGGGTTCAGATTTTGATCAACTCTTGATCCTCCACAGTTTTTTTTATGACAGGGGTGTTTCAGTTTAGGGGCCACATTAAGCCAAGTTTGATCTGCAGAGAGCTGGACCAGTCAAATAATAATATAATAATACAGAAATAATGTCGACTCCAAACATTCCTCCATGTTTTAGAGTGAAAAAAGTAAAGTTACAATGTTATGTCTCAGTTTATCAGTTACAACTTACCGATCACAATAGATCAACTAATAAATAAAACATTTAATAACAGGCAGAATATTGGTAAATTTGCCCTTCAGACATTTCAAAAATGTTCATATTTGTTCAGGTTAGTTGTATTTCTGTGAAATGATCATTTTAGTGTCAATACAATAAAATGATATGAACATTTTTACATTTACAAAGCAAAACATTTGGAATTGTAAGTATTTATACTTTATTATGACAGCATTTTACTGATCGTACCCACTTTAGATTAAATTGGTATGTGCTATGTAAATTGGTCTGTATGTGAACCTGAAATAAAACTATTCATATATTCAGTGTCATTTTTGCATTTTACAAATTCATCCCAGGGCCCAGACTGGACCGTTTGGAAGTCTGGATTTGGCCCCCGGGCCACATGTTTGATACCTCTGTTCTAGGAGGTAAAACAAATAAATAAATACATTTAAAAAAGGTAGAACCATTTTTTTATTTGTTCACACTTTACGTAGATTTGGTTCCATTGCCATTTTAAACAATGAAGATAAAACTGTTATAGAACAGTGTATTTTTTATGTATTTTTTTTACTGTTTAAAAAATATCAGAAGGAACCACTGGCCCCCAGGTAATCTGCACATTTTTTAGGGGGGCCATCATCTGGCCCCTTCTAAAAAAGGTTTGGGCACCCCTGGACTTGAATGTATCTTTATTAAAACACAAGATACAATGACAGTCAGAAAGAACTGGATAATGTTCCCCTTATGGTGTGAATAAAAAAGGTGGATAATCAACCTTGGCTTCGGTTGAAGAGCGTCTTCATGGGAGTGGGATTACCACAGGAATCATCTGACACCGCCCCTTCACTGTGTTCCACTAGTTTTTCCAGGTTTAGTGGCTGCAAGGACAAAAACAACAGAAGACAAGTCAGTCAGAGACAGCAGATGTCCACTAAAGGTTTAATATGTCGTCATATGACACCAAAATATGACATGATGGAGCCATAGGTGTTGACCCATCTGATGTCTGAAGGTCAGGGGTTAAAGGTTAGCGTGATAGGTGCTGACCCATCTGATGTCTGAAGGTTAGGGGTTAAAGGTTAGCGTGATAGGTGCTGACCCATCTGATGTCTGAAGGTTAGGGGTTAAAGGTTAGCGTGATAGGTGCTGACCCATCTGATGTCTGAAGGTCAGGGGTTAAAGGTTAGCGTGATAGGTGTTGACCCATCTGATGTCTGAAGGTTAGGGGTTAAAGGTTAGCGTGATAGGTGTTGACCCATCTGATGTCTGAAGGTCAGACCATGTCAATGAAAAAAAAACAGATTCTATCTTGTCTGAATCCGGAGATATTACCACTGATGTGTTTTAACTGTTGACCTTTAGTGTGACCTTGAACTTTGACCTTTATTCTCTAAATGTAATGGGTTCTTCCTTGACCCATTATCTATCATTCCTGAAAGTTTCATCAAAATCTGTTCAGAACTTTTTGTGTAATCCTGCTGACAGACAGACAGACAGACAGACAGACAGACAGAATCTAATGTAGTCCCTCCTTGGCAGAGGTAATAAGCAGGTTTTCTATAAAATTCCAACATCCAGGTTCAAGTCAACAACCTTTAACTGAGAAAGAAGATACTATCAGTAAATTCATGTGTGTATACAAATATTCAATCTAACTCTCTGTGTTAAGCACTTTAAAAACAACTGCAGTGGACCAAAGTGCTGTTAAACAGAATAAATAAAATCAAAATAAAAGAATAAAATACTAGATACTCCATAAGACTAGATAAAAACAAACAAACAAACAAAAAAATCTATAATCTAAAAAAATGACAAAAAATAAACAAATGCCAAATGAAACAAGTGTTGCCTGGTACAACAACCCCCCCCCCCCCCCCCCGTAAACATTTTATTTCTTAATGGACATCTTCCTCTCAAAACATGATACTATGGGTTTGGGCTTTCAAGGTCATTAAAGGTCAAAGGTCATGATGTCATTTTGGAGCCTACATGTAGTTTCTTATCTTTCACCACTTTGTTTGAAGTTATGACCATTTAAAATCACATCTTGTAACATAATTTAACGGGTTTTTTGCACTAAAACAAAACAAGCATTTGTAAATGTCATTATTTATAGTTTATTCTGTTTTTACTTTCCTGGTGTGACCCACTGCAGACAGAAGAGCCTCTGCTTTACAGGCTAAAGTCTGAATAAACATGTAGTATTGTTAAAGTCAGTGTGTGTTAAAGGTCAGTACCGGGTAGGGGCTGTGCAGACTGGTGCTGCTGATGGAGGTGTGTGGTGAACGAGGAAGAGAGGAGGAGGAGGAGCTGCAGGTGTTGATCAGGTCAGGTAGACTGGTGGAGGGGAAACGCTGGAAACCCACCTCTGACTCCTCCTGCAGGGAACGACAGTCACATGATCACTGACACAAATATACACATGCTTTAACACAAGCCTTTTTATTTATTTAAATAAAAAAAAATGTATTTACTTTATTTAATTATTATTTCTTTCAATATGATGACGAAGATAAAAAAAAAAAAAAAATTTAATTGATACAAAAACTAAGCATTTAGAGAAAAAAAGGAAAACTAATAAATCTAATAAAACTGATTCAAACTAAACTGGAATAAAAAATAGAAAACTGTTATAAACTGGGTGTGTGTGTGTACATATGTGTGTACATATGTGTGTGCATGTGTGTGTGTATGCGTGTGTTTATGCGTGTATATATATATATATATGTATATATGTGTGTGTGTGTGTGTGTGTGTGTATATGCGTGTGTGTGTGTGTGTGTGCGTGTGCGTTTGTGTGTGTGTGTGTGTGTGTATGCGTGTGCGTTTGTGTGTGTGTGTGTGTGCGCACTCACTCTGCTGGCCACCACCAGTTGGACCAGTCCAGTTGTGGACCTCAGGATGGTGACGGCCTCCTGGTGGGTCAGACCCACCAGTGACTGACCGTTAATCATCAGCAGCTCATCACCAGCGTGTAGACGACCATCCCTGCAACAAAACAATAAAACACATGAAACTATTGGTTTGACCTTTTCAAGGTCAAAGTTCATGATGCCATTTTGGAGCCTACATGTAGTTTCCTGTCTGTCAGTAGTTATCACCACTCTGAAGTTATTACCATTTAAAATCATGTGACCTTCATTTTCACCTTTCAAGGTCACTCAAGGTCAAAGGTCGTAACACCATTTTGAAGCTCATGCCAGGGTTCATATTAGCGGTCTGCAGTCCCGTGGGTATCCTGTGGGATCTGCGGGTGTATGCGGCGTAGGACAAGTTGTGAAATCTCCCTGTGATTGCTGGTGGGACTGAAGCCATACTTTTGACCAGCTGGTCCACAGCACACCCGTGAATTTTAAATAAAATATAAATTGTGTTACATGAGTTCTTGTACATATTAATGTTTGTGGTCAGGATTCAATTACAAAAAGAAAGGGGAAAAAAATGCTTCCAAACTCAGCAGATGTTGACACCACCTACTGCATGAGCAGGATGGTATCAGAAATGGAAAAAACATAGAGGAGGGGAGCACAGGTTCTGACAGTAGGGACACCCTGAAACATCGTATGTTTCTTAAGAAGAAACTTCCCAACTTAGGCTACATTTATACGGAGACGATGAAAACGGAAGACGCAAAAGTGGCGTCTCGTCTTCAGTTTTTCATCTGCGTTTAGACTAAAGTATTCAGGAGGAAATCCTTGTTTATATGAAGATGCAACAGTAGGAGAAATACGATTGGATAGTCCTGTCAGGTAGCTAGGTGGTACTGTGATAGACCCGCCCACATGTCCTGTGATAGACCCTCCCACATGTCCTTTTCTGTTTCAGACGTATGTAATTGTCCAAATGTCTATGTTCATCTATGGTATTTACTAGAGCTGCTAATGCTATGGCTAGTGCTAATGCTAATGCTAGAGCAGCTTGAAGATCTGTGGGATCCAGGTTGTCCCACATGTTTGTTTCTTTTCCTGCTCAGTGTATGAATGGAACGTAAAAGTGTATGTGACGTGAACATATGTGACATAAAGACACTACATTAAGCAAGGGATAATGCGTGGCGTCGGGGTGCTGTTCGCCCCATATGGGAATATTTTTCTGATAGTAACTTGTGTGCCGTGCATTATCCCGCTTATTCTATGGGTTATTACAGTTTATTACTGTCTCTACTCTAACAGACTAGTGTTGTGAAATAGGCGGGGCAGACAGAAGGGGGGTGCAGAGAGTTTTAGGCGGAGAAAAGAGAGAGACGGATGTACACAGTCAGGTCTACGACCGGAGCAGGTGTTGTCCCGTTCTTGCAAATAAATACTGAAAACGAAGCTCACTGAAACCACTCCTTGTTTTCTAAAAACCAGCATAGAGGAGTTAACTGAGGGGTAAAATACTTACTTCGGCCCTGGAGATTCTGTACGAGAGGAGGACGGTGATTTATCCTGATTTCCTGACTATGGTAAGGATAACATTAGCATAGGTTAACACTGGATAAGCTAGCAGTTACAACCAAGCTAATATTTACTTTAAAAGTGGCCGAACTACCTGCGGAGTGATATGGTACAGTGAATGTGACTGAAGTGACAAAACCTGTTGCCATGGGCAGCAGGCGTTAACGGCGTAGCGGTCGGTTATCGAAAAAAATCCGCCCGCTGACATTATTCAAAGTGAACGGGACATTCTAGAGGGACGTAGAATAAAATGGTAAATGTTCTTCACTTCTATAGTTGTTCCACCTTCATGGTTCAAAGCTCTTTACATTAGCCTCACATTCACCCATTCACACACACTCATACACCAGTAGGTTTCTAAGGTTCTGTCAGTCCTACTGGGACACTAACAAAGGGTTCAGTGTCTTTGTCCAAGGACACTTGGACATGTGGACAGACAGAGCCAGGATGCAAACCACCAACCCTTCAGTCATTGGACGACCTGCTCTACCAACTGAACCACAGCTGCTCACGTTAACATGTGTGTTTGTTGCTGTTTAGATGGAGTCACGACCTAGCATGTCTTCAATACGTCCCACTGTGGAAGGAGTCTTCAGATTTGTGCGTATTCACACCCTGACGGCTTTGGTTTTGTGCAAATGAAAGACACTTCTAACAAAATATGCTGTCATATTTAGCCACAGTAGTCCTGGTGTAGATGGACCCTAAAACTCAGACATTTGTCAGTCTTTTTCTATTGTGTATGGTGACAGAGGAAATCAGTTGCCATACACTTTATGAGACAAATGCCAACGGGTCGTCATCTATAGCCTAGGATGGGAACAAAATCGTGTTCTTGTGGGATTTTTGTGGACAGAATGATGCAGGAGCAGGAATGAAAATTCACCACCGTGCAGATCTGTAGTTCATATGTGTCAATAATAGTAACTACGTCTCTATCTCCACTGGCTTTTTAGTTATAGTTCATTTTAGTTTTTTTGGTATTAACCCAGTGACCTCTGACCTTTTGCATCAACAATAGGTGAAAATCTAAACACACAACATGTAGAATTGAAAGACCAGCATTATGGTGTTCACTGGAAGTCTGTAAGATGAAGAGTTCAAAGGTTATATCCAAAATGTTATTAACCTCTGACCTAGACTTTTTAAGTGTGTCCTTCAGGGTTCTGATGTCAGTGCACGTCAACAGTGACAACAAAAAGAAGCTACATGTTAAACTGAGTATACAGGAATGACCTAACTATCTCTTATCTCTAATCATTGTGAACACATCTTTGTTGACTGTGACCTTTGACCTGTATTTACCAAAGTGTAATGGGGTCTATTGTGGACCACCTCACACCTTTACTGAAAATGTGATGGAAGCTGCTCCAGTAGTTTGTGTGTAAAGTTGCTGAAAAACAGACAAACAAACAAAAAAAGTGAACAAAAACAATACCCTTTTTCTCCCACTTTAGAGTTAACAGTGAGGTGTGTGTGTGTGTGTGTGTGTGTGTGTGTGTGTGTGTGGTTGGGGTGGGGGTGTAATTACAGCCTTTTTCTTCTATGTCAGAATCATCAGCTTGTCTTAACCTGCTCAGCTCTCATTATAGTCTATTATTACTGTACTTCTATTCACATAGTGGTTTGTTTCAGTTCATACCTTTAGCCTGACAGATAAACCCAGGCATATTATACCTGTGTGTGTGTGTGTGTGTGTGTGTGTGTGTGTATGTGTGTGTGTGTGTGTGTGTGTGTGTGTGTGTGTGTGTGTGTGTGTGTGTGTGTGCTGTACTATAATGGTTTTCTTGTTTTCCACTGATTCCTGAAACAAAAGTATCTTTCCTCTGGCTCCACACTGGCTGTGTTTACATGATATTTTTTAATTCAGAATTATTTATTCTGAAGAAAAGAATTCAGAATTAAAGCGATGACCTTAATGTTTACATGGAAATGTGTGTATTCTGCTCTAGTTAACTGGTGTTTCAGAGCTGGAGGTACAGAGGGTTCTGGACACATATAACACCTGGATGTCTACTGGAAGAAAACGATGGCGTCCACTTCCTGTTTTGCATTCTTTTCAACTGTCAACATGTTAACCCAGATACCACATATTATTTTTTTACTTTATGTTTGTGATAATTCACTCTTTGCACATTTGCTCCTGCCTACAGCCTCAGCTTTTCCAGTCCGACAAAACAGCAATGGAGTTTTACACCCACGGCCTGCAAGACCCCTCTAAACTGTCCATTTGTAACACGCACCGCATCATCAAAGGCTCTTCCAAGACCCCTACTCAAAACTGGACAAGGGATTGTACACCTCATCATACATACACCAATATGAAGGTTTTGTGCCTAATCTTAAGCTACAGTTTTACATTTACATGTTAGACCAGATACTACATGTAATTTTTTGCATTTATTTTTGTAATAATTACAAAGCAGCAGCTTGACTAAATCAACATAGTAATGTCAACAGTGCAAAGTATGTGCATCATGGCAATGACACCAGGTGCATGTGCAGAACAACAGGAAATTAAATTCAATTTCCATGTCAGAGGAATTATTGAATTCAGAATTAGGATCAGAATAAACCAGTGACTTTATTCTGAATTCAGTTTAATTGGGAATAGTCATTTTCAACTGGAAATAATGTTTATATGATTCATCTAAAAGAGGAATGAACCTATATTCTGAATTAAACAGGAATAAAAACTCTCATGTAAACGGGTCCAATGGTGTGTTTTTCTGTCCACACTATTGATGTGATGTTCAGATGTGCAGGTACACACAGGTTCTGATACTTGTATCGCATTAAAAAGATCAATACTTTCATTCAAAACCCTGTTGTGTGTAAGAACTAAGGCTGTCAAAATGAATGCATTCACTCACATTAACCCATCATCATGATTTATCTGATTAAAAATGTTAATGAAATTAAATGGAACAGTTGTTTACAGTTGTTTTCATTCATATTTTTGCCTATATTTTGGATGTGTTATCACATTTTCTGGTGAGTATATATATATATATATATATATATATATATATATATATATATATATATATATATATATATATATATATATATATATATATATATATATATATATATATATATATATATATAAACTCAGATGATCAGTAGAATGATCCAAGTAACGAAAAAACTTTTCCTCAATTTTTCATCTCTGAATAAGAAAGAAAAGTCAATTTATGAAAGGAAACTGAAACCTCTGTCTCATAAATACAGTACTGTATGTAACTACATAATGTACGTAAATGTCATGTACGTACTGTACGTATCATCCCATTGGCTATGAGGGAGCTACCCATGATGCTTTTCGTTACCCTTTGACCCTCATTCATCAGTTGCTGTTGTTTCCTCAGTTTTTCCCAGTGTGTTCATTTAAACTTTATTACAGTACGTTTTATAAAATGACAGTAAACAGGTCGATGGTGTCGCCCTGTTTGTCTGCGGCTGCTGTGTCTCCATGGTAACACACACACTTTAACGCTCATTTCTCCACCTAGACCAGCGCTGTTAGTATCAACAGTTGAGCCCAACGGTGCAGAAGAGTATATGACCCACACACTATCATCAGCTTAACCACAATTGGTCCAAACTTGATTTAAACACAAAACATGATCCACCAGACTGATGCATCCTCATTCTGACCCAGACCTGGATTAACTCCTCTGTCCTGGTCACCCATATTAGCCTGGACCGACTAAAATATAAATCTGCATTTTCTTTTAATACTTATTTATACAAAATTGGTGCATTTTTATCATTTTAATTGGTTTGAGGGGTAGTATTGGGGGCCTTGGAACAAACGAGGCTGAGAGGAAATGTCTGTTTCTGCTCAGCTTCGTGAGCTTCACACAAGGGTCTGGTAAACCACCGTAGACATTATCTTGTCTATGTCCAAATTGTGGACGGACCAATCAGGACCACTGGGCATGATTTTAACAGTTGTGATGTAAGGAAGACTCTCAACATAGTAGCTTTGAAAAACATGGCGGCTAGCATGGAGACTGAACTCTGCTTCAATTCTTCAATTTCAACGGTGTTGTCGAAACTACTGCATATTGATTCTTTAAAAGATGAACAGAGAACAGTTTAGAAATAATTTATTGGTGGCAATGATGTTATGCAGTTAGGGCAACTGTGGCTATGTATGTAGTTTACCACCACCAGAGGGAGCATGTAAGAGTGAATGAACAATGAGTCACTAATGTGAAGTGCTTTGAGTGGCCAAAAAAGCATTATATAAATCCCTTATTATTTTTATTATTATTATTATTGTGGCTCTTCTCCCAACAAGGTATGACAAAAGCTTCTCCTTCTATCATCTACGTTACATACTGTTTTCCACATAATTCGTTGAAGTAGTACATCATTCAAAATGACAAGCACCTGGTTTCTCCAATCAGGGCCAATGATTTTGATTGACAAAATAAGCTAATGGTGTGTTGAGCATAACATGGTGCATTAGGTAATAACAATTCTAAAGCATAGTTTGTTTGTTAATTGTATTTTACTTTAATTTAGGCATGCATTTTAAGCTGAATTTCCAGAAAACCCCCTTGGGGATTAAGATGTTAAACAATGTGTCTTCTGCTTGTTTACAGAGCTGCTGTGACCAGATGATTTATCCCCTAAGATTCATTTTAAACTAATATGAAATTGCCTCAAAAGGTTAAACAAACAATATTTCAACTTCCAAAATATATCCATAATTTCAAAATATCCTAATGTCTAATATGTCTAATTACCAGCCAAGACATAAACCACTTCAAACGTTTCCCAAACAGCTCCTTGACTTTTAATGCCATGCCACCAAAGTACCTGCTGCTGCCAAATGGAATAAATTATTACATAATGTGGCAAAATGTATTACAAAATGATAAATACATCTGGTGTGAGTCAGGTTACCCCCCCTCCACACCCCCACCCCAACCAATAAGCAATGAAAAATTCAAAACATATTCAAAAATATGAATAAATATGCAATTTACATGTTTATTCAACACCTTAAACAATTTCAACAAAACAACTGTAAACAATTGTTGCATTAAAAGTTTTAATCAGATTAATCATAGGTATGGATTAATCTGCATTAGTGCATTCATTTTGACAGACCGAAGAAAAACAACAAATACATTTTAGAAATAATAGTAAAATAATAATTATAATAATAATAATAGTAATAAAATAACAACATTATCTTTCAAGTCATTTACCTCAAAAACACACACACACCAACAACGAACAGAAGAGGAAACAGGGGTGAACATCCTTCCTGTTTACATTGGTGTTTACCTGTAGATAGCCCCGCCCTCCTCCACATGAGCTATAATGATGCCGTGGGGGGAGCGCTTGGAGCCCCGCCCCCCTGTGATTTGGATGCCCAGGCCTTCTTGTCCCTTCACCATGTGCATCTTCCAGATGTGGCTTCCTTCTCTGGGCTACGGAAAGCACAAACACACACAGTTTATGTTTTACTGACCTTTCAAGGTCATTAAAGGTCAAAGGTCATGATGTTATTTTGAAGCCCATACCAGGTTTGTTATCTGTCAATAATAGTAACCAAGTCTCCACTGGTTTTTCTGTTACAGTACATTTTAGTTTTTTAGGTATTGACCCAGTGACCTCTGACCTCTTGGGTCAACAATCAGTCAAAATCTAAACACACAAGGTGCAGAATTTAAAGACCAACATTTTGGTGTTCATTGAATTGAAAGTCTGTAAGATAAAGAGTTTAAAAGTTATATCCAAAGTTCAATTTGACCTTTATTGTGACCTTTGACCTGGAATCTTCAAATTTGTCCTTCAAGGTTCTGGTGTCAATGCCCATCAACAGTGAGAGAAAAATAATTTATATGCTAAAAAAGTATAGAGGAATGAAAAGGAAATACCTGATTTGTCCTAACTCTGATCATTTTTGGTGACCTTTCACCTTTGACCTACATTCACCAAACATTGATGTGATCTATTCTGGACCACAATGCAACTTTAATTTTTTTTTAATGGAAACAGGTCCAGTTTGTTTTTGCTGAAAAAACAACATGCAAACAGACAGACAAACAAAAAGATAATAGTTTGGACTAGAAATGAGACACTTGGTCAGATTGAGATTGTTACAGCAGTACCTGCTTGTAAATCGAGATGCTTCAAAAACAGTGTCGTAGCATCAGCCATCTGTTTCTTGCTTTTATGGATGTCACATTTTTATTGATGTTTTAACTTATCTTGTATCTTGGGGCTGTCCTCCTAGTTCTTTTAGCCTCAGCACGGTCACTTTGCTCTTCGTTCCTCACAGAAGTTGCTGTTACACTCTTCTACCCCTCGTACTGAACTAAGGAAAACTGGCTTTTCGTTTTTGCTCCATATGTCTGGAATGACTTACAGAACATATTGACTATGGTCTCTGTCATCATTGGAGAATTTTTGGAATACAATTAATAATGTAAACAGAGAGGACTGTCATTGATTTTAAACCTACTCCACATAGTTTTTTAGCAGCGACTGAGTTTTATGGAAGTCTGTCTCTTTTATGTGTCAAGGATGACCTGGCAGAAGAGACACTTAGTCTCAATGGGACAATCCTGGATAAATAAAGGATAAAATAAAATAAACTGTCATCACGTTGTCTTGTCCTGTGTTGTCCTGAGTGCTTACAATACGGGTGGACTCACTCACTGTAAACCGAATTAACCAAGGATACAATGAAATATTCTGATTCTGTAATGAAACAGGGGGAAGCAGAGTTTATATTGTCTGACCACAATTTTATATGACAAATATATATAGAGAGAGTCCATAAAAACACCCAGAGGAAATGAGGAAGAGTCAAAGTTGGAATAAACCACAGAAAACAGAACGGTCCAGTTTACTGCTTCAAACACTTCCGGTACCATACAGAGTTCAACTGCTCTTCCACATCTTTAGTTTTATTTCATAATTTTACTTTCATCTGATTCATGTTTTTACTTTACACTAATTAATCTGTACCATAATTCAACACATCATACTTTCCAGCTGTTTTAATAAAATACATGTTTGACCTTTTAACCTTTGAGACTCTTTTCTAATGAAAAAGATGACACCATAAAAGCTGCTGTGTTTGTTACGGCTGCACCATATTAGAAAAATACTGACATTGTGATATTTGTTTAACCCTGCAGTATATATTGAAATATGAAAAAAAAATCCTCAGGAGTAAGTAACAGCTGTGTGGTGCCGACACAAATGGTCAAATACATTAGTGGTCGACACAGAACATATGTGACCCACCACCACGAAACCAGGCATAAGTGTGTGTAAATCCAAACAGAGTTATGTGTGTATCTTGGTAGAGTGGAAACTAAGGTTTAAGATGGTGAAAAAATGATGTTTCTATCACAAGTAGAACCAAAGTTATGGTCATTTTAATATCCACATTTGGACATATTTTGCAATTTGCATATTTTAAGATATTGTCCGTTAAAGTTTTGGACTGTTTTGGGGTAGGAAGTCCTTAGCAACGCATAATAATTTGTATCCGATTGACACAAATTGTTGACAGATGTTAAAGGACACTCTGATGGACATGTCACAGAAGTTTTATATATTATAATAATAGGACAGAAGTGTGACGTATTATAATCATTTGGCTTACACCATTGGACAGAACATTCAATATAAGCTTTTACCTCGTACCAAACACTTGGGTGTTTACCCACGGAACGGAGATCGTTTTGTTCGGCGAAAAGAGGTGGAAGTCGTCTTTGTCTTTGCTCAGCAATCCTTAAACTTTTGTCGCCGCTTAAATAATTGACTCAATAAACACCTTTATTGATTGGATTTCAATGTAATGACCACAGGAAGTGAACATAGAGGTGTTAAGGTACCGTTTTTTGATAAGGTGTAAACACTAATAACAAATCACCTTCCAGCCTAAATTTGGCTGTAGCTCTGAACGGCTCAGCGCGACTT
Source organism: Siphamia tubifer (assembly GCA_020466265.1). Taxonomy (NCBI): domain Eukaryota; kingdom Metazoa; phylum Chordata; class Actinopteri; order Kurtiformes; family Apogonidae; genus Siphamia; species Siphamia tubifer. The sequence goes on from CM035791.1 coordinate 2,403,294, forward strand.
ATGCCTGGTTTCGTGGTGGTGGGTCACATATGGTTCAGTGTCGTCCTTCTGTAGCCGAAGTAATTAAACAGGCGGTGCCAAAAAATGTTTCAGTGGAAGCGGGTAAAGTGATCTTGTTCAGATTTATTCAATCAGATTAGTTCTAGGGGCGTCACGGTGGTGCAGTGGTTAAAACTGGTGCCTCACAGACAGAAGGTTGTTGGTTCTATTCCCATACCAGACCTTTCTGTGTGGTGTTTACATGTTCTCCTCGTGTCTGCGTGGGTTTTCTCCAGGTACTCTGGCTCCTCCCACCATCCATACACATGCACTGATAGGTTAACTGGTTAACTGGTTAAACTAAATTACTCATAGGTGTGAATGTGAGCGTGTTTGTCTATATATGTTCAGCCCTGAGATAAGAATAATAATAATTATTATTATTATATTTTCAATCAAAGTGCTGTACAGGTAAAAAAATAAAGTGAGTCACAAACAATTAAACATAAAACATTAACACAGTAAAACAAATCAAGCGTTGGTGAATGAAAAAAAACCTCGTTCACCAACCGTCTTTTTCCTGACTTTAGGCACAGTTCCTTTAGAGTGGGGGGGGGCAGAAGGTGCATACAATGAGACCAGATCATTTAAATAAAAAGGTGTCAATAAAAGCACTTTAAAATCAACATGACATGGAAGCCAGTGACGATCAGCCAGCACTGGGGTCATGTGATCATATTTACCTGCTCCAGTCACAACCTGAGCCGCAGTACTTTGCACCATCTGTAAAACTCTGGGTAGTCCTGACAGAAGACCGTTACAATAGTCCAACGGAGAGGATACAAAGGCATGGATGAGGACTTCAGCATCCTTGTTACTCAGGATTGGCCTGATCTTAGAAATCGTTCGAAGGTGAAACAAATATGTTGTAGTGACCTCACTGATGAGTTTAGGAAAAGAAAGTGTCTGGTCAAATAGACCAGCAGGTCAACAGTCCAGATGAACTGGACACTCATACAGGCTGTACCCTGCCCCCAGTGACCCCTGTGACCCTAGTGAGGATTAAGTGGGTTCAGATGATGAAACAACATTAGTTCAGATCTATTGTCTATAAATCAGTTCCTCTGTAGGTGATTCCGTCTGATTTTAATCTGATCACATGTTTGGACTAAAATGACACTAATGCATTTGGTCAGATGCAGATTTATTCCAGTTATTATTTAACAGACACAAACCTAATATATCACTCATTAAACATGAAGAAGCTCTTTCCTTTAAGGTGAATAAACAGAGCAGACTGTTTTCAGATGCTAATGTGCCGTGGCCATAAGTGCAGGACAGGCCAGAGGAAGCTTTGATCTTCATCATACGTAGACAGACTACGTATGCGTCAAAAACAATTTGCTTAGGCTGTGAAATTTGAATTTAGTTTAAAAAAAACTGTAAAGGAGGGAACAGAACCACATAACAGATGTTTCTATGAAAATGTATAGTTTTGTTGAGGCCTAAGGTTGTTTTGGCTATGGGATCAGTGTAAACATAGAACTCTGACCTTAAGTGTATTAGTGTCATTTTTAGTCCAAATATGTGATCAGATTGAAATCAGACAGAATCACCTACAGAGGAACTGATTTATAGATTTATAGACAATAGATCTGAACTAATCCAATTGAACGAACATGAATAAAATCAGTTTATCTGTTTCCACTGGAAGATTTTTTCTTCAATTAAGCAAAAATATCTTGAACAAGTGTTTCCAGGTACAACAAATGAAGCCCACTCTCAAACATTTTATCTTTTAATAGACATCTCCTTCTCAAAATGTAAGACAATGGATTTGACCTTTCAAGATTATTCAATTTCAAAGGTCACGGTCCCATTTCGGAGTAGTTTATAGCAACTGAGTACTTATCATCACTGTTCTTGGAGTTATGACCATTTAAAATCATGTGACCTTGATTTTCACCTTTTAAGGTCATTTAGGATCAAAGGTCATGCCACCATTTTCAAACCCATGCCGGGTTTCCTATCTGTCAATAATAGTAACTCTCTATCTCTACTTCTTTTTGTATCATAATCCATTATAATTTTTAGGTATTGTCCTAGTGACCTCTGACCTCTTGGGTCAACAATAGGTCAAAATCTATACACACAGTTTGTTGAATTAAAAGACCAGCATTTTGTTGTTCAGTGGAAGTCTGTAAGATGAGCAGTTCAAAAGTTATATCCAAAATATGAGGTTGACCTTTATTGTGACCTTTGACCTAGAGTCTTTAAATGTGTCCTTCAAGGTTCTGATGTCAATGCACATCAACAGTGAGAGCAAAAGTATACAGGAATGAAAAGGAAGTACCTCATTTGCCATGAGGACCAGATTAGAGACTGTCCTGGTCTGTGTGAACAGTCTTACCTGTGTGGAGGCGTCCGCGCCGAAAGGCTCCAGTTTCGTGTCCAACAGCTGACTATGGCTCCTTGAAGGCAGCGTGGCCGACACTGTGGCGCACCCCGCTGGATGTGAGCCGATCTGAGAAAAGCTGACGAGATCTGGACTTGGGTCTGCGCTTTTATCCAAGGGGCTGGGTCCAGCACTGGTGGAGGGGGGTGGGCTGCTGGGACTGGTCAGCTGCTCCGCGTCCACGCCGTCTATGAGGCCTCGGAAAGACGACCGCGATATGACGCCCAATTTACGTGTCCGTTTGCAGTTGGCCGAGTTGTCGGAGTGTTCGGATGCAGGCCCAGACGGCTGCTGGACTTCACAGGGGTCAAAGGTCACAGGGAGGCTGGGACCCACATTCACATCTCCGGGTGGGAGCGGCGCCTTCCGTTTGACCCGCCGCAGGATGATCAGGTAGATGTAGCCTCCGTTCCAACACTGATCGGCCAGGTAGCTGCGAAAAACACAAATACACTATAGCAGGGGTGTAAAACA